>QUOP01000222.1:0-119993 GCA_003675405.1 Hericium coralloides | reverse complement strand
CAGAGCGTACTTCTGAGTCTCCTTGTACGTGCTTCAACCAATTCTGTCTTGCTTTGCATACTTATCGTCAACGTATCAGATCCTCCAAGCGATGAAGAAATAGAAATCAATATATACGAGGGCAATACCTCAGATATCGATGACACCGAGTCTCTCCGCCCATTGACGGCCGACGAGTCTGATGTCGCACAGTTCGGACAGTACATTTCTGCATCCGATACCATCCATTTCCCCGCTCTTACCGAACTGCGCGTCGGGTTCTCCAAATCACTCGAAGCAATCCGCATGGTTTCTCTGATTGCGGCTCCCAACCTTCGCCGTTTGACACTCACAGATATCAGTAACCTCGTTGGGTCCAACAACGTCATGATACATGCCTCACAGTACCATTGCTGCGGATTTCTTCTCAAGTACCTCCTCGCGGATCGTCCTCTGCCTTTGGAACAACTGGAACGTCTGCGGCTCGAGGCCGTTCACTGCCAAGAGGTCGACCCCCTCCTCACCGAGGTCGTGAGCTTATGCCGCAGATTGAGATCATTGTCTGCCGTCGGCTCATCTCTCGATGTCCTTTCTCCTATCCTACAGCGGAATTCCTACATGGACGCGAAGCACCCATCTACCACGACTCCCGACTTAGAAAGCCTGCATGCCCACGTCTGGAGCGTGCGCCCACTGATGCGCTTGATCGCTAAGCAACAAGCAGCGTTGCGGAAGGGCAGGCAGCACTTCGAGATGCTGATGGCGCTGGTGGTTGATTACCATGATCTGGAGTCGGACGACGAGCGTCTTCGTGGAGTTCGCCCATGCAACGAGCGGGCTGCAAGGAAATGGTTTCAGAGTCAAGATTTTGCAGAGCGGGTCACTGTACAAAAGCTTCCGATGTTTTCTTCTCCTTCGTTGGACCAAAGGTTCTGACACAGACACAGTGTCGTGAAAGGCATTGTCCGTTGACGTTTGCCGAAGTTCTTTACCTTGGTCCCGTCTGTTTCCTGTTTATTCACTTTCATATGATGCCACACATATCACGTATATATGTAATTTCATGTTTATCTGGACCTGGACATATTCAGGTTGCGCTTACAGGGACATGTGCAGGTTTTCTGTGAATTCTTTGGGTTTTGCCCAGGTCTCGCCCTGGTCACGTATGAACATGATCAATAACGATCAACTAATCTATCGTTTGAGCACCGGTGACTTCGGGCCATCTCCGGGCCGGCTATACACCGTCCTCGCCAACGCTTGCAATTGCGACTGTCAAACTTGACATTGCCCACCATCATCTCCGAGTCCTTCCTACTCATAAGGTGAGTGCTGACGAGAGTAGGGTGCTCTTGCATGCGACTTACTCGAAAAATCTGCGCTAGGTTGGTGATATACCAGGTCTTCCGATTGGAGGCTGGCGAATTTTGTTGCTGAAAGGTCAGTGTCATGTTCTTCCAGTTACATGACGTGCGGAGGCGCTGAGGGTAGACAAGGTGTAAGTAGGCATATATCTCGCATCCCGAGTTTATCTGAAGCCAGGACTTCCGGCCACGGTATGTCCTCTCGAAATTCGTGCTGAACATGCCACTGACTCTGTCATATTCCAAGCAACGACACTTTCATTTCTTATTCCTTCGTTCGTCTGCCATGTCCGGAGAAATCTTTCGACGAGTCTTTACGATCTCCGCTCGGGGCTGCAGACGCAGCCCTCGCTTCTTCTCGACGTCCGCCCCACCACCCCCTGGGCCGTCGCCGCGCCGTCTCCTACGAAACGTAAGCCTCGCAACCGCCCTCGCCGCCTCAGCCTACGCCATCGGCGCCCTATACCCCCCAACGCTCCTCACACACCTCTATCCGCGCATCGCGCCGCCCCCGCCCGACCCCGACCATCCCGACTCCAAGGCGTACGTCGCCGCCCTCGAGGAGGAGCTGCACGCGCTCCCGCTGCTCGTCGAGCACCGCAAGTCTACCAATCCGGACGAGTGGTACGAGACGCGGCCATACTTGACGCTCCCCGAGGAGCGCCGCGCGAACAGCCTCACTGCGGGCGCGCTGCGCGGTCCAGGGCGCTTGGCGCTGCCTGCGCTTGTGCGTGCGCGGAGGGACGAGTCTGAGGGCTGGATATTCATTCATGTCGGACGCGGGCTGTGCGGGCACGATGGAATCATCCATGGTGGGCTGCTCGCGACGCTGCTTGATGAGGGGCTCGCGCGGACGGTACGTGTTTGCGCGGTGGCATTTTTCTAACAAGGATTAATGGACTACGTGCAGGCTCTCATGAATCTGCCGGAGAAAATTGGTGTTACTGCGAACCTGAGCATTAACTACAAGGCTCCCACCCGCGCTGATCAGGTACGTCTGATCACGCCACTGCCTGCATTGATGTCTCTAATCGCATGCTGCAGTTCATTGTGCTCAAGACCCGCCTGGTCGAGGCCAAGGGCCGCAAAGTACGCGTCGCGGGTGTCGTAGAGGATCTGAACGGCACGCAGCTCGTCGAGGCGTCGTACGTTTCCGTGTCTTTGATCGCTTCTCCAACTCACGATGCTGTCCAATCAGTGCTCTGTTCGTGCAGCCAACATATGCCAAGCTGCTGAACACCTCGACGATTCATAAGGCGATGGGCATGCCCCCTGCTTTTCAGCCCAAGCCTCCAGCTGAGGATCTCCTTACCCAACCAACGAAGGCATGAGAATGTTGTGCAATGATAGATATCTAGATGGGATAACCATAGAGACCTTGGGCTTTGCGCATTAATTTGGGATAAATGCTGACACTGACACTCCGGGCGCATATCATGCTTACAGTATGATTGTCACAACTGGATATTACAACCCAGCTGGTAAGCCGGGCTTGGCAGTGATAAATAATCGTGCAGATGTAGGAAACAACAGAGTCCATCAATGAGTGGTAAGTAATCAACAAATGAGTGCCAATCCACGCAGGCCATATCCACACCAACCTGTCTCTTCCGCGCTACTTCAGATTCCGCAGCTTCTCAATCACATCTTGCACGCTCTCCGCATTCCACTCCCCGCTCCAGCCCTGCCGCCGCTCACTCCGATGCGCCACCACGAGATGCTGCACCTGCGGCGCAGTCTTCAACAACTTGCCCGCCATGCGCGGCCCCTCGTCGCTGTCGTCGTCGTCATCATTTCCCTGGAAGCTCTGCCGCTGCTGCTCGTCCTCGAAATGCGAGTTCCGGCTGAAGAGCGACGCGATCCGCGGCGCGGCGGGGTTGTGGCTGCGCGAGCGCATGTGCGTGCGCCGTGGAGGGGCGGGAACGGTGTTGCCGTGCATGGGCAGCAGCACCGCGAGGTTGTCCTCGAGGCAGTCCTTGGGCGGGGGCAGTGGCGCCTCGCTCTCGGCGCTGCTTCTCTCCATGTGCTGCTGCGTCTCGACGACAACCGTCGATATCGCCACAGATATGTTCTGCTGGAGCGCGGAGGTCGCCGTCTCCGCGCGGAGCGACTCGGTGCTGGAGCCGCGGAGGGAGGGGTTGCTCGCGGCGGGGAGACTCCGGGCGAGGGTCGAGAGCGAGCGGCTCTTGCGCAGATGCGCGCGGCGGCGCCGCGGGCTGCGCTGGCCGGGCTGGAAGACGAGATCGGTGGGCGGCGTCTCGCCGAGGTGCCGCGCGAGCTTGTCCATCTTCCGCCGGCGGTCTTCCATGTCCTGCACATCCTTTTCCTTCGCCCGTAACTTCTTTTTCTTCCGGTGCGCGCTGTCCGCCGGAGGCACTGCCGATGCCAGGGTGTCGACGGTCGCCACGGAGGGGGAGGGGGAGAGCACGGGGGAGAGCAGCGTCGCGAAGCTGTTGGTGGATCTGGCGCCTGGCGGGGAGCTAGAGAGGTCGATGCTGCTCGCGGTGCGCGATCGCCTGACTTTGTAGCGGTACACGGGCATCTTCGCCGCGTCGCGCTGTTCGAGCTCGATGTCCTCCGGCGGCCACGAACGCGTGGGGTACGCGCTCGTCGGCGGCGCAGATTCCGCATGCTTCGTCAATTTGCCCGCAGGAGCTGGGCTGAGCTCGAAGGAGGACGAGCGGCCGATTGGTCTATGGTGTCCCTCGGGTCGCACGACATCCATACTGCGGCTGCTCCGGGTGCGCCTCGCGTCGCCGAAGGTCGCTTGCATGGGACCGGGGGATGGAGGGGTGAGCTCGACGAGTGGGGTTGTGCCGAGGACCTTCGCGAGCTTGCGACTCGATTTTAGGAGCCGTGCTCGCTGCCGTTCACTGAGCAGACTCGACGGGGATGGGTCCACGGCAGATGAGTCTGGTCTTGACATCGTTAGAGGTGAATGAATATACTGGAATGACGGAAATGATTATAAAAGCTGGTTTAAGTGAGTGGATTAAAACAGGGCTGGAGAAGTGAAGACAGCGAGAAAGGAAACAATTAGTGGACAGCGACCGGTCGCTACCACGTCTATAAACTGGGGAGGGGTTGCAACGGAGTGAAACGAGGCTGAACAGCCCTCGCCGATTCCGTCATGTCTGTGCTTCGAGGTCTTATGCTATCTGCGAGAACCAGCCGAGACAACACCGCCTTCATTAAAGATCCCGATCAAAAACGCACGTATCCAGATTTTCGAGCCTCCGTCGCCCCTCGAACCCGCATGTCGCATCAACAAGCTTTTTGATGGATGACATTAGGCGCCGACGACTTCAATTAGCTTAGAAGAAGAACACAGCTCCGGATCGTAACCTATACATATAGCCCAGAAATATACCCCGGTCAGTGTTGATCATGCCCCCGCGACACTAAATCCGCAGGACATAGTTACACTGCGGACTGGCCACTGCGACAAGTAATCGGCAAATGCAAATGACCCTGGAGCTAATGTCGCTGATGATCAGATCATTTCCGTGATCAGCGCAATTGCCATCGACCTGTCCATATAAATTTTCAACTGAGCTGTCCACAAGAGTTCGAGTGAATTTGGCCACTGACCGATTTGCAACACACGACGTAACCCTCCAAATTATCGGCGTGTGACCTGGTCTTCACCCCAATGCAAAAATTCATAGCAGACCTTCCCCGGCTCGCTTCCCAAAACGTCCTGCACCTCGGCCAGCGAAAGCTCGCACAAAGCCCGGACGCTATTCACACGGCTCATCACGTACTTGACGTTCTTCGTCGTGATACCGGGGAAGGATCGCAGCAGCTCCTCCGCGGCCATGTTGACACCTGCACCTGCCTCGGGGTCCTCCTCTGCGCCGATGCCCACTGCAGCCTTGTAATCCGGCTCGTGTGCGTTGGCTTTGAGGTCCTTGAAGATATCAGCGGTCGCATAGGGCGACGAAGACCAGATGATGCGGACGCGTGGGAAGGTGAGCGTCAGAAGAACGAGCTTCTGCTGGATAGAGGGCGGAGCGGAGGGCTCGTCGCGTCCGCCCGGCCCTGTCTGCTTCTTCGCGGGGTATTTTCCATTAGGCTTGACGTACGATTTCATGTCTTGGATAATCTGATCTGCGGTGAGATCCTCGCCATCAATGGAGAGACAAGGCGCCTACCTCCAGGGAGAACGACTTGTGCTCTTCGAATTCAATAAGGAGGATGGGTTGCTTATAGTGGACTGACATCAACTCGCATTGTGTATACCTATGATGGATGAACAAGGCCGTCAGGCTGGGTTGAAGCAATGCGAACTCACAGTCGCCCGCTGTTGAAGCTCGACACAAGATCGGGGATACTCTTCCGCTCCACGCAGATCTCGGGAGTCAAAATATAGTCGCCAACGGTGAGTGTCGCAGGGATCACCAACAGCTTCGATGCATGCAAGAGGGAGGGCAATGTTGACCGGAATTCTCGCATGTCGACGATGACCTGAACATTATACTTAAATCATAGCTTCAAGACGGTCTCGGGATTGCGCTTACTTGAGATGGCTCAGTCGAAACCTCCTTCCGCCCACCCGCTATCCGCGTGCTAATCGTCTTGATGATTGCATCACCCCCGGTTGCGGCTGCGGTGCTCTCAGCTTCAAGAATCGGTAGCATGGTCTACCACGAAACATTAGTCCAGGGGATATGAATCCAGCAAGGATCCACTTACGCCGCGCTCCTTGATCAAACTCTCAAATGCATCTTTCTCCTTCCTCAGTCCCGCAAGATACTTGTGCTCCTCACAGCTCGTCTGATAGAGCATGAAGTAAACGCGCACACCGAGACCCGGATTCGAATTCTTATATACCTGGCAACAAAATGAGGTTGCGGAGTCAATAAAGCCAGCTAAGGACGAACCTCGACGCGTCGAATGAAATCCTGGCTTGGTTCAAACATGACGATGAAGCGTGGTTGTAGTTCGGACAACATACGGTCGTCGCTGTCATCCGAATACGCGCGTACGACAACTGTCTCCTCTGCAGGCACCAGCCCGTAATAGTGGTCAAACTCGGACTCAAACGTGATGGCGCCTTCCGAATGAGACAGAGACAGCGCGAGATCATCGTCAAATGAGGTCGGGAGGTCGCTGCTGCCACTTGTCATAAGACTTGGGCCTTGCCCATTCCCATCGGAAGATTTCTGTGTTGACAAGCTGCGGGTGATCAACATGTATCACGACAACATCGGCAGCGAGCAGGACTCACAACTCCGCAATGCTCTCAGACTCGTCTCGCATCACCTCCTCCTCGAACGTCATATTCGGATTCCTCTCCCTGCCCTTGCTCCTCCCATTATCAGCCGGCGCCGGCGCACCACCCCTCACCCGTCGCCGACTCGCAGCACGGTCCCTCCGCTCTCGATCCTTCTTCTTGAGCGCCTCACTGATCTCCTCATCCGGCGGACCGTTCCGACTCCTACTCTCCGGAAGCGGGTACACCTTGCGTGGACCATCATCCGTGCTACCACCGAGCCTAGACTTCCACCAGAGATACGTCCGCAGCTTCTCCTCCAGCATCTTGCGCCCCTGCTGCCCCGGCGGCGCCGACGCATCCATCGAAGAGAGGAACTCGGCGAGGTCCGCAGAAGTCCGCGTAGAGGCGGTCATCACCAGGACCCTGTTGCTTCCCTTCATCGCTGTTCCCGGCACGACGATCAGCTTCTTCCCGTGATAGTAGAGGGTCGTACGCACGTCGCGGCTGCATCTCGTACCGCATGATCTCCCCCTCGATCTCCTTCAGCACCTCGCCCAGCAGGCTCCACTTCGGCAGCTCCTCGAGCACGGGCTCGATGTTGTGCGGGAGCCACGCAGGCCGCGCGGGCTTGTCCGACTCCTTCCCTTTGCCCTTGTCTTTCGCGGGGATGCGCCCCTCCATCTCATCCAAGGCCTCCCAGGCGTCTTCGTCATCAAACGGGTCGATCACCGGCGGGGCTGTGGGGGCAGCACTGACGGTGTAGCACCTCTGCTTAGCGACGTGGAAGATGATGTGCGCGGCATCGGTCAGCATCCACGGCGACTGGTGCTGTCTGGCCGCACCGGAGGCGCTGACGGAGTTCGAGGCGATTATCGTCTCCAGATACGCATGAAAGGCGAGAGGGTCGTATGTAAGAAGATACCTGCATGATAGCGTCAATGACGGTTTTGTGCCGTTGATGGGATACATACGTCAGAAGACGGCGGAGAGTTGCGAGGTCACTGACCAGTTGCTTCGTCCGTGGGCCGACCTTGTGCCATACTGGATCTAATTGGCGGCGGACGATAGCATCGAAAGACCGGAAATAGGCGTTCTCTACGTTGAGGTCGTCGAGATCAAGCTGGTTAGCCGAAAGGCGGTCAGAATTAGCCCGCGAGAGCAGATAGTCAACCCACGGTCGTATTAGCACGTTTCAATTCAGCGAGCGTCGTCGTCATGCACTGCACGATAGCGCCGTGTATCTCCTTCATCGAGTTTGTCATCGGTTGATGCAGCTCAACGACGTCCGCACGTTTTCGTTCCAGCGACTCTTTTATCGCAACGTGAAATCTGTACACCTTCAAAAGCAAGCACATTATGCGAAGAGTGAAGCTAACCTAGGGTAGATATGAACAGTGCGCAGTTGAAGTTCTTTCAAGATGTTCCGCAGAGGCGAAAGTCCAGACTTGATATGCTCTGGCTGGTCTGTGAAAGCCTTCAAAAACCCAGCCCTGTTCTTCTCGCGATATAGTCGGACGATAAACGCCTCCAACGACAGTGCGGTCACTCTATGATTTACCATGAGACTGAAAGAATAAAGCCAGATTCATAGACGTACTTTTCGGCATGTAACACGAGAATGCCAGTGATGAGCTCAGTAGGTATGTCAGACTGCAGCATATCGACGACAAGTATCCTAGAAGTGACAGAAATTAGACCGCCTTTCTTGTACAAATCCTGTCTAACGCAAATGAGCCTTCCAATACTTGGTAACGACTATAGAAAACATACCTCTCCTTTTTTCCCATCTCGTACCCCACCACGCGCATTCCCGGTCTCCTGCATCCCATGATCCCAAGCTCATCCCCTATTGCAGTTTCCTCTTCAGGCGCGGCATTTACCAGAAGCACGAGGTTCTGCGGCGAATCATATATTTGCATAAGGGTGCAGAGAATCCTCCGCAGACCAAGCCCACGCGCTAGAATCACAAGATCGCTAGTCGCAGGATCGTGGATGTCCTCCAAGATTGTCCGATGAAATGGCAGCAGCTCAAGCGCAGACATTATTGCAGAATAACTGTAGGGTCTTGTGAATTGAGTGCAACAAAGCGCGGGTTTGACGTAGTTGGATTAGAATGTCCACGAGAACTTGAACTTGATGCTCAGCGCTGTTCACGCGACCGCACGTGGCAGTTACGATGTATTCAGCACAAAATGAAGGCTGAAAACATGAATGAGATGATGGGGTATACCGTTGGTGTAACAGTGCAAGTCGCTACGGTCGAAGTCGAGGAGCGCGACGTCGCGTTCTTCCCACGGGCATGTGCCATGATGTCACGCGTTTGTATCTTGTCCGAGATCCCCGATCACCCGAGTCAACGTCTCCCAGTGTTTTGTCCAAGTTTTGCCAGCAACGTTACTTAATTAAGGCATACTACGTAGCCTCGTAAATCTAAAGAGATGTTATACATATATTATTTATCTATTTCATCACAGTCAGTTGCGTTCGATGAGTCTTTGGCTTCGTCGTAATTGGACGCGCGGCTTTACAGGCAACGGCTGCGTCACGGTCTGCGTATCTACCTGACTCTGAGCTAGTTCGCCCTGAGCAGAAGATGTCGTGGCCACCAATTCTGTCAAAGGATTCTCTGATTCCGAAGAAAGAGAGAAATTCGCGGTATCAGGCGTGGAGCTCGGAAGGCTCCCTGGAGGCGCAGTCTGGGTCAGTAGCAGGCCCTTGTGATTGCACCAAATAACATACCTGCGACCATCGCATGCGCATTCGCTTGCTGTGTTTCCGCACCGTGAGCTGCTCCAGGAGATTGATCGCCGGCATCCGAAGGACCATCTTGTTCGCCAGACTTGAATATATCGACAGGCGGTTGCGACAGACTTGTAGCCGAGTTCGTCCAAGACCAAATAGAAGAATCGATTGGATTCGCAACTTCAGCGTCAGCCTGACGCGACTGATATGTTGATACAGAAGGACCAGCTTGATCAGAGCTTGCGTGCGTTGTGGTGCTATGCCCCGTGGGAAGAGCAAATCGAGGCGAGTGTAACGCGGCGAGCTTCGCGGGAGGCTTCATTGAATCTTGCACGGTCGGCGCAGGACTCAAAGCTGCAGCAGGCATCACGTTCGAGAGTCCAGCATGTAAAGGGACCGAAAACACTTTCTGATGCGTGTAATCCACATGCGCCGGTAGCGAATGCTTGGTGAGAACATCGTCGCTACCTGTGCTGGCCATAGTTGTGGGTTGGCTTGCTCTTGACTCTGACGCTGAAAGCTTGACACGAAAGACGTTCATGCACTTTTCTTCACTCTTCCGGGCTCGCTTCCGCTTCCTGTCGTTCTTTGGTTGTTGTTTCGTGTTCTCCTCCCCAGCCTCACCTTGAAACACGCTCGTCGCCGCTTTAATAGACTTCGGCTCGGAACCAAAACTGCTTTCTTGTGGCCCTTCTTCCGCCAGTACCTCGACTACTTTCGCATATGGCGGGAATAAGCAGACGGCATACGACGAAGTTAATCAAAAACCTTACCTGGGGATTTATTGCTATCCTGTGCAGAGGTCTTCACGGCCTCGAGAAAGAGAATCGCGTCAAGAGCGTATTTCCGGCTCATTGTCCTTCTACGCGGTCTTTTATATGTGGGAGAGGCTATGCACTGTAATATCTCTGACTCGGAAGTCCGCCTGGAAAAAGCATCAATTCTCAAGTCGGAATGAAGAGCGCCGGTCATCAGGGGCAACGGCGGGCATGTCGCTGCCTTTCGATGTTCGGGAGATGGTGTACAGGATGACGGGAAGATGCAAAACTCCTCAAATAAGGCTTCGTCTGTGTCGACCGCTTTCGGCGGCTGTGATGGAGAAGTCGTGGCGACGAGAGACCCGCTCTGCGTGGTAATGACTTCATCTGTAGATGTTGCGGCCTGCGAAGCGCCCTGGCGTAAGTATACAATGAGACGTTATTCTGAAGAAATCGAAAAGCACGTACCATCCTGTCTGTTGGTCACTTCGAGTGATATGAAGACGGACGTTGAAGGAAATGGGGGTTCTAAAGAAGCGAGAGGTCGTGCTATATACATTCTGCGATGACAACCGACGTGCAAAGGACTTTTGTGCGGCACGTCCTATGTCGTCCAAGACAATCACGGGAGAGGAAAGGGATATGGACAAAAGGGGGAAAGACTCATCAAACTTTCAGCAGCCAACGGCAGTGCATGCCACGTTTGCGGACGGAAGAATATTGAGGTCAAAGATCTGCACGCAATCAATGGCTTGACTAGTGTAGCACTAATGTTGTGAGCATCTTTCTCTCAAAAATGGATCAAGAGGTAAGTAGACATCGCCGCGCTTCATGGCCACCTTCGAATGGATAGCCAGTCCCCCATGGAACTGCAGCACCCAAGGCTTCGTATGTCGTTCTCATTGGAAAGGCCAGGCATACAGCAGCCATGAGACTGCGTAAATTTTTTGAAGAGCTGTAGGAAAGAGTCTGGCATGTTTTCAATATAAGAGAAAGACAGTTTCAAAGACGGCGAACAACTCGGAAATCATGGGGGGACACAAGCTGGCAGGAGGACTGCATCAATTGATTGAATCGATTCGACACCTATTTAGTCTCAGTTTCCCACGATCATGTTGTATGATGTCACGCGACGCATTTTGTCCGAGATCCCCGAGCATACGGCTGGTCTTCACTTCAAAGTAAAGACTCCATCATCTAAGGTTCAAGTTTTCAGGCTGGGATGAGATACAGGCGGTAACGATATCACAGCGTAAAAGGATACATTTACACATACACATCCATCAAGCTACAGAACAACAGGTTAGCAGTATCATGAATCTCGGTGCGATGCTTCATTCATCTTCCTCTTCTTCGCATTCCTTGGGCTTCGTCGAAGATGTGCTTGTAGTTGCGCAGGCGCTGGCCGTGTAGTCGTTTGATGCGGTACCGCACCTGCCTGGCTCTGAGCCATACTTACCGGAGGAGCCAAAGTCCTCTCGTCCAGAGGCTTCTTCGGCTGAAAGAAATAAGCATACAGCGTCCAAGAACAACGTGAAGACAACCCACTTGAGAGGCTCCTTTTCCAGGACCAGGATCCGCGCTTGTCTTTTCATCAAGTGACCCACTTGCGGTCATTACACGCTCGTCCGATCCTTGTCCTACCGCACAAGGTCCTGCTGTACGAGACCGATCGTCCGCCTTTGATACACACGCAAACGAGTTCGTCTGACGTGCACCATGATACCGATCACGAGAAGCAAGTACAAGAGCGACTTGATGCGCCAACCCAAGTTCACCGGAGTTTACGTGCGCTGCGGTGCCATGCCTCGTGGGAGGAGCGAGCTGAGGCTGCCGTGACATAACCGGCGTGGAGGGCGTCTTGATTCCCTGTTGTGAGGGCCTACAATTCGAAGCAGACGTCGCGTTCAAGGGGCCTGAACGTAAGGGAATCGAAGGCCTTGCCGATCGCGCGGTGTCCACAGACCAGTCGACAGTAGATGACAAACACCCGGAAAGAGCATTGTTGATGCCTGTGGTAGATGGTTCCGGCACGGGAAAAGAAGAGCTACTCGTCGGGAACGCTCCGGGACCCGAAAGTGTGCATGGATTCATGAGGGACGGGGGAACCGAGAGTAGGTCTTGCAAGGTCTTGGCCACCCATGCTTGGGGGGGAGACTGAGGCAAAGCCGAGCTCTCAGTCGGGTTCTGGAGAGCAGGCTGATGAATAGGTTCACGCGACGCAGTGCTATTGTATCGAAAGCCTGCACCAAGTTCAGGACCTTGCCTTTCATGAACCATAGGCGGCAACGAAGGTGTTGATATTGGTGTCGAAGAGGACGTATCTAGTCTAGGCACGCTGAGATTACCGGGGTACGCATTTGGAATACTGGCGTATTGAAGCTTTCCAGGAACGCTTGTGAAACCAGTCTTCGGAGGTGACTGAAGCATCCCCGAATTGAATGTTCCGTTTAAATTGCCGGATATCTGATGGCTGGCGCTAGCGGCCGTCGATGTGGTGCTTGCAGCAAAAGAAGGGTGATGATAGGATACGGTCATCGAGGGTCTGTTCTGAGTTGCTTGTCGACCGATGCGCCCGGTCCCTGCCGGCTGTATAGAAACATGATTGACACTTGGTGCCATCTCCAGCTCGCTACTAGCTTTGCGTTTCCTGTCAACCTTTCTCAGCCAAATCCAGTTCATATAGATAAGGTACAAACCTAGTGCCATGTTGGCGTTCTCCCGCGTCTCTTTTCATCTCCAAGTCATTAGTTCCTGGGCATGTTCTGTTGCTAGCGCTGATGCGCAGAGCGGTATGTTGGGGTGTCTGCGTGCTCCATCTTGCCGCGCTTCCTTGCTCATGCGCAGCCTTACGTTCAGTGTTAGAGAGCGTATTCGCGGGCGGTGCTTGTCCATGATCGGATGGTGCCACGGGCGGTGATGGGCTTGCAGATGAGGATGGGGGCCCGAGAGCTTGCTGACTCGTGGCCCGACTTCCTGTCGCAGCTTCCGGCGCATTCAACACGAGCTTAGCGTTCGGCGCGAGCTGAATGGTCGACGTGGGCTTAGGTGTTACTGTGTACCTGGATGCTGCACACTTGGATGTCGACGTACGCTCCACAGCCTTCGTGGATGCGCTTGGGCCGGCTACTGTAGGACGAAGTCAGAAAAAATGCGCCTCTAAATTGACGGGCTCACATTGCGTATACTTACCAGGTTCTTCCTTCTGTGGCGTCTCCTTCTGTGGCGTCTTCCTACCCTTCCCCCGCGCCCTAGTTCTCTTTGCTTTCTGTGTCGTATCATCCTGCTTCTCTGCTTTGATTTGTGCTGCGCCCTTTGCCTTCACCGTCATAGTAGTGGGCTTCGGCGTCCCGCTAGGCTCGCTGGTTTGGGGATCTTGTTTGACAGAGGGCTCGGATGTCGCCTCTGAGATTGTCGAAGCGACGGACATAAGCAGACATCAGGCGACCATATCGATCTCAGATCTTACCTGCAGATTCATGACTATCCTTCACAGAAGTCTTCACTGCCGCACGAAAGGGCAACTCGTGACGAATGGTCATCTCTGGAAACAACGTGCGTCACGCACGGCGGTCATTGTCTGATGGAGCGACACGACAAGAGAGGACGCAGCGTACCATACTCAATCGCGAAATGCTCAAGTGTCAAGAAGGCATCGTGATGTTCTTTCCTCTTGTTGTCCGCATGCTGGATAATCTGATTTACGAGGTGCGCCTGCGCTTCGTAGAAACTATCCATTATGACGGTCAGAAGCTGCGGGAAAGTTTTCGTCAGCTATGGCGGTATCAAAGGATAGCCCTGCTATGTCCTGAGATGGCGCTCACCGAATGGATTTCACTGTCATGTTCCACAGGCTTTCCTCGACGACGGAAGCACTCTCGCGCCCATGGTTCGAGATCCGCAAACGTGCTTAGTGGCATGTCCAGCTCCTCTCCAACCCTTGCACGTGTGGCATCTCGTTGCTGCTTGCTTTTGGGTCCAGACGCAAGAACCTGCAGAGCCGCGCGGGTAAATTTCGAGGGCTTCAGGTCCTGTGACAAAATGAGACAAATGGAATAAATGGTACAAATAGGGCAAGTCGCAAGTCATACGGTAACGTCGAGCTTCTGAACAAGTGACGGTGATACGTGTTCGTCCGCATATTTAGCCAGGAGTTTCTCTGTATCTTCGCCCCATTCAGCATTAGGATGACTCTGTTTGTAGAAATCAGAAGACCACATTTATAAGAAAGGTGTAACACTGGCCCGCGAGCCTGCCGATCCAGAACATTTGACGATATCCGGCTTCGTCAATTCCGAATCGTCATACGCGTCGAAGTCAACAGTGGCTTGCTCGTCATCTTCCGCCTTCCAATTTCCTTTCTCCTTGCGCGAAAAGCCACACGTGGCACATATTTCGGGCTCTACGGTCGACATGCTAGCGAGCGTGTGTTCAAGTGGGAGAACAGTGACCAGATTCTGTTGATTACGAGCCAGCTCGGAATCGGACATCTCCGCGTGCGTTGGGGAAGCTGTTCTCCTGCGAAACGCACCAATGCGAGCGGGGTCGGGATAAACGCTTTCCGTCAGGACGAGCGATTGCGGAGGTGTCGCTATCCGTGGGCTTTCGGCGGGTTCTGGAAGTCTGATGATCTCGTCGAAAAGAGCCTCTTCTTCAGCTGGGATTGCAGAGCGAGGGAACCTTAAGTCGGAGGTTGCGAGAGGCTGGCTCTCGGCAGCGATGACTTCATCTATAGATGCTGCAGCTTGTGAAGCACCCTTGCAAATCTAATCAGTATGGCATAGAACTAGATGAAGTCGCATGTACCATCCTGCCAGAGGATCACTTGACGAGGTATCGAGACGGAAGATGAGAGTAAGATGAAGAAATGGGATCCGACAAGTCGGGGCTCATACATTCTGCGACGGCGAGTAGTCATAGCAGGGCCACACACCCATGTAAAAGACCTTGGACAGGTAGCATGCCGAATGAGACGGCCAAAGAGAGACAAGGTGTCTACCTTGACCATTGGCGGGACGCGCCACTCCGTGCATGAAAGGAGTCCCGAATGCCCCTGCTATCAGCCGTCCTGACGCCCATAATCTCAGCATCATGGCGAGCCCTACGGCCCCGAGGCAGATGGGCGTCTCTCTGGTTCAAAACCACCTTGGCAAGGTACCGATGACGAGCGTTCTACTAGGACGGCGGTGTCCTAGGGCGGCGAAGATCTGATAAATCGGGGCCATATCAGCGATCTCGACGCGCCAAAGACGCTATCCGGACGTCTAATCATCCACGCGACTTCATATCGGGATGCTGCCCACACATATCCACCAACTGTGATCCTTTGTCCGGAGGCGGTTCGCTGAATGCTCACTGCCTCCGAGACAAAGGAAGTTCGCAAACTTTGTTGTGACAGGTTCGAATCGCGCTTCATTGAGAATGCATTCCAGTCCTGATCACATTGTGAATGTGAATAGCGTTGACCGTGCTCGTGTCTTCTACACTTCAAAATCACAGGCCAAAAGGATTGTAGGATTGCAATACCCCTAGCTAGTCATTCATTAGAGAAGCCGCGAAACGTGTCAGAATAAGCGAGACCTGCCGAAATGCATCTTCATGATCGAGAAGATAACTTGTCGCAAAGGGCACATGCACAACTTCGTCCAGCAGCACATCGGTCGAAGCTCAGATGGACATGAAAGTATTAGAGCCGAAATGTCGATTTTACGTCAGGGATACTGGCAATTATGAGGGTTGCTTGCGCGAGTTCAATATGAATAGCGTCTGTTGACCCTGTGGATTAAAGATGATAAACGTCAGGTATCGGGACTCACAGTGCACGCAGGACGGAATGAAAGGCTCACAATTTCGGAAATGACTCGTAAACTCTATGCCGCGTCAATACCTCCAGTTCATCGATCCTATCAACGGAAATCATCCGGGAAGGCGCAGCAGGAACTTGGACGATATCCTGAAGCCTATTAGAACAGCATTCACAGCATCCGATCCCTACAGATGTCAGTGGGTGACGCGCGCTGGCAAAACAGCAGACGACCCCTCCGAATGAGGCAAGCCTGCACGTTTGCGAGACGCGAGACGCGCACCGAACACAGCTCAGCCGCCACGACATTAGGCCACACAAAACCTTGATGTCGCGGGCAAGGGTTCCATACGGCGTCCTCATTGGCGGGCGGGCGATACACCAGTCGGAAGGCAGACCGTGCGCGGTTGTTGGGAAGCTGCGGAGCAGGCGCCTGCCGCATTCAGCATGTCGGTGAATTCTTTTGATGGGCACCACCTCGAAGGGAACAGACGCACGGGAAACGTGTAGGCCATGCTGAGGGCTGGCGATGACGGAGAAGTCAACCCTGTGTTGTGCCAGGATCCATCCGAGCGAGCTAGACCGCGGCCGTAATCTGTGCGTTCGAGTAAGTAAGATCTGACCGCGAGCATCTGTGGCGACTGGCCAACCGCCTCGGAGCCTGCCTCGTTCCCTCCGCTTATTTTACGGCACACATCGCTTGTCGCCTTTCTCCTTTTCTCCTTCTCCCCACCTCTCCGTTGTCCTTTTGGTTCATACCCCAGGATTTTTCTACAATATATCTACTCCTGCACGCTCGTTCCTGTAACACACCTTGTCACAACTACCATGCCCGTCCCCGTATATACTACCACCAAAAACGACGCCTGCTCGATGCTCGGCGTGAGGCATGATGCGTCGGAAGAGGACATCAAAATCGCGTATAAGAAACTGGTGCGTACTATCAACTCTGGTTCGCCACGTCGAATGTTCAAAGGGTAGCAGGCCTTGAAATGGCACCCAGATCGACATGTGAACGACAAGGAGCGGGCGACGCAGAGGTTCATCGAGGTGCGGAGCGTCAGCGCTTGTGACTTTGCCCACATGTTGACTTTGTACGACCAACGCAGATTCACGACGCGTACCGGGCGTTGACGACGCCACAGCTCGCTGCGTCCGACCGTCATCATGGAAAGAAGTCGCCCGGCCCACGACACGCGCCGATGTCGGAGGAACCGTCGTCAAAGCAGACGCCACCTCAGAGCCATCGCAAGATGCCAGACGAATCGCCTCCGCCGCGTTACGAGAGGGCGCCTGACGAGCATGAGCGCCCACCATCGAAGTCGCCCGGGACGCGCTACGCGACGATGCCCGACGAGTCGTTCCCGAAGAAATCGCCTGGGGCCAGATATGCGACGATGCCGGAGGAGCATATCCCGAAGAAGTCGCCGGGTCCGCGATACGCTGCTATGTCGGACGAGCATCTGCCCAAGACGTCTCCCAGTCCACGGCATGCTGCGATGCCTGACGAGCACTCGACGAGGAAATCGCCCGGTCCGCGATACGCTGCCATGCCCGATGAACATTCGTCGAAGAAGTCCCCGGGCGCAAGGTTTGCTGCCATGCCCGATGATCCGCCCCCGAGAAAGTCTCCTGGCCCGAAGCATGCGACGTTCGCCGATGATCCAAGAATGCATGCCTCGTCTTCGCATGAAAAAACGAAGCATACACGACACTCGGCACCGCGCCGCCACTCAGACACCAGCGTCCCGAAAGCGCCACCCCCTCCAACAGCACCATCATCCTCCCACTCTTCATCCCAATCTAAAGCGTCCTACGCGCGATCCGACCCCGGTCATGCGCGAGGTCGCGACCACCATCAGTGAGTCTAAGAACATTCGCGTATTGACCATGACTGACCTTTTGCACAGTAAATCCGGACACGCACCACGCATGACTCGCGAACGCTCCAAAGGCCTGGATCCAGACTTTTCGGATTACGTCGAGATCGACCGCCACGACGTTCCTCTGGGAAAGCCACTCCACCCTATACCACCACACGAGACGCACAGTTCGCGGTCCGAAGGGCACCGATCGAAGTCTAAGGACTGGGTGTTCCCGCTGGAGTTGACGCTGGAGGACCTCTACCATGGCACGTCGCAGCGCTTCCGCATCAGGCAGCCCTCGCGGGTAGATGGGCGCAGCCAATCACCTACGCGGACCGTTACGATCATTATCCCTGCGGGAACGCAGCCGGGCGCGCGCATCCAAGCATTGCCTGGCGTGTCCTTTGAGATCAAGGAGGTTCCGCATACGTACTACCGACGGGTGGGCGATGACCTGCTGATGTGCGTGGAGCTGCCGTGGTCGGGTATGGATGACCTCCAAATGAACGGAGGGTCGATTTCGTTCGCGGGTCTCGGCGGTGAGGAGGTCAACGTGCCTCTGCCAGAAACGCTTGTAGAAGCGACGAACGGCACGAGGGTGCGAGGGAAAGGGATGCCGATCACGAAGGGTGGCAAGATCGTCGAGCACGGAGATATGTTGATCAGGTGCGTAGCATGTCCATCAAGAAAATGGGCACCACTCATGAGTGCCCTCTGCAGATGGGATTTCTTCGCTCCTGGAAAGGCTCCCGGCTCGAAATGGACTTCACTGAAAAAGGCCATGAACTTCAAGCGGTTCTGAGCTAGCGACCTTTTGGCTATGCGTTTCATTGAGGGTTTGTCACGGTGGATTGTAACATACAGTTGTGCGCGGAGTTGCACTTGGACATTCTACGTTTTTATTCCGGTTGTGCTCGAGGCCTGTTCGCGGGCAATGATCTCACGATTTCGCAATGCTTTGGATGGATCTGTCGCAGGTCTCGATTTTGTTCATGCACCATGGATGTATACTATTAGACACTTACTGGACCATGTATTCTCGCCTCGTCTCTAGCATTTCGTCTAGCATCAGTACTTCCGTCCTTCTGACGATTGCTCACTCACCTGTATAATTCCCAGCTTTGGTCGCCGACGAATGCATCTTGCGCCGACGATGACTGTCCCGTCCTTGAGGTTGGGCGGAAAGTCGACGGCTTTATATTAGTCCTGGCCCATACAGAAGAAATGGCAAACGACGGTTTTGCAAATGATGATAGGAAAGCTTGAAGATCTGTTGATCTTGTTATGTACCCTTGTTTGGCTCTGTTGGACTTCAGAGGTCCCAACTTCGATGTTCGGCCTTCAGCGCATGAAGACCCTGTCAATTTTTGTGTATTACAACTGCCGTTAAAAGTTCAGTCGCCTCCAAGTTGTAAACTAGGTTGTACTGGTTCTTCAGCCCGCTATCGATGGTCTTTCTACGCATGCGTCACCCGGTATTCAATTTGTTCAAGTTCATCGTGACGTATCACTGATTATACCAGCAGTGCATCGGAACGCTATATAACGAGTCACATCCCTACGATCCAAGTGGATTATGACGAAGGGTTTGATGGCCTTACGCAATTCTGCGCTATATACGTCCAACCGTAACAACGCAGCTGTGCTCAGCAACGTCAATGCTTATTCACTCATCGCTTTCGGGCGTCATGCATCATAGGCCATGGCCTTGCTCTGGCGGCCCTGAAAGGTCATGCAATAAGAACGGCTTGCCCTATCATGGTTCTTCTTGAAACCTTTGTATCGGTGGCGCACTCTATGGATCTTAAAGCGATGTCCTCCTGCCATGTCACGTTGCACGGACCCGTCCAACCATATCTCACGCTATCAGCAGGGACCACACTCTACGCTATTTGCATCTTCCACAGAGACGGTCCTGAGTGCACAGATCCCATGGAAATTGAACTTCAGCCCAGACCGCCCATGATCGTAAATGTACATCCGTCACCAATCCGTCACCCATCTTTCTCCATGGCCTACATGATCGCAACGACAATCCATCTGGCCCCACTGATCCATCACAACTCTGGTAACCGCTTGATGCCGGCGCCCAGATAAATAGCGAGAGGCCCTCACCGAAACTCAGGCTGGCCTCGCTCACCATTCATTCCATCTCACCGCACCATTTGATATGGTCGCTCTCAAGGCTCTTTTATCGCTCTTTTTCGTTCTAGCTTCCGCCAGTGCCGCTCCACGATTTTCCCAGCGGAAGCAGCTTATCCCTCCGGACATTGACTCTTCTGTCGATGGTCGTGCCGCACCAGAATATCTCCAGGAGAGGCAGTTTAAACCCAGGAATGTCTACCGGGATGGTTTAGTACCCGTAGGCCGTGGTCTGACGACAGGAAAGGACTCCCGCCGCACACTGCGACGACAAGCTCCCTAGGGTGTCCCGAGTCCATTTGCCTCGAACCTCGCTAGCCAGCCCGCGGGCACTGGCACCGCTGCGCCCTTCCCACAGGCAACGCCTGGCCCTGCCTCCGGCCCTGCCTTCGATCCTATCCCCGGTCCTCCATCCGTACCCGCTCAGCCTCCCGGATTCGACCCCGACACAGGCAGCGCACCCGACGGCTTCGCAACGCCGACGGTTCCCGCCGCCCCGGTCAGCACGACCATCGACAGCCAACCGCGCAACGGCCAAGGTATGCTCCTACCCATCTGACAATCCCGCTTGCAGAGCCGCTCATCGCGCGCAGGGACTTTCTATTCGACCGGCAAAGGCGCGTGTGGCTGGAACAACACGGACACGGACATGATCGCCGCGCTGTCGCACTCCCTTTACGACCTTTTCACGTGCGTCGTGAACATACCTTTTCACCATCCAATCTGACCCTATCCCCCTTCTAGCGTGGGCACGGATAACAACGAGTTGGCCGTCTTAAATTGGCTTTTATGGCCATTTACTGACCGAGACTGCACAGTAACTCACTCTGCAACAAGAGCATCACGGCGCATGGTAATTCCCCACCTCCATTCCGCATTCGCTCCTCGCTGACGCGTGTCCACGTAGCCGGCGCGAAATCTGTGGACGTGACGGTCGCGGATCGCTGCACGGGCTGCCAGTTCAACGACCTCGACTTTTCGCCTGCCGCGTTCAGCAAGCTGGCGGACATGTCTAAGGGGCGGATCGACATTACATGGACGTTCAACGACCCATAGGTGCCGTCTCCGGCTTGTACTATGCTCCCGGTGCAGATGCAAGCATGTGAGAGAGCATCCCATGCTGCAGAGTTGGAAGTCGAACAGCGATCGGCACTCGCTTTCCGTGGCTACAGATGCCTGAGATAACAAGCAGCTGAAGTCGCAACGGCGACCACTGGAATGAGCCCCCGGTTTCGAAGAGCGGACATAGAAGGTGTGCACGCTTCTCGAGTGCCCAGATGTGGGTGAAGCTATAGCCATTCAATGGGAGGGCAGAGATATGCCATGGCGAGGCCTTCTTTGCCACGCACACGGTGTGGGTGCAGATTTGCCTGCGCTTCCGGCACTTTTGGCAACGGGGCTGCGTTCGTCATGGCGGCCAGGGCCCGGGCTGTAGAGAAACACGGGCATCAAGAAGGGCGCTGCTCGCCCGACGTCGTGCGAAGACGTCTCGCCATCCCGACTCCTGAGAGTGACGCACCTATAAACTCGTTGGTTGCTTAGAAACAGAGCGGGCCTGGTGCTCGTGGACACGGAGCGCCGCTGAAGTGGATAAAGCTCCGCGGATGACAAGAGGCTCGCATACCTGGCGCCGGCTGCTCGGCGCTGCAGCGGTGGACCATACAATGTGCATATCTGTCTACAAGACTAGGGCCAGCCGGTCTCGCCAAGTACCTACTGACGACGCAGGTGAATATTCGGTAAGTTCTCATCTAGGGAAGAGCCGCACCAAAGCCACGCAACACCACAGCGAGACGGAGATCGTGACCAGGCTGAGCCTGCCCAGCAGATCGATGTGAGAGCCGCATAAGCCTCCCAACAGAGCCACGACCTCAGCCCAGCACTGAGCCCACCAAAGCAGGCCTTCGCGCTCCGCGAGTCAGTCCTAGCGCGGCAATAGCATCCCCCAAGGTGCCGGCGTGCTGTCCCCATCGCGCACGATGACGCGTGGGGCAGGCCTATGCATCCCCGCGAAGAACTTCGGCAGGTATATGGCCGAGATCACCAGCCAATGAAGTGCGCAAGCCGAGTAGGGACCCGTCGACGCTCCGGAAAAGACACGGCTTCGTGAGGCGTACACAGAGTCCTGCTTGCAAGGGAAGTGAAGGTCAGGACGCGGGGTGCGTGTCGAGTTGCTGAATATCAGAAGCGGACACAGTAGCGCGATACACTGTCTCCGCGACGGGGCACGCACCGTGCTTCGGGCGCACGTCAACGCCGCCACGTGGCTGTCCGGATGCAAAAAGCCTGCACGACGGACAAGCCGCGTCTATATTCTGGAAGCGGAGGCAGTATATATACGACGCACACGGGCCCTCCGTCTAGCAGTCGCACGCGAGGATTCCGAGTCGGAGTTCAACATGCTCCGGACGCATGGTCGGTGGGTGCAGGGTGCAGGGGAATAAGGATGCACGTACGTGGGGTGGGCAACGGGTCGCACATCGATAGGAACGGCAGCGGAAACCCGCGCGTGGGCAAGTCTGCCATACAGGCTTTGCTTCTCTTCGGGGCGCGGCGATGGTGGCAAGCAGTCCGCCGGGCCGTCGAGCGCGGCGCAGATGGGTGTTGACTTTGCGTGCGGGGAAGCTACCAGCGAGCCTACGCATGGGTGCGGGTGCAGGCCGAGCCTGGACCTCCGTGAGTCCGTCGCAACGTGCATATTGTCGGCCATCCGAAATCGTATTGACACATCCACTGCGTCGTGTATGCTGAGTTCCACGTCGCAACGCTTGAATGCGCTGCTGCGTACCTGAAGCCCTCTCCAACGATATTCTGACCTCGCATGCGGAGGCGGCCAGCTCGCACCGCCGTACGATCCACAGCATGCACTCCGCAAAATGACGATTCATCGCGTCGATGAAGCGGGCCGCCGCCCGCGTATTAGATGTGCAACAGTGTGAATCCCTGTCGCACGAAGGAGATCTTGAATTACACGGGGCATGGCCGCACACTACGCACGCTCATTGGGGCCGGATGCGCCGCACGGATGCATGCGTCCTAGTGCTGTAGATGAAATTCAGCCCAACTCCGTCCATCCGCACGCATACGGATGCATACATTCCCATTTTTTGCTGGTCCACGAAGCCGAGAATAGGGCACCCGAACGCACGGGCGAGCCATTTGTCCTGCGCGACAGCGCGGGAGGGGAGAGGAAGAAGAGTGTGCTATTGCTGGAGATAGACCGCGGTCATATATTGGCGCAGGAACCTGTACGCCGCCTGCTCGGTTCTGCATACCCCGATGGCCCGATCGATTCTGGTGGACGGGCGTGTGCCCGGGGCGCCGTGTACATCCGCACGCAACCCACCGATGTCTAAACACTAGAAACTGCAGCAGCTACTCTTGCTTGCGTAGGCAGAGTGGTCAAGCAGCCGAACAAATACCAGCCCGGCCCTCTGCGCACAAACGCAAACGATACCCCACGCTCCGTCCGCAGACACAGGGCCCGGGACTGCGCTAAACCAGGGTCGGGGCGCTGCTAGATGCGTGGGCGGACACATATACGTGCGCGTCGGTGGGGGGAGGAGGTTGTGGGGTGTGTTTTCAATCTGCGGGGCAGAAAGTAAACGACGTGACGACACAAACGCGGAACGAGTGCTCTTGTCTTTGTTCGATCACAGCTTGGGGCAGTTGTGCGCCCCGTGACATCATCGCGCGCAGGCAGGCAGGTGGAGGACTGATGGCATGCGGCCCGCGCGGGGTCCTGAGCTGCCGCCGGGTTGAGAGTGCGATCATATGTGTGGGGGAGGACCAGCAGCGACGCCTCGCGCACAAAACGCCGAATGACGTCGCGCGAGCGGGCGGCTGTTGCGAGGTGTTCTGGCGCGTATCCAGACCTCCGTGAGCAATCATATCAAGAAGGGGCAGCGCATCTATCCAGAGATGAATTGACCGCATCGAACGAATGGAACTGGTTGAGTGTCGACGACACCAGTGGCGCGCGGAATGGCGCGCGTGGTCCCGTCAGGCAAACGATCCTGAGGCACGAAGGCTGCGTCCTCTCTACTCTGCGTCTGGGAGACTAGTGATAGCCTCCGTTCCGGCCTTACACAGACGATGAGTGTTGTGGAGGCGTGCATATCGTACTACGTAACGATTGAGATTCGGCTGAATATTTGTCCTATGCGGATGTGAATCATATGACGGAGAATTGACGTACATGTTGGGTGTACATGTATCAATGCCTCGAGCTGTATACTCGAGCATTATTGCAGTTGGTCCAGTAGCGAGCTCTCCGAGTCTGAGCGCTCCCTCGGCAAACTGGGCGAAGAATGTTCGCCTTGCAGAGGTTCGTACGGGTCAACAGCTGGATACTTAGTAAACCAAACCAGGTCAGCGAGAACGCAACGGCGGATTGACGACCGCGAGGAAACGGGCCACGAGTCCTGCATAAGCATGTAGCCGCAGTCATAAGAGCGAAAAGCAACTACAGCAGACTGCCACTCACGGCGAGTGAAGAATGCCACGTGGTTGCCAGCTG
Organism: Hericium coralloides; assembly: GCA_003675405.1. Lineage (NCBI taxonomy): Eukaryota > Fungi > Basidiomycota > Agaricomycetes > Russulales > Hericiaceae > Hericium > Hericium coralloides. The sequence continues at coordinate 95,603 of QUOP01000222.1, read as the reverse complement.
TGCGATCAACAATATGCCTGACACCCCGCCGTGGCTGCTAATTCGGTACTGAGCATCAGTCAATTCTCAAAAAATGGTGAGTTCTGAATTGATTTACAGTAATGGCAAGGCAGGGATTCGAACCTAGAAGTAAAACGTACCTTCAGACAAACGCGTCACTAGTAAACCCGTTTGGCCAAATGTACGGACATAATTTGTTTCTTGAAATAAAACATGATACTATAAGAGGCTGTAACTTGATGGGTGCAAATGGTCTTTGCTGTTGGAGATTCTCGTGGGCTTGACCATCATTGCAGCCATGCATGACAAGACGATCCCAATGCCGCTGCACTCGAGATATCAATAAGCATCATGACCGACATCTGTTTCTCATCAAAACCACAATTGCGACCGCTCGTGAGCCAACGAGCAGATCGCAATGGCGACCACCCAATGCGTCTTCGCTCCACTGGACAATGAACATCGTAAGCGCTGCGTATACATCTCTGGTGTGAGCCAGGCTCCGCGGGATGGGATAGGGATACTGAACACACCTAGTGCCGACTGCCGACGTAGGCAGGGCGGGTGTGCGACGGCGTTGTTGAGACGGCAAGTATGTGCAGAAGATCCAACCAGTCGCATTCGCAAAGCGAACACGCATCGCGGACTCGGACCCGCTGCCGCTTGATGATCTGATCTGTATCAGGCGCTCGTTCACCGGGACCGCAACGTTACTTATGTCGTCCCGCCGCCCGCCGCGCCGCACCAGGCCGCATTCGTTACGACGCCCTCTGCCATTTCCTACTCGGCCTCGCCGCCGACCCATGCTTGTATCTCGACCACATAAGCAATAGTCCTGTGCCATGTGCCACCTCGGAGAAGGACCTCAAGAGTCAATCTTCCAACTCGCGCTGAATGAGCCGCCGGCGCGACATGACAACGTTTCAAGGTGAACCAACCCTATAGTGCATGCCACCGCCTTCAATCACCTGTAGGTCCTGACTGATCACAGACAACACGACGACCGGTGACACGGACGCAGCTTTTGACTAACTCGCGGGACTCGCATTTCTGCTTGCTTGCCGTAGGTGGCACCGCACGCCGAGTCCCCTCGTACAATAACGCTGCCCTCCCTCGTCTGACACATGCACCCAATCCCAAGTCGAACCCACCACACACGCGTACGCCACATGCGGGGAAGCCGCCCCACCAAACCCACGCGCTGGGCTAGACCTAGACCCTGGCACCCGCCACGCAAAATTAATGAAGGTCCTGACGTACAACGCCTCTGCCGTGGGGCAGAAGCACGCGCACAATGAAATGGCAATTGCTTACTTACAGGGCCCGCGTAGGTGGTTCGCGATCGAGATCCCGCGTGTGTGCATGGAAGTCGAGCTGGGAGTGGAAGAGGGCCGTTGCCAGCGCAGCGTGCATCCACTCGGACGCCGGTGAGAACGCAGGTATAAGGACGTGCGCAGGGACTTCACGGTTCCGCGCATCAGAAGCCGTCGCGGTGCCTTGTGCACCGGCGTCGAGACTCGAGACGCACATCAGAAGTGGGAACGCACGCAGCGGTGCAGTGGGAGCGGGCCTGGGCGCAGCACAACGCGACACGTAAGTAACGCAGCGTCCCCCTCCCAACGACGATCCAAGGGTCAGCGTGGGGTAACCGCAACGAAACAGCCTGCGACGCCATTACGACATGCGCACGGCGAGATCAGAACGCGCACGCACGAAGGGCTTCTGTGAGGTCACAGTCAGCGCATCAGAATATCAGACGCGGCGGGGCGGTTGGGTGCGCGGTCTGGGCGGGGCTTTATACCACGCGCAGCTAGGTGCCGCGCGGAGGAGGCGTGTGGTCTGGGGTCGACAGGCCGGGCTGGTCTGTCCGTGGTTGTATACCGAGCAAGAGGCAGGCAGACGCACCCGAGGCCACGCACCGTGGTCCAGCAGTACTTGCAACGCACGCACCCAACGCATGGCCATTTCCCAGCACACGACCACGCCCCACGCCCCCTCCCCCTCCAGCATCGAACACCTAGAAGTACATCCCGTCAGTCTTACGCACCTGCCCCGGACACGTCCCATCCCCCGCGGCGCGCCAGGATGCTGGTAGTACGCTCGCGAGATATAGATGGCTAGAGTATAGAGTGCTGTACGGTACGCGCTATAATTACGACTGCTGCCCGCCATCGTCCCGTGTATGCAAACCTCAAAATGCGACGTATGAACGCTGAACGCGAAACCCGAATCACGACTGGAATGGGCACCCGCATCACGGCGGCGGGACGACGCCGCACGCGGCGATGCGCACGTCGGCGCGGGGGCGGCGGCGCATGTCGTCGCCGGCGAAGCCCTCGATCTTGCGCACGAGGTCGAGCCCCGCGCGCACCTCGCCAAAGACGACGTTCTTGCCGTCGCACCACGGCGCGGGCGCGGTGGTGATGAAGAACTGGCTGCTGTTGCTGCTAGGCCCGCGGTTCGCCATTGCGAGGAGGCCCGGGCGGTCGTGTGAGAAGATGAAGTTCTCGTCTGCGTGCGGGGAGTGTAAGTGCGGGGGTGGGGAGGAGGAGAGGGGCGCACCTTCGAAGGTGGGGCCGTAGATGGAGCGGCCGCCGGTGCCGTCGCGATGCGTGATGTCGCCGCCCTGGATCATAAACTGCGCGGCCGTCAGCGTCCGCGCGCACGGTGAAAGGAAGAGCACACGCGCACATTGGGAATGACGCGGTGGATGGCAGAGCCGGCATAGCCAAAGCCGTGCTCGCCGGTGGCGAGCGCGCGGAAGTTGCGCGCGGTGAGGGGCGTGGTGTCGTCGAAGAGGTGGAAGAGGATGCGCCCGGCGGGGCGGCTCTCGATGCTGATGTCGAACTGCGCTGCATTAGTGCGGGGCGGCACGCGAGCGGAGCGAGAGCGCGCACGTATACATCGCTGTGCGAAGCGGGGTCAGCGGCGGCGTGCGAACGGGGTGGGGGTACGCACGAGTGCTCGGCCATGGGGAGGATGGGTGGGGGAGGTGGGGGAAGAGTGGGCGGCGAGGGGACGCAGGGATTTATTTAAATGTTTAGCATAGGGAGGAGGTGGGGAGAGAGATCTGAGATGGGGGCTTTGCCGGGATCTGTTCTTCATTACGGGGGGACCCGCAGATCACGATCGCTCGCTCCTTGCCGCACCGTCTTCTTCGCCGCCGTGGGTCCACTCTTCCCCGCACCACCGACCACCGGTCTCGACGCTACGCACACTACTGGTGCTTCCATGCCATGTCGACTATCCTTACTCGCCTCCGTCTCTGTCGTGTCCATCGCGCCGCGGCACATGCCGCCCCGATGCCCTTACGGATCTAGCGTGCGGCGCGCGGCCGTTGCCGACGCAGTCTCGACCGTCCATCCTCGTCGTCGCCAGCAGCCGCAGACGCCTGCCGCGCCCGCCCGACAGGTAGGCGTCCATTTCATTCATCACAATGAAGCATTTTGCATTTGCCGCGCCCAGATTCCGCGATCGATGCTGCAGAAGCACGATCTGCCCTCCGCGTCGTCCGTGCGGGACGTTGCCCGGAGCAGACGGACCTACTCTAAATGTCGTTTCTGCCTTGTTACAGCTGCAGCGCTCAGCGTCGCGTGCGCTCTCTCCCTCCGGCCGCACTCCGTCACACTCGCACAGGACCAATATTCAGCCGAATATGTTCGCAGCGCAAGCTGCATGCTTTCTGCATGTGCGTGTTGGCCTGGCCGCACGGGCAACACGTCATGCGCACACAGCATACCTGCATGCGGGCGGAGCTCGCCCAGACGTGAGTACGTTCTGCGGCATTCTGCGCGCCACTAGCAGGCTTGATGCGGTCATGGCCTGCGCCGCACAAGTCAGGGCGTCCGACCCGCCTATTAACTAGCAACTCCACAGCCCCGTTTGCTTGCCTTACACTCTACGTTGACGGCAGGGCGTTTCGCCCATGAAAAAGACGGGTCTAGATTTTCCGTCTGTGCGCGCACTTTCCGCACACCGTCCGCGATCGACACGCTGACGCGGTATATCTATCGGTTCAGGAAGAAGGCTCCATAGCAGGGCGTCCACTTGCGGAACATATTTGACCCCCCTGCAGAGCGCCGCCCTGCCGCCCGCTGAGCGCCACCCCTCTCTGCATCCCACATCTTGACGGGAAGCGTGCCTTTCACCGCTTCGCCACACCGTGAACGACCCGACCCGCATGCCACACGGTGTGCCATGGCAGACACGACGCCGCCGCCCTTTTTTGCACACCCTCAGCGACATCTAGACTGCACTTCCATGCGTGTCCCAAAATGACCTGGTGAATGACGTGGTACCTGCCCCGTCTGCCGGGGCGGACGCGCGCGGGCCGTGGCACTACGACGCGTGCGGCTTGTCGGGGCGCGAAGCATTGAGCAAAGCTTGTCTGGCAGCCCTTCGGCTGTGCGCCCTCAAAGGATGCCGCGGGCCCCCGCTGCGCGCCGCCGCCCGTTCCCGCAACTGCACGCTCACACCCCACGCGTCCCCCGACCAAAAGGCCCGCGCCGGGAATCAGTGCGTATGTGGGTCGCATTCGCCTTCACCGTCTCTGCACCCGTGCACACGTGGCGATGTTACCGTGGTGCGAAGCACGCTTTCTTCTTCCCTTCCCTCGTCGACGGGAAAGAAGCGTCTGGGTATCGCGTTAATGCCCCCGCACTCGCACTCGAGAACCCGACACCGCGCCGAGCGCGCCCGCAGGATCCACTCCGTGGCCGATGCATCCCACCCGAGGACACGATTCGCGCGCGTCTCATTGGCCGCTCGACGGGCCGCCCTGTGCGTCATCGACGGCTCTTCGTGGGCGGCCGCGTTACAGCCGGCGACGTCATCACAGGCGGCGCTCGCTGCGGGTGCGTGCAGTTCTACAGGGCCACGACGCTGCTGGGGCTAGACTATCGATTTGCGTCATGGCTGGTCCGTATGGACGCTGTGCACTTGCCGTACATACGCCATTCATCCGCGCGGCACCGAGCGCCCGGCGCCCCCGTAAGCACGTCGGCACCGGGTATGCGGCCTTCGTGCCATCCCGCGGAGCCTCATCCGCACCCACGAGCATTCGTGCGTAGCAACTCCCAGTCTGTGTCCCTCGAGACAGCAACGGGAAGACCCCGCCTTCGTGATGCCCGCCCGCACCGTCGCCCAGTTGGAAGTGTGTACAGCAGGCTGTTCTTGGGGAGTGAAGGGCGCTGTCGTGCTTGACGTGGGTGGATGCGCCTCGTCTGGCGGGTGTAGATTTTTCCTTATCTGAGCGGTCGAGTGCGGGGCTGAGAAACGTACGTGCGGCATTTGGTATGACCGCTTTCCAAACCGAGGGTCTTGTCGTGGATGACCGAGCTGTAGATAAAGAAAATTTCCACTGGAACATGAAGATCCCTGCACACACGCAGATTACTTAGTACAGCATGATAATTTCATGAAACAAGTTGTCGCCTGACGTTGGCTGAACGGGTTCGTCGGACTAGCGACGGCGGCGCGTTCGGTCAGCGTAAAAACGGGTTTTGGTCCTGGGTTCGAGCCTCCGCATGGCCACCACGTCGGTGACAGGATCTCATTCTATTCTTTTAGAACTCATTTCACAAATATGTGTTCTGAGAGTCAACGAATGACACTCTTAGTGGATTGTTGTAGCAGCCCGACGGGGGTCTGGGCGGGTAGAGGGCGGGATGACTAAGCATATCGCGGCCAAGCAGGGCGGGGGGCGGGATGACTAAGCATCGGCGCTTGTACGCGAGCGCTTGAGCTGCAGCGGCGAACTTCACATGCACATTCGACGCGCCAGCTCATCGACATCGTCAATCCGTCCTGATCACTATCATGTCAAGCATAAGAAAGCTTGAAAGACGTCTCATTGCAGGTTGCTTCTGCAGTTTTGACCTGCATGGACAACTTACGACATGTACTTCTGACCTTTCCAACAGCATCAAGACACTGGTCGCGAGATCGGACGCGAAGGCCACAAATCCATGCCGTATATGCTGCCCTCTGCACCAATCCTAGACAGAGAAGGGCTAGCAGTTATCTAGCAGGCACACTTCGCGGGAAGTGCTCAAGGAAAGAGGATCCTCGGCGCGATGCGCGCGATCTCCCCAGGCCGCGGCGATCTCGACGAAGGGCGACTCCGCAGCGCCGAAGCGTGAATCGATGTGAAATCAGCGTCTTTGTGCTTTTCTGGGTGAAGGAAGGCGCGTGGCCGTCTGCGCAGCACGGGCGCGTGCAGGCAACGCGACGCGTCTTTATGCAGCAGCCTGGTGGTCTTCTTTCGAGTACGCGTTTCCTTGGGTTTATACGCGACGGCCAACTTCCTTTCGACCAATCTCCCAACTGCGAATTCTGTGGACGTATCTAACCTACCTACCTGACTGTTTCCTGTTTTCTCGGCTGTTATCATGACCGCCATTGACACCGACCCGCCTCAAAGTAACGTCCTCTGCCTGTTCTCTGAGAGCCTAACCTCATAGTTCGACAGACGGCGACGGCGACCCTGCTACTGGCTTTCCACAAGGTATGCCTGACACAATTTCTTTTTGAACACCTTCTAACACGTTGCTCTGCCAGCCTCGACGATGTACGAACAAGCGCCCGTCAAGACGAGTGGCGAGAGCGACCCAGAAGAAGTGAGTACCGGCAGTCAGTGTCAAGCGTGCTTCGCTTATCTGGTGCTAGCCAACGGAGAAAGAACACGAAGAGTCGCCTGATGAAGGAGATGGCGAGCACGGCGAAGATGTGAGTGCTGAGGATATACATGTAGTCGTCTTCGTTACTCATCGAGTCCTAGCAATTGAACAGGAAGCATGAAGAAGAGGTGAGTGCTAGGAACGGATAACAAGCAGTTTTCGTTAAAAGCCGTGATAGATCAAGGAAAGGGTGGAGGAAGAAGTGCTCGACAAGGACAAAGGGAAAAGCGAGCCTGGCGGAGAGGTGAGTATCAGGACTTAACACCAAATGGCCTTGACCCTGATGGTTCGTGATAGGTCAAGGAAAGGGAACATATCCCAGTCACCATCGAGATCGATTCCGACGACAGCGATTCCGACGACGACGCGCAATTTATGTCCCTGCCGCCGTCTCCAGGGCCCGCGGACGCCGCCACTGGTGTGGAAGAGGTCGCGGGCACGCCTGCTATTCTCCCAGAGTATCTCGTTGAACGCCTCAGATCACTAAACCTCGGCAGCGATGCAGAGCCTGCACCCGCGAAGCAGCGCGACGGGTCGAGGACTCCTACGCAGAAGACCGTGACCGACAGCTTAGACCTCATGCATTCGGTGCAGGGCATGTACCGGATTCTCGACCTAATCCAGGAGGAGGGAAGTGGCGGTCTCGGTGAGTGTTTGAGAGATTTCTGGACCATGATGTTCATTGACGTAAACACCAGTCGACAAGGTCATCATTTCGCAAGACTCGCTGCGGGAGTTCATCGATTCGCTCCGTCCCGGGTCGTATTCGTCATTGACGAAGGTTGACTTCAAGGGCTTGGACAAGGTGACGATTAAGCCCGTTGGGATCTACGGGAATCGCGAGGAGATCGTGCGGTTCTTGCTGTCTATCGAGGCTATCGATGAACTAATGTGAGTATAACCTTGATCCATTGACGATATCTCCCTTACCATCGCTGGCAAAGTGCGGAGAAGCTGCGCAGGCATGAGGACGGTTCTTCTGGTGTGTTGGGGCCAGCCTTGCGATCGGGGCTGTATGTGGTCAAGCCACGCGGGTCTGTTGCACCCGAGAAGCAGATCTACGTTATTTATTGGCCAGAGACGACCACGTGGGACGATAACGCCGCGTCCTCTGTCCAGCGCAATAGAGTGACGTTTATTCGGTATGTGTTATAGCATGCCCGCAGCGGTGACTGATGTGTTGCCCATACATAGCTATCTCACGAAAGTCGCGGACCAGGTCATCGCGCTTGTGTCCTCCAACTACGCTAAATCTATTGTCTGGGACGAAGGCAGAGACCTTCAAGATGTTATCGACGTCAGTAATGCTGATACTGACCGGCTCTTCACCTTTGAGGTGGAGAAAACGAAGGAGCAGGATGAGAACATGAAGATACGCCCTGGCTTCAAGGTGCTGACTATGTTTTATCTCTATTTTATATTAAAATATTAATACCACTACGCGGTAGATAAACATCAGCGTGTTGCCTGCGAGTGGCGCTGCCACAGCAGCGTCTTCCAAGCAGCGGCTGCTTTTTGGAGAAGCGTATCAAGGCTTGTTAACGCACACAATCTCCAAGCCCCGTGAAGTTGTCCGGTCATATGCCCATGATGAATTCTATCGGACTGCTTTGAAAGAAATTCTGTGAGTGTGCCTTTGTCGTCACAGTTCAATTGAAATTGACACCCCATGCGATTTCCAGAAAATCGGATGCAGTTCGTCTGTCAAGCGAGCTGGACGACAGAGCGATCGAAGAGCTCTTCGTTCTCGGACTTCAGAATCGATGGCCAGAACAATACGCCACATGGCGACATGCTCGGGATCGTATAGATAGTGTACTATCTGCTCAGCGCGCCCAGGAAGCAAGCGCGACGTACGCTCGGCTATACCAAGAACTCCCTAAGATGACCGCAGCCATTCGTGAAGCAATCGTCGACGAAGTTATTTCTATCTATCCGTACGTCCTCGCATCATTGCGATATTGTTAGTTAGCTCATTAATCCGTGCATAGAACATTTACTCGCGAAGTCTTTGCCCCTAAGCGTCCCGAGACACCAGCCGCAGATGGCATGACGGCAGGTGAATACAAACTTAGATGCCGTTTTCTTCAATGAGTAATGACAGCTTCTCAAGGATTGCTGGCGCATCTCTTCTCAATATATGACCGGATGCAGGAAACGTTCGTACACGAGGTACAACGTGCAAGGCTCGACCATATCGCCCACGAAAGCTTTCGAAAGCTCAAGATCCACTCTATGATAACAATGCTTTTCTTTCAAGACAATCGAGACTTCGATGTGTCTTCCAAGCAAATGATTACCAAGAAAATTTTGCGGGCCAATGATGTAAAGCAAGTTGAGGAGATTCTCGACACTCAATATCGGCGCCAGAAGACAGCTGCATCTGCCGAAAAACGTACCGGGTTTATAGGTGCGACGTACGCAGCGGTGACGTCTCTCGTGTCTCCTGGTTGGAAAGCAAAGATGTCGGATTTCATGTCTTCTACCGCATCAGCAACAGTCAAAGAGGCTTTGGAGCTTGAACGCAACACGAGCGATGCGCGTTTTATCATGGACACCGAGGAATTTGACTTATTAGACGACGCCGTGGCCGACATCAAGCAGGCTGCGCAAGATAGTCTTTACAAAATGATCGATTCCCTTGTCAAGAAGATTTCGCCGAAGCTTCACAATATCCAGACGGACGAATGCTCAAAGCGGCTTCAGACCAAATTGAGAAGTGTCGGTGACCAAGAAAAGAAGACCTTACGCTTGTCATTCATTGGCGAAATTAACAACTGCTTATCACCGCACCCTAGAGTGTATGAACGGTTGATTGTTACCGCGGCGGATTCGTACTGATCTCGTGGTCTTATAACAGGAGCGTTTTCATCGAGGAGCTCGACCTGCCGTCTTCCCATATAGGTGAGTATTCGTCCAATATCACGTTACTGTTGGTCCCGCTTCTGTGTACTGATCGCTAGTACTGATCAGATCCGTACCGCTTAACTGGCTGGCGTTCTTCTCGCCATGATCCGGCGGTCGAATGCAAGATTTACCCATTCAAACTAGCAGAGGATCAGCAACAGAGCCTCGCGATGGATTCGAGTTTTGTCCCTCAGCCCATGGTGGAGACGAGAAATGCGGGTGAATTCAAGCTTCCAGTTGGCTATAACATAGCGTGGGTCGACACGTCCTTAGACCGTACAAAGTATCTTTACTAAATTCTCCATAGACACGCCCAAATCTTTGAAAAAAGCAAACTACTACTCATTCTCTTTGACCGAGAAAAGAACGTCCTGATTTACGCAGAGGACATGGTGTCAATTCCAATCAATATTTGCGAAGGACTGAGGCCTAGAACGACGTTGTACAAAGATAAATTGGGCGAAGATGTTATCTTTGCATTTGACGAATCGACACGGCTGTTAGCAGTTTGTTCGTCCTCGATGGTGGGTCTCGCCGGCTCATTCACGTCCTGCTATGTACTGAGTCCCAATCTAAACCTAGCTCAGGCTACATGCTTTCACCTTCGATGAGACTTTCAAGCGTCTACAAGCTCTGACAAACCAAGCGGATCTACACCAGTGGTATAAAGACTACAATCGTCAAGTCGCAATCCGTGCAATTTCTTTTGTCTCAGGAAAACAAGAGATCTTTTTAATTGACTCGCATGCTCGCGCACGGATTTATTCTTTTGTCACTCTTCAGTGTCGGTAAGTCTTGACGTTCTGTGTTAGAAAACGACGTGCTCATCGAATTCAGGCCAGCGACGGTGCAATTACCAACCATCCCGGCTAAGATTTGGTCGTCGCCTGATGGCTCTTGTTTGCTAGCTTTATACACCAAAGACGGGACCACATCTGTGACGGCCTACCATCTAAGCACTTTTGGTGCCTCCAATGGCATCACCGCAAATATCGCGGATTTCCCCGTCGAAGACGTCATCCTTACGTCCTTCGTCGATCGGAATAATGTCTACCTTATAAGCCTGGACTCATCGGCACAAGCATGCCAGTCGATTGCGTTAGACATCACAAGCAATGTTACCGAGTTCATGTTCAAGGAGTCAGGTCACCGAACCTCAGCGCGGCACGGTGGTCAAAGCACGGTTCACAACTCGCTTATCGATTGTCATAAAGATGTTTGGACTCGTTTCCCTGTGCAGCCAGCGATTGAGCGACGCACTATCACCTCTATGAGCGAGCGTATGGGGAAAGTACTGGTATTCGCCACTGATGACGGTCACGAACCCTTCCCCACCTACTTCGCCAATATGGTTCGGACGTTCCAACGTACCACGAAGAAGCCAACAGGCCGTGTCTTGGACGAGCTTTCGATCTTGGTTGCTACTTTTACTTCTTTGCAGGAGCAGTTGCGGAGCGAAGTAGACTGGCAAGTCTCATCTCTGCGCGCAGGAGAGTGGCTCGCCGACTTGCTTTGCTTGATACCGATCCATATCGCAGTTTGCCGAGACAATCGCTTTATTCCTTTGAAGGATGGCGTATTCTCTGCAGAGTTGGAAAGGTCATTGCTTGGAGCCGAAGTTACACGTATCGTCGACAGCTTGACACTCGGCTGGTATGAATCCTTGTTCCAATCCTACCTGGCTTCCAAGGTATGCCTTTACTGTCCGGATGCTATGTCAACCAACCAGTCATATCCTGACCGCATGTAGCCCGTTAAGGTGGTCTCATCTATGGGAGAGCAGTCTGTGGGCAAGAGCTTCGCTCTCAACCACCTGGCCGACACGTCGTTCGCTGGTAGTGCTATGAGGACTACAGGTTCGTCCATGGCATCAATTTCTTTTTGGCGTCGCTAATGTTGTTTCATCTGGAAGAGGGTGTATGGCTGTCATGCACTCCGACTGACGAGAACTTGATCGTCGCCCTCGACTTTGAAGGTCCGTGGTTTCGGCTGTGATCGTCCGCTGTGAATACTCACCTTTGAGCATAGGCGTTCATAGCATTGAGAGATCTGCACAAGAAGATACACTGCTTGTTTTATTTAACAGTGCGATCTCGAATCTTGTTTGTCATGTTATTCTTCTGTCTGTGCCATCGCTAATTGCCCTGTTGTCGGGCGTGATAGGTCCTTTTCCGGAACAACTTCGCTCTGAGCCGCGATATCACCGGTCTCTTCCAATCATTCCAGTCCAGTGCTTCGATCTTGGATCCGAGTGCCAACCCTAATCTGTTCCAATCCACACTTCTCATCATTATAAAGGCATGGGTCGACTTCGATGTAGCCTTCGGGGCCCCCCAGACTGATCCCAGCTAACAGGATGTCGTCGATTCAGACAAGATCGAAATTACACGAGAGTGAGTTAATCTTCAGCTGCAGTATCGGCTATTCTGACCGTTAGCAAACCAGATTCTCGCTCAAATTCCGTAAAATTGTGCATGACGAGCAGGATTCCAATTTCATCTCCCGTCTCCATGCCGGCAAACTGAACATCATCCCCTGGCCTGTCATCGAATCCAACGAGTTTTATCGGCTTTTCAATACACTCAACAATCTGCTGAAAAAACAATCCACTACGCATCATGCAGCTGGCGAATTTTCCCATACTCTCAAGACGCTGATGGCGAAGCTGAAGGTAGGGTGTAATTGCCTTTCTTCGCTTTATGATGATGAATTCGCGTTGATATATACAGGCTAATGATTGGGGCGCGCTCTCCCGTGAGTTCTAGATAGGAGACTAGACAACATGTTCTGATTGTGACTTCAGACACTATGGCCGCGCATCGTGCACAAACTCTTCTAGCGTTGTTACCGAAGGCGTTACAAACTGGCCTCATCGAGACCGAGCCATCTCCTGAACATCTCAAGGTCTGGTTATCTTCAAGCGCATAACTAATCACTTATGGCTTATCTATGCACGTACAGAACTTCGATACCGACCTTCTCATTGAGAAACCCGACACTGAGGCTCGATTCAGCATCCCGATGCTCCTGGAATCACCTGATCGTGACGCCGCTCTTCTCACCTTGTGCAACAACTGGGATCAAGCGGTATTGCGCCAACAGCGTGCTGACAACGAATGGATTTCCGATCTATCGTCGCACCTCAACCATCTGGTAGACATGCGGATTGATCATATCAGCGAATGGATTTCTTCCAATCTGGCGAGGTTCCAGACTACCCATGCCAGCATCGAGGAATTACGCCGAACGTGTAGCAGCGCCAGTCTCGAACTCAAGACTAACGTTCAGTTATGCAGGGCCACCTGTGCTCACTGCCAGTTGCTGTGTATTAGACCCCGATCGCATGAAGGCTCTCATGATTGCATGACGTCGCACAGCTGTATACATCAATGCGCATTTTGCCTAAAGGAATCGGTAGCTAAGCTCTGTGGAATGAGGTGCGCTGCTTTTGCGACCATGGCTTTCTTTTTCTGATGTCATCCTAGCGCTGGGCATCCCGGAAAGCACGTGTATGTGGCTTTAACTCTACTGCCTATGTATGCACTAAATCGAGACACAGCTGTGTCGTCAATACTCATCTCTGCGGCGAACCTTGCGAGCTGTCAGCCAAACGCGGCTGTCTTAAAGAATGCACTAAGGTGATTATTTTATAACGATCGATGCTGCTGTTCTCAAATCTGGCATCGTCTACAGGTCCTAGGGCATCCTCACGATGAGCATCATTCCTGCGCTGCACGCCTTCACATGTGTGGCGAGGTATGCTGTTTGATCATTTCTGTCTGTCATATTTCTGAGGCTTTGTTCAGCCATGCAGCCTGAAGGAGATCAAGCTACCGAACGGTCAGCTATGGTCATGTGAAGGGTCATGCTCTATGCCTAGGTGTGTCATCTGTATGCGACGCAGGGCTTCCCAATTCTGAATGTGTCTGTTTATTTTTGAAGTCACGAAGAGCATACGATTCACCGATGCGAGAATCGGCTATGTCCCGTTCCGTGCCAATTATGCAAACAGTTGTGCAATCAGACTCACCTTCACGGGCTGTTGGACGGAGAGAAGCATCTCTGCGGGTACGCTCCACCTTGGAATTTCTTGGAATGGTCTGACGCATCCGCCTTGCAGACAAACGCACTCGTGTAACGTACTCTGTGGCGCTTCGGGAATCTGTCAGATCGAGACGACACCACACTCGATAGAAGCAACGTTCACCGGTCGGCACGAGACATTTCAGTACACGAAAGTGAGTCAAAGATTTTTGCTGAGCTCCCTCAATCGAAATGTAGCTCAACGATGGTCGCTATAGTATACGCAGGGTCAGTGGTTACCCATTCCTATCGGGATTCTTCTCTCACATTGGGGGGACGAATAGTCGCGAAGCGTCTCAAGTGCATTAAGGGGATCGACCCGGATGCCACGGAACACGAGGGAGATCATTGCCACAGCGGAGATGAGCATCCTTTCCATTTCTGTGAGGCACGGTTCGTATTCGGGCTTTTACTGATTTTACGCCGCGCTATTAACGATAATGATAAGCTGCGAAAACTGTGGGTACTATTGTACTTTGCCATTAGGTGATTCCTATCCCCGTGTGTTGGCTTTGACTCGTTCAAATACGTCAGAAAGGACATACACAGCAAGAACACGAGACATCGCACGGCTCAATGTCACAAGCTCGATGGGCCGTCGATGGGCCGGACGGAACAAGCATCGAGCTTGAAGGAAGAAAGTTCGCTTCAAACGACGAGGGGGCACCTATGATGTGCAACCTAGTCTGCTCTTCATTAGGAAGGCACGTTCACATAGATTACTGTCGAGCGGAGAATATCGCAAATTGTGGTGGAGAAGAAGTGGAGCATATCCCACGACGGCTTCTTCCGAATCCAGACAGAGAAAAGGACTATATAACCCACGGGTTAATGTGGCGACGAATGGGTACGTGCCTGGTACACGATGATGTACTTTATTAATGGCCATTTTAAGGTTTCAAAGGTCGATATTGCGTTACGAGTCTAATTTTTTTTCATCCAGCTAACATAGCTGTACCTCAGATCCATACTCGCGTGAGGAGCAGGCTAGTTTTGCGAAATGGTACGCTTCGAGGGCTGTTTCCTGAGTTCCATGACGCAATCTGACGACAATCGATTTATAGTGATGCAATGTGTCCAGGTAGGTGACCACTTCGGGCCATAAAGCTATCGAGTAAATCGTAGCTACTCGACAGGCCCGGAGCACACGGCGACAGGAACCACTCCTGCTCAGCCGTCGTTTTGCACATTGCCGATGTTCCATGCTACCAACGGAGCTCATGCCATGCTCCCTGCGGGCGCTGGTCATATCTCGAAGGACGGGCACCACTACAACTGCCAAAATCCAGCGTCCATGCAGCCAGCTTTCCATGTGTGAGTTATATTCCGAATACTGATTGCAAGACTGTCTCCAGACAGCTTATATTGGGTCTTTAGAATATTTGTGATCGACAGGTCAGATATCATCGCCGGTCCAAATTGTGATATACCTGACACGAATGATTCTCAGATCTAGTTCCATGAGCTCGGTAGACCGCAGGCCTTTGGCGAACACTCCAGCAAGAAATCGAATTGCCCAGCATTCAGACAACCGGCTGGGCGCAGTTTTCTCCGCCCTTCACGGCTTTTGGATGGCTCGTCAAGCCGCGGTGACCAGCAATGTACGTGGTGCCGTGGATCGGAGAGACGCCTACAGTGTCGTCTTGTTCGATAGTGATGCGTCGGCGCCGATCGTCAACGACTTCACAAGCTCCCCTGACGAGCTCTTGGATGAGGTTCTTCCCCATAGAGCACAAAACGGGACATATTTTACTGCTGCGGTGGAATGCGCCCAAGGCATTATGGAAACAAACTGGAATACAGAGAGGTACGAGATCGCCATGCTCGTTGACGTGATTGAGCTTGAATGAAATTCCACAGAAACCCAGTTATCATATTTCTTTCGGACGGTGAATGCGGGCTCTATGATGCGACAATGCAAGACCTATGTCGCTCTGCTATGCATCTTGGGTACGTCATCACTGCATGCAGCCATGGGAAGGGAATTCTTTTAATATTTGGATCACTTCAGGAAACCTCTTTCTTTCCATGCAGTCTCGTTTGGAAATGATCGTTGGTCAGGGACCTTACGCAGGATGGTCGAGATAGCAAACGAAGTACAAAATCAGGCGCCATTGGATCCGTTGGCACCTGCTACCGCATCTGTTCCTTCATCCTATGCAGATGCCCTTGACACAGTGAGTAGTACACTACGAATCTCGCGTCCCCTGTCTAATCTGATACCAGGTCCGACTCGCACAAACATTCCTTAACATTGCGGAGTCTTTGAGAAAGCCAAGAGGTTCACTACTTCGCTAGGTCGCTCTAGCTTAAGCAGTACCTGCGATGGCTCTTCAGTCCTATGATAAATCAGCCTGCCCTCGCCTGTTCTACGCACAATGATTGTACAACAATATCGTTTTTGGAAGATTGCTAAACTGTTTTTCCATGTCCGAAAGCAAGAACTCACCTACGAGAATGACAGACATTCTTAAGGGTCTTTGTTCACCTCGGTCGAAGCAAAATCTATGACGGAGATCGTGATTGGCAAGAAAACTAAGATTCCTGAGTAAGGCACGTTATGAGACAGACGGTGCAAAGTACAGTATCACGCCATCCCCTCCCCACAAGAAAGGCATGTCATACGGCCCGCTTTGGATACTAAGTATCCCCAGCGCAAATTATGGTGGCACAGCACGATCAGGGATTTCTTCAAACAGACGACAAGCCCGATAG
Organism: Hericium coralloides; assembly: GCA_003675405.1. Classification (NCBI taxonomy): domain Eukaryota; kingdom Fungi; phylum Basidiomycota; class Agaricomycetes; order Russulales; family Hericiaceae; genus Hericium; species Hericium coralloides. The sequence goes on along the minus strand of QUOP01000222.1, from coordinate 79,221 downwards.
TGAGCCCCCACGGCATCCTGAATTTGATTTCGCACAGCGGACTGGACAATCATCTGGCCGCAGACATAGCAGAAGTGCCTGTAGACAGAGATCAGCCATCAAAGACGTAGAACTGGAGAGTCTAGTACGAACGTGTTGCAACCTGGCGACATGCACTGTATGGAAAGCCCGCATCAGCGCGCAAGATGAGGCAACTAAAGGGACAGCGACGCACCGTCATATGATTACAGCCCGATACCTTCTGAATGGGCGTCCGGCAGCCTGGCCAAACATTACGTGAACGTTGAGACAGAGAATACGAAACGACTCACTCGGGCAGTACTTCCAGCCTCGCTCCTTCATGAGGTGGTCCAGCTCCGACGTCCCGTCGCACGAGTGCTTAGGACCCCCGATCGTGATCTCCTGCTGGCAGTTCTTGCACCATATGTACCTGCACGGGGGCAACGGACAAACAAGCGTATTGGTGTCCTCTAGGTCCTGCTTATCGACGAACATCGAGCTTTTACATCTGCCAATGGTGGAGTCAGATCAATGACTTCGATGTGACAGCTATGCAGCAGATACCCACTTGCGGCAGTGAATCATAACAGAGAAGGCGCTCAGCTCCATCTCGACCCAGACCTTGTGCTGCTCCTCCGTAATCCCAATCTCCATGACCAACGTGCCGGTGACAACTGCACGCCGTCACTATCAGCATCCGCACTGACAGACCGCCCAGCAAACATGCTCACCTCCAGGCTCGGTCTTGCCCTTGCCCACAGCACAAATCGGGCACAGCACGGGGAAGCGGTGCTCCTCGATCTTCGCCTTCACATAGTCGCGCACGCAGGCCCTGCAGAACTCGTGCCCGCACGGCTCGAGGCGCGCCACGGAGTCCTCGGGAAACTCCTCGAAGCAGACGCCGCAGTCGAAGCGCCGCTGCACGCTCCCGGCGAGCTCGAGCCGCTGCGCCTCGAGGAGCGCATGCTCCTCGTCGTAGCGCTGCTGCTGCTCGAGCGCACTCTGGTACGTCCGCTCCTCCGCCTGCACGCTCCCGACGAGCTCGAGTCGCTGCGCCTCGACGCGCGCGCGCTCTTCGTCGTAACGGCGCTGCTGTTCGACAACTCTCCGGTACGTCTGCTCCTCCGCCTGCACCCATTCGGCGTGCAGGCGTGCAGCAGCGCTAGAATCGTCGGATGACGCCGGGGCTCGGGAGGATGAGGGATGATTGTGCGTGGGACGCGATGATAGCTTGGAGGTTGATCGATGGGTGGAGGACGAGGGCCCTGGAACTGGTGATATGCTCCCGGAGAGTTCAAGACGCTGCGTCTCGAGGTGCGCGCGTTCGTTATCGTCGCGACGCTGCTGAGCAAGCACCTTCTTGTACGTCTGCTCCTCCGCCTGAAGAAAGTCGGACTGCAGACGGACAGCGACGTCGAAGTCCTCGTCGAATGATTTTGGAGCTCTTGATGATGAAGGATGGCTGTGGGTTGGGCAAGAGGACGAGTTGGAGACTAATGAATGGCCGTTGGACGACGGTCCTGCGACTGGTTCTGGAGCCCGAGAAGTTGAGATCGAGGCATTGGGGCGCGAGGCGGAGTGAAGCAGACGCTCGCGCTCCTGGCGATGCCGCTCCTCCATCTGCTCGATTTCCCCCTCTAAGCGCTTATTCTCGCTGACCAGGTTCGAATGCTGGGAAGTAAGTTCCGCGACGCGCGCGCGCGTGGACAGTAGTGCAAGGCTGGATTCCATGACGATCCGTGTCATGCTGGCGGCATTCAGAACGAGGCCAGTTGGGACGAAGACATGGCCGGAGTAGTTCGCCAGGAGCTGCGCCTGCCACTGCAGATCTCTGTCCAGAAAGTCGACTACTGGCAAGAGTTTGACGAGACGTGCAGCCGCTGCGTCTATCGATGGATTGACGATGAAACCTGCACCTTTCGGGTATTCGGGTCTGGGGTGAGAGTCGAATATGACGAAGACATCCTTGTCGTTAGTTGTGGGAATCTTCAGACATGCAATAATTTCTGGTGGGCGAGTGATGATGATCACTGCGGGACCGCGAATAGCCTTCAGATCCCTAGATACATTACAGTAATAGTCAAAGGAGCACCGATGGAGGAAGACTCCTTGACGTACCCAAGAAGACGATGGAATTGGGCAAGGTCAGGGCGACCGTACTTGGTACCCCGATGCTTCAACGTCTTGTCAAACAAAGGGATCTGAAAAATGTCGTCGACTTCAAGATGTAGATTATCGGACCAGGCTGAGCAGATGGCTACGATCTCCTGACATGCGCCACAAAAGCATGAATGCCCGACACCACCTCGCGAGAATAAGACACGCACCTCCGCGGTTTCCTTCGTCAAGACTGTCCGCAACAATTTCTTCCCTTCATTTCCTTCCTGCGCCTTTGCAAAGACGACCCGGGCAAAATTCAACGCAGCCAGTCCACACGCGGACGTCCCTAATCCTTGAAGACTATATTGACTCGTCCCAGCAAAGGACACAATCTTCTCCGAGCTCTTGACCGCCTCTCGTACCAAAGTGTCACTCATGGCGATGCCTTGTATTCCAGCTGTAGCTTTGGCAGTCATCATGCCGAATTTCAGACCGTAGAGCTTGTGAGACACTGAGAATTACGTCGCAGGTCGATGAACGTTTTCTTGAAATGCAGGATAAGGCTTGATACAGTATAACCGAGGAAACGAATCGATAAAGGGCTTTGAACATGGGGCACATACGCACCCTTCCATTCGCAGCTCAACCTCCCTTAAATTCAAAGGCTTCACGAAAGGTTCCTTGCTGCCTCGTGGTCGGGACTCGGGAATGCTGCGCACTGAAGGCCACATGTAAAGGGGCTGCTCAATTCTGGGATGGATACTAGCCGATGGATAGAGACGTTAAGCGATGGTCGGCGAAAGCGTTGACCCGCATTCTCGACCTCGACGAATTGTCGATATTGCCGGCCGAGGTAAGGCCGAGGACACAATCTGAGTCTAAAATGTCTGAACTCCGCACCGGGTTAGGGTTACCGTTGTATGACGCGCGTTATCTCATCGATCGGCGACTTCGCTCGAACCTTCATCTTCGCTCTTGCTTTGCTCTGCCCACCTTCGTTCAACATGCCCTCTTCTGACCCCAAGACAAAGGGGGAGGTGCAAGAGGTGCTGTTTCATGCAGGTCTATCTTTCATCTCACAATCTATCTTTGAGCGCTTACAACTGGAGTCTGAGGAGGACTTTGGTCTCCAGGATGATGAATCTGATGACGATGATGGGCACAACATATGTGATCGCCTCCAGCAGATGGGCATGCAGCTCATTGCAGTATCCTACCTCTATGCTGATCCAACTCGAGGACCTTACAATCAGTTTGTGAAAACACCTGAAGCTTTTCGCAATGCTTTATCATATCCAGATCGATGGTTTTGCCATACATTCCGGTAAGGTTTCATTTATTTCCATGATCTCATTGCCAACTTTGTGATGCTTGTACAGTATAGGCCGAACTCTATTTGAGAAGCTGGTATCACTGCTGGAGCAGAATCCGATATTTCAATCAACTGGTCGCAAGCCTCAGCGACCTGTTCGATTTCAGCTAGGTTGTTTCTTGATACGTTATGGCAAACGAGGAGCAGACAGTCTTGCAACTGCAAAGGAGATGGGGATTGGATTTGGGTCAGTGTTCAATTACTGTCGACGGGTGACACGTGCACTTCGAGAACTTGGGCTGCAATATGTTACATGGGGTGATGATGAGCAGCATGCGGAGACAAAGAATTGGGTTTTTGGTCAATCTGGTCTTGCAAATTGCATTGGCATGGTGGATGGAACCCTCATCCAGCTGACCAAGGTGCCATGGGGTACTCGCTTCCAATTTTATTGCCGAAAAAAATTTCCTGCAGTAAATTCTGATTTAATGCTTATTTTGAACATCACTAACTATTTTTATTAGATCAATGTGCAGGCTATTGTTGATCATCTTCTTCGCTTCATCAACTTTGAGCTTGGATGGCCTGGATCTGCTGCAGATGTTTTAATTTGGAAGCAGAGCTGGGTTTGGCAGAACCGGAATAAACTTTGCAAAGAAGGTGAATTTCTGCTTGCAGATAAAGGTGAGCTATTTTTATATCAAATATGCTCATATCTGACATGAAGATAGGTTATCCATCTTCACCCTATATTCTTCGCCCATATAATGAGGCAGAAATCAGACAAGCAACACCTGAGCGTCGTACTCGCATGCATGCTTTTAATCGTACTGTCTCATCCATGCGCACTCTGGTCGAGCAGGCATTTGGTCATCTCAAGGCACGTTTCCCATCACTCAAGACATTTGGGACCACAGATGACATTCAAGACACATATCGCACTGTCGAGGCTCTCATGATTCTGCACAATATTTGCATCGATAACAATGACAAGCCACAAGATATTATTGGTTTCGAAGAAGAGTATGCAGAAGCTATTAGGGATGAGGGCCAGGATGATGAAGACATGGCAGAGGAAGCAGAGGCAAATATTCCTGAGCATGAAACAGACAACTGGCTAAGGAGAGAGGGGCAGCGAATGCGGGATGAGATATTTAATGCAATGTTTCCAGCATAAAGATATTAAGTATTAAAATCAGCTTGATCAAAATAAAGTGCAGCAAAAGGACAGAAATTATAAAGAATGTGATTGCACAAAAGAATGTGAGGTTATATGATAAATGCTGAAGTTAAGGTTTGAAAAAGTCTGCAACAACAGCCTGCGCAGCAGCCTTCAGCTCTGCAGGAAGGTTGGGATTTTCCAGCATCTTGAGAGCCTCTTGTACCTTCACCTGCTTCTCCTTGAAACTAAGCTCACGCTCCTGAAGTGCAAGTTGGCGCAGTGCGTGGTCAGCGTGGCGCTCCTTCCTTTCACGCAAAAGTTTGTTGCGCTCCGCAGATGCCTTCATTATCTCCGTATTGGAAGTTATCAGTTCTGCAACAGAGTTACCTGTTATGCTGCTACCACCTTTCGGCTGGAATGCGGGCTCTGGAATGCCTCCGATGTGAGATGTACGTGTAGCCTTCTTCTTCGTTGGTGTCGGATCGGAGAGCGGTGGTGCAGCACGCTTCTTTACAGATCCGGCAGACGGCTCAGGCTCAGGTTTGATGATGACCTTGTCTACAACAATATAATGAGGATAAGTTCTACAGAATAAATTTAGACTCACCTGTCTGAACATCATCATCATCCTCGTTGCTGAGATCAATGAATGACGAAATGGGTGAGATCTTCCCAGATCGATACTCGTTCGTACGTTGCATGCCGGCATGACCAGAGAACCTGTAAACTTTGAAGAAACACGACTTAGAGAGACGTTAGTCTATACTCAGTCTGTGATGTGAAAGACTATATTGCAGTACCTTAGAGAGACGTTAGTCTATACTACAAGGAGAGTCAGTAAAGAGAAGTAACTCTAAGTATGCAAAGTAAGGCTTACCTCAGTCTGTGATGTGAAAGACTGAGGTATCTGAGCGAAGAATAGAGCCCTTATATACTAGTGGGGGCTCTGCATATCAACCAATCAGAAATTGTACAGTAATCGTACAGCATAGCATAGCATATTGCATCATCTCATGGGAACAGCATCAGTCAGCCCGAACAGCATCAGTAAGCACAAAAGATAACAAGGCTGTGTCGGAGCATATGGCAAACCTGTACAGTAAGGCTATGTAAGGCTATGTGATCGTTCCATGTGATTCTACAATCAAAGAGTCCAGATCGTTCTAGATCTTACCATAATGTTGTCATCTGAGACTAGCGTCATCACTACATTTCAACACTCCCACTTGATGGGCTAGTCGAACCATGACTCCCACTAATCCCTACGACGGATCAGACCCATACTCCCACTGAACCGAGTAAGCAAATCATATGGCAAGACTTAGTCAATGCGTCAGAGATGTTATCGGCCGATGGGGTTGGTACTATGTGAACAAGCCCCTTCTCTACAGCTTCCCGGATGAAGTGGTATTTAATCTCCACATGCTTCATGTTCCTCCCGACCATTGGATTGCCCGCAGTAAGAATTGCAGCACGGTTATCACAACGCATGTCAATGGGAGTGGGGTCCGGTAGTCCGAGTTCTAGGTGCAAGTTATAGTACCACTGCAACTGCTTGGCGGCCTCCGCCATTGCTATGTACTCTGCCTCCGCTGTGGATTGTGCAGAACTAGTCTGCTTCCTAGACATCCAGGAGATAGCGCCACCACTCAGGTTGAATACAAACGCTGAGATAGAGTGACGGTCATCCCGATTCTCAGCAAAGTCAGAGTCCGTGTAGCAAAGCAGTTGAGCTTCCTCTGCAAAGCCATCATAAAGTATGGAGTAGTCAAGGGTTCCCCTAATGTACCTCAAGACGTACTTGCCCATATTCAGATGCTTCTCAGTGGGATTTGCACTGTACTGTGCCAAGCGAGCGACAGCGTATGCAACATCCGGACGAGTGCCAATGGCGAAGTACATCATACTGCCAATGAGCGACTGGTAATAAGTCCGGAGTGCGTTATCCACTTCCCCAGTGGACGCTATCAACATGCAGCCAGCAGGCAAAGGGGTGCGGGCAGGGTTCGCCTCATCCATTCCAAACCGTTCAAGGACCTCTTCCAGATATGTCTTCTGGTCGATTGATAATGTCCTTTTGTGCCTATCTCTCGTGATACGCATGCCAAGGAAGTCTTTCAACTCTCCCAAGTCTGACATCTCGTACCGAGTCTTGAGCAAGGTTTTAATACGGTTGATCTCTGGAAGCGAATTGCCCATGATCGCCATGTCGTCGACATACAAGACCAGAATGGTCACTATATTCCCCTCCTGTCGACGATAGACGTATATACCGGTGTCCGAATAGGTCCTGGTAAATCCAATTTCCTTCAAGAGAGCATCGATTTGAACGTTCCAAACTCTGGACGCCTGCTTTAAGCCATAGATAGCTTTTAGCAATCGAGTCACCTTGTCCTCCATTCCTGGGGTCACGAAACCTTCTGGTTGCTCCATGAAGATCTCTTCATCCAGCTCGCCATGTAAGAATGCCGACTTGACATCCATGCCATGTATTTCCCAATCTTCTCGCGCGGCCAACGCAAGAAGGAAACGTATAGTTTCGAAGCGGGCGACTGGACTGAAAGTTTCCGTGTAATCTACCCCATGAACCTGTGTAAACCCTTTGGCTACAAGACGTGCACGATAAACGCCATTGGTCTTAGCCTTGAAAACCCAACGATTCTTTACGATCTTCCTACCACGAGGTCGATCTACTAACTCCCATGTACCAAGCTTGCGAAGCTGGTCCATTTCATACTGACATGCTTCACGCCATTTTGCCGAATCTGATGAAGCCATTGCCTCCGAATAATCACGGGGATCTCGAGTAACACCCATTTCTAGCAGCGCATTGAGATTAGGAGGGTGAAAGTCCAACTGTCGTGCCATGCCCTGGGTCGGGGGCATGGGACTGGCCGGACGATTCTCCGTCTCTGGTACGTGCCTACGAAGGTCCAACCTCTGGATCTGAGTAGCGGTTAAGCCACTATACTGATCTCCGAGCCGGGGAGCCCGTTGACCAGCATTCACACGCCGTGGACGTGCTGGCGGTGTGACAGGATCAGCTACAGGAGGAGACTGTTCAATTGTAGGTGGTATGCGTGCTAGGGCATTTTCATCAACTCGTTGAGTATTAGGGCGAGGCGGCGGTGTGTGAGGTGGCTGTGGCTTGCGTGGTGTAGTAGGTGGAGTAGTATCAGGTGTAACCTTAGAATCGTCATCCTTCTTAGGGACTGGGGGCTGAGGATCATCATCCTCATCATCTTCAGCTGCGTCAACTGAAGCGGGTACAGGCCTCCGTGGTGGAGTTAAGTCCTCATCATTGAATAAATCAGAGAGACTCAGGTTGGGTAAAGGAGGAGTAGGAGCGCTGGGGGGCGCTTTCTGGGTTGGTCGTGAAAGAAAGGAAGTCTCATCAAATCTTGCTTCGCCAGACAAGACAATGGACCGGGTTGTAGAGTTCCAGAAACGGTAACCTTTAGAACCGTCCTCATAACCCACAAACGTCATTTCCTTGGAGTTAGGCTCCAACTTGTGACGATGCTCCTTCTGAATGTGTACGTAGGCTTTACAGCCAAAAACGCGGAAGTACGAGACGTCAGGAATGTGACCAGCATTCCAAATCTCCATCGGCGTCTTCCATTTCAGCACGCGAGTAGGAGTGCGGTTGTATATGTGGACTGCTGTATCAACAGCTAGCTGCCAGAAACCGAGAGACAAGCCTGCATGGTGTAACATAGACAGGGCTTTCTCCATAAAGGTACGGTTCCAGCGCTCCGCACGTCCATTCTGCTGAGGCGTATACGGCATGGTTTTATGATGCGTGATACCCAATTCTTTGAAGCGCTTATCCAGGATTGTGTTCATGTATTCCCCTCCTCGGTCAGAGTGAAAGATCAACAGCTTTTGGCTAGTCTCCTTCTCAGCTCTGGCCAAATATGACTCGAAAGCCTGAGTGAAATCAGACTTCCGTTTGAGGAACATGACGACTCCTCTACTGCTGAAGTCGTCGAGGAATGTAGCAACATATGAAAATCCTTGGATAGACTGAATGCGCATCGGTCCAACTAGGTCAGAATGAACCTTTCCTAGCAACCGTGTAGCACGCTTCTCTGAAGTAGGGTATGTCTGGCGAGTGCTCTTGCCAAGCTCACATCCATGACAGGGCGTGGTAGCCTCTGTGGATTGGTCAATCACAATGCCTTTCACGACTCCAGGAATGAGTCGCTTCAGAGCACCATATGACATATGAGCAAAGCGTGCATGAGCAGTGTCCACCGAGACTGCATCCTTAACTGCCGTATTAACCGTAGGAGTAGGCTCAATTAGCAGCCAGTGAAAACTGTCTAACTTTTTGCCAATCCCGTAGGTAATGCCAGCGCGTTCTATTGTACACACTCCTGAAGAACCCCGTAGAAGCACATCAAACTTCTGGTTCAACAGTGTAGGCACCGATATGTATCGGTGTGCGGCTTTAGGTGCATAGAGCACATTGCTAAGCGTAACCGCAACACGCTTCCCCTCCACTTCCGTCCAACCCTTGACCGTGCCAGTACCAAAGTAAGGCATCTTCCTAGCAGTGCTGTCGCCGACCGAGATATGGCCGGGACTTTGCATAGGTTCATAATGGTCGAAGTCCGAACGGGTATGTGTGATATGATGGGAACAACCACTGTCCAACATCCAGCGGCTCTTATCTGACTCCAGGTACCAGGAAACAGCGATAGCATTGGAAGGTGCCGCGACGTCTGAGACCATCGCATTTACAGAGGGTTTACTACTATTCCCTCCACCATCACCTTTCTTTTTCTGGTCTGCCTGCTTCTTCCTACAGTCCGACTCAAAGTGCCCCATCTTTTGACAGTAGTGACACTTGCCTTTCTTCTTCGTCTGTGATTTCTTAGACGAAGAGGCGGTCTGGTAATTGACCTGAGCGACGACTGCATCTGCCTTCTTTCCAGCCTCCTGAGCAAGGATTCTGGTGATAAAGTCCTGGGATGTGGCTGCGGAGAGGTCGGTGTAGGAATTAAGGGTGACCTCAACAAAGTTCTTGTAGGAAGGAGGGAGTGCTTTAAGGATGAAGTAGCCATGCTGAAGATCGTCAATCTTCCAACCGGCAGATTTCAGAACGTCATACTCCCGGTTAAAGGAGTTGATCTGGTCCTGCATCTTTTCCGATTCTGTAAAGCGACGAGAGAGGTAGAGATCGAAGAGGGTGAAGGCCTGCCGGTTGTCCGTTGTGCCGAAGAGTTTTTTAAGCTCAGTCCAGGCTGTCTCCGCATATGTTTTGTCCTTAATGCGATCACGGACGGCAGGAACACAGGCCATCTTGAGATAACCAAGAGCCTGATCATTGTCCTCCATGTAGTCCTCTATCTCCTCCAGTTCCTCCTTGGTTGGTTTCGATTCGTCCTTTGCTTTAGGAACAGGAGTGCTTTTCCCAACATACTTCCAGAGACGCTTCGTCTGAAAGAAGTCCTGCATCATAGGAGACCACTGTAGGTAGTTGGCTCCATCCAAATGGACGAAACCACGAGGGAGGAGGTCGGTCATAGTGTGTTAATGGCGAATATCTGGGTTGAGGAGCAGTCAGACCCAGGTTCTTCTAAGAAGTTCAAGGCGACGCCAACCCCATGTGCTGTATCTCTGATGACCAGAATCACTAGGATCCTGTCCTGCCTGTGCCCATGTGCACTTATAGTACATGTATAGTATGAGATGTGCAGTTGTAACAGGTGCTCCTGGGTGGATTGACTACCTCCCTCAGGATTGGGACACCTAAACTGCTCCCACTTAAGGGCAACAGCCAACCGTTCGCAACTCATTATAGCATCACGCCGGCTTCCCGAGCGCTTGCCTAAGGCTAGTAAGAGCCTCTTCTGGCTCAGAGACACCAGTGTTACTAATGCATGGTGTTCTGTTTCCCCAGGCTAAGTGAGACTATAGTATGTATAGTAAGCGCATAGAGGGACTCAGACAGGAGGACTTGCGCCGACTTCTAGCATCGCCATGCTTCCGTCGTCGACGCTCGTGTAACCCCTTAAGGGCGAGAGCACAATGGCAGCTCGATGAAGAGCTCCAAATGGGGTGCGAGTGGGAAATAAGGTGACTCGCCTTGATAAAACTGCAAGGTAACTTCTTGTGTAGCAGGTGTTCAGGCAGGGCCCATAACCTGAAGAAACACGACTTAGAGAGACATTAGTCTATACTCAGTCTGTGATGTGAAAGACTATATTGCAGTACCTTAGAGAGACGTTAGTCTATACTACAAGGAGAGTCAGTAAAGAGAAGTAACTCTAAGTATGCAAAGTAAGGCTTACCTCAGTCTGTGATGTGAAAGACTGAGGTATCTGAGCGAAGAATAGAGCCCTTATATACTAGTGGGGGCTCTGCATATCAACCAATCAGAAATTGTACAGTAATCGTACAGCATAGCATAGCATATTGCATCATCTCATGGGAACAGCATCAGTCAGCCCGAACAGCATCAGTAAGCACAAAAGATAACAAGGCTGTGTCGGAGCATATGGCAAACCTGTACAGTAAGGCTATGTAAGGCTATGTGATCATTCCATGTGATTCTACAATCAAAGAGTCCAGATCGTTCTAGATCTTACCATAATGTTGTCATCTGAGACTAGCGTCATCACTACATTTCAACAAACTTAAGAATAGATAGATTCAAAAAATAACGTGTAGAGCTCACCTGCTAAGACAAAGCTCGTACCATCCTTTCTGTTCCCAAAGCAGGACAGTGGCAGCATTAAGCGTGCCGATATCCTTGCCTTGCTTATGAGCTTTCGAAAGGTGGCTTTCGATGCGCTGGAGGTCTGGCTGCGCATCGTCAGCTAATTCCTCATCGCCGTCTCCCCCACCTCCGGTGATCTCTTTGAACTGCTTGATGTGCCGATACGTATTTCTGAGTAGGCTCCAATGGCTCTTAATTGCATCGGCCGACCGACCGGGAAGATAAACACATAGCTGTATATAACACTTGAACGAGGTAAGATAGACAATAGAAAGGAGTACTTACCTTCTCGAAGATACCAGGCGTGTTTGATATCACTTTGTTGTAGACGACATCATTCGTCGGATCTAAGATCGCATGGAGGAGAGCTGAGTCTTCATCGCTGGTCCACCTGCGGCGGGTCTTGCCACCCTCGTCGGGCGGAGGTGCCACAGTGTGTGGGACAATATTCTCCTTTGAAACGACGACTACATCGTCGCTAGGGGTGCGCATTGTCGTCGGGCACTGCGCTTCCGCACGTTCTGCAGTGCGCCGGGCTCCAGGTGCTGTAGCATGTCGAGCGGGCGCTGCCACAGGAGCGGCGGGAGTGGGAGGAACGGGAACAGGGACGGGAACGGCAGGCCGGATAGGTGGACCAGCTGCCAACATGAGTCCAGCTGCCTGTGCAGGCATATATGCGGCAGCGGGCGGTGCAACAGCAGCCGGTGCGTTAGCAGGCGGCAGAGGGGCGGCGGCAGCAGGCTGTAAGTTAGCATGCTCGCCATACTGAAATAAAGCTCCTTGCTGGAAGCCGGCATCCAGCTGATGCGGCGCGTACCTTGCAGCAGCGTTCAAGCCGCCATAGATGCCGGGCTGTACATCTGCTTGGGGACCGAACCAGGTAGTGAATGGGTCCTATATAGATGATTAAATCAATGCTGAACACACATTGAGTGCATTCAATACTGACCGCATTCGCTTCCTGCTCGTTGACGTTGTTCTCAAAGACATCCAGGTCGCCTAACTCTGCTAAAATCGACGCGTCGGTATCCCTTTGCAACCAATTCTGCAGTGCTAGGTCTCGAAGCCTGGGCCACAAAATGAGATAAGATACTGCATAATGAGTTCTACACACCTGTCCTGATGATCTTGGAGAGGAATTCGATCCCTAGCACCGGCCATTGAAGAGAACGAACGACTTGTTTCGACTGAAGTTGGCCGTCGAAGAGAGACGCGAAGCCGCGTTGTGGTAACCCTAACCCGTACTCAGAGCGCTGGAGAGCCTCTCTGTGCATTCAATTGTGCTCCCTATTGCTTAAATCTTGTCTAAATTACATGCTTTTTGGGATATGGCTTTATTACGATGGTATCTATGTTTCTGTGCTATTGGCTTTCCTTAGCCAATACTCGCAGTGCTACTTTTCGTCTCTTCTCTCGAGGATCTCCTCGCTCAGCCACAGCTGTGGCTGAATTCGAACTCAGATTACTCAGATTCTGTTCTCGGCCTTATCTCGGCCGGCAATATCGACAATTCGTCGAGGTCGAGAATGCGGGTCAACGCTTTCGCCGACCATCGCTTAACGTCTCTATCCATCGGCTAGTATCCATCCCAGAATTGAGCAGCCCCTAACGGTTCGGGAGCAGCGTCGAGGTAGTCCATTTGCACGCGCTGTCCTGTAGACGCCCGATAGGGCCGATCCGTCAATTCTAAGTTATGAATGCACCACTGTGACACCGTTAGTCAGCCTAATTAGCCTGGTGATCCGGTATGGTTCACCCAGGCTAAGTAGGCTCGGGGCACTGTTATCGGGTGGTCGGTGCAGTGCCTCGGAGCCTCCTCGACTTGAGGCCTCTCGTCGTCGCTGTGCGCACGTCATCGGCTGATGGCGAGGCCCTGGGCGCTGCCGGGACCGGTTCCCGAGCTTGCCGGGCGTCTGTCCGCCGTCCCGTCCCCCTCCGCGTATGTAATCGCCATCAAACGCCGCCGGCGCCGTCGTCCCCAGCGCCAAACGCCCCTTGCTCGTCGTCGGCGACGATGAGCACGCGTTCCCGGCCGTCCTGTGCATGTAATACGATGATATATACACCGTTCGAAAGCGTTTTTGAAGCGCATTCCGAATATCCACGTCCCGCAGCGATCCGATAAGTGTGTTGAGTCCTCCCGCCCGAGGGCGCTGCGCACAGGCCCACTGAACCGTGCACGTGATCCGTCTGACGTGTTGCGTCTCGGCCCAGGGCCTGTGCCTGGCCCATCAGCGCCCCATCAACGACCTGCTTCCCCGGCGTCTAACGCCCCGCAGCGGCTCATCGTCGTCTTCCCCCGGCGCCTAACGCCCCGCAGCGGCTCATCGTCGTCGTCCCCGGCGCCTAATGCCTCGTCGTCGCTGTTGCCGCCGACGACGACGAGTACTCTGCCCCCCGGCACCGTAGCTTTACATAAACATACACATTCCGGATGCGTTTTTCACGCTGAGTCCGAATATCACGGTTTCGAAGCCGTCAGGTGAGCGCCTCCCCCTCTGTGAGCAGGATACGGCGCGCGGCGGGTCAGCCAGCACGTGCACGTGACCCGTCATGTTGCGTCGCGTCACGTCGCGCCCGCGACTTCGTCGTGCGCTCGCTCGAGGCTCCCGCCCCCAGTTCTTGACGAAACATCATGATTTATACACCATTTGAAAGCTATGTTACACGGCTGTATGAATATGTGAATAGTTGTGATATATTAGTCTAAAAATCACCCTCCAATGCGAGATCCTCCATGACTTCAGTCATCCTAATACATTGCTCCTGCAGGTCAGAATCCTCAAGACCAGCCTCAACCTCTGCATCTCCAGACTCATTAGAATCCTCCCATTCACCATGTGCTATGTCATTAGCTGGAAATCCTCCACCTCGGGTACCTGTGAAGCCAGGAAGCTTTTCTATGGTGTTGAGAACAGCATGGTGAGTTTTGTTGACGCGAAAGCGTGACTTGTACTGTGCCTCAATCTCTGAGGCAAGAAGATGGTTCCCTGCCTGTTGTTGCACAGTAATTGCATCAAGGTATGTGGTATCCTCAGAGAAGAGGAACGTGCGAAGGCGAGTGACTTCAACATTAAGGCGTGTTACTTCTTCACGAGCGCGGAGGATCTTGAAGAGCTTGTTTGCAACTTCACGGTTAGCCGGTGACATCCATGGTTTTTCAGCGAAATCGATGTTGGCATGCGAATGTCGGAGGATGTCAAACTCAGAAACAAAGCTAAAATTCACCACATTCTTCCATTCGAGAACCGGAGCGGGTGGCTTCATTTTGCTGGCAATGTTGTTGTAATTTGTGAGCGCCGTGCGGATTGCCTTCCCCCGTGTCTTAATGTGTTTCCAGATTGACGTGCGAACCTTATATCCTGCGAGCAATGGTGAGTACATCCTGCAGCTGCAAGAGTGACGGTGCAGGAAACATACCCATCCCAGCAATGTTGGCCTTTGACATCTCGAAGAGCCTCTGCACAACGAGCTGCTGGACTTTGTTCAGTGCTTTGTGGAACTCACGCTTCTGCAGATATTCCAAAACCTCCTGATACTTTGTGTCATGCGGGGTCCATCTTGGATCGATCTCGAGCTTTGCTTCAAGATCTTCAACTGCACGGTTCGCAATGCTCAGCTGCGTGAGAGCAGCACGACGTGCAGCCTCAAGCCGGGCTGTCTTGCGTCGGTCGGCTGTGTATGCTCGAGAGCCCTCTGCGCTTTGGGTAACGGGGGTAGAGACAAAGATTTGGGACGTCGCATCCCATTTTTTACTGTTATTACAATGTCCTGTTAGCACTGCTGTTGTCGAAGGGCAGAGGGAACTCACTCAGCTTTCTCCTGTGCTATAAGTGCCTCTACATAGGCGCACTCCAGAAGGCGATCCTCTGGCTCATCCTTCAGACCCCGCAAGAACTTCTCCTCCTCTCGTAGCCACTGTTGAACAGCATCCTCCGTGATGTTGAGGCGTTGAAGCATATCGTCGACGTCGCTTGTGTAGTCAAGAATGATAGAATGTGCTTGGCGGTAGTTGTTCAGCAAGAAACGGCCTGCACATTTGAGGAGTGAATAAAAAAAAACATAACATTAGAGGTACAGGACTTACTGAGGTTCGCATATTTATCGTCGTCCCATTGTTGGAAATGGAGGTCCAAAGCCTGCATCCAATGGAACCGGCTGGAATACCGAACGACGCGAGCAACGGCATTCGATGCTGAGAACACCCGTTCCATCCCCTCCAGGTCCTCTAGCCCGACGCCGGTGCGGTACAGAGGGTGGTGTGACAGCTGGCAGAGGCGATTGTGAGCCCAGCCATGAAACGCGTTTACAAAGACCTGTAAATGCCGCTTCGATGCGTTGGGGCCCACCAGCGGGCTACGCTCTACTGTACCCTCAAACGCACAGCCGATGTCGAAGGCGACGCCTAGATCTTTCTCGTCGTGCGCGTCTAGCATATGGTTGGTAATCGCCAGCGGGTATTTTGCTCTAGAGAATGGTAGGGATCAGCAAGATGACTGAGCCAAGCATATGTCACTTACAGCTCACCACTCCGCACCATTTCACAGAACAGGGATATCAAACCGTGCCTGCATGAGCCACCAAATATCCCAGTGATGTCGTACACGTCCAGCGCCCTCTTCGTATGCTCCGCGGCACTCGCCTTCCATCGCTCCGTGCAGGATGTGACGCCGTCTTGCCCGTCAGTGGGATCACCAGGACTATCAGGATCGGGCGCCCACGGCGCATCCTCCACAGAATCGTTCTGAACATAAGTCGGTCAATTCACAGTACAATGATATACAGACAAAAACGTACCTGGTCCAGTGCCTCCGGGGCTCGCTTGCCCCGCACCTCATCCTTATACCGATCCACCTGTTCACGCGTCAGGAAGTAGGAGCTTTCGAAATTGCGCAGGTCCTGTGCCCCAGCCGACGCTACACGCTTTGCGGAATTGTTGCCATCGATGCAGCCCAGGCGGGAGGGAACTAGAGGCGGCTCATTCTTGAGCTGTTGGTAGAAAGCAAACAAGATGTGAGTCCGACACTAGAAGGAGTGGGACAACCTCACCTTAAAGCTGCATGCCGGGCATGAATTCTTAAGCCGCCACAATGGATCACTGCGCCCAAGTGCAGAATCCACCTGCTGCTTAACGCGGCGTAATATCTCTAAGTACGCGTCAAATGCAATCGAGAGCTGCTCGCGAAAGGACGAGTGATAGTCCACCTGCGGTTGTTCGAGTCAACGTGCACCAGTAGAGTGTTGTAAAAACATACGTCGTGAAGGTCGCACAAGGCACGCGCCATCGGCATGAGTCCAAGCCCGGAGTGCCGCCGTCGAAGGCGATGGTACAGCTCAAGCGTGCGCAGGTCAAAGGCAACCGAGGGCTGCAGCGGAGCACACCCGAGAAAACCCATGCGAATGAGCGAGACGTTTGCGGATTCGTTATGGTGCTGCGGGACGGTCATGTCTGGAATTCGTTCTAAAATGTGCACAGCTGGTCAGACATACAGAGCAGCAATGGAGGCACTTAATCACTCACTAAAGGTGCGGACTCCGCATACCTGAAAGTGGTCTTCTGCACTAGCTTCGACATGCGCCTCTGTTTCCACGCCGTCCCCAGAACTCATCCCCTCAGCGTGTGAGCCTGCCGGCCCCCGAGCCTCGCCTTGCCTGCCCATTTGCCGGCGTACCTCCGCATCATCCTCAGGCCCCCCTTCGCCGGACGCCTCAGCCGCCTCGTTCGTCGCGTCTGTGGTGTGACCAGCCTGAACGCTGTACCCGTGCTTCCAGCGAAGGTATTCTTGAACGAGAGAGGGCATCTCTGCCTCCCAGTTGCGGTGTAGCGCACGTAGTCGTTCACGGCGAGTCCGCAAGTCCCACGGGCGGCGGAATCTCGACTTTCTGCACAGTAAAAAGGATAAACAGCTGCCAAAGAAGTACTCAAACTTTGCTCACCCGTATGCTGCATTTGTAAGTTCAAATGCTACACGGAGCCTTTCCTCAAACTCTCCGCCTTCATGTGAGATTTCCGGCAGCGCGTCGTCGCCGTCGCCATCGTCGTCGTCGTCGACCCAGTCGCCCTCGCCGTATGGGTTGTCTAGCTCCATAGGTACGCCGGTGAGATCGTCGGGCGGTGCTCCATTGTTCTGCACCTCACGATTGATGGCGCGCCGCACGTCGGAAGGAAATGCTATGAGAACATCCAGTTTAGATAGTAAAATATATATATATAGGCCAGCTATTTTATGAGCTCACCCTGGAGTTGCTGTGCCCTCTTGAGTAGAACATCGTCTCGCTCGGCGGCAATCTGACTACCGGTCTTCACTGCAGCAGAAAGCCTGCCGTCAGGGCCAGCATAGCTGGACTTGACCTTATTTTTCTTGTAGACCTTCGGCATGTAGGTAGGTGGTGCCTGGTGCCTTGAGTTACGTTGAGTACTGTCAGTACTTCAACAACGATGGAGCCCTGTACTCACCGGCGCTTCTCTCAGCGAATCCCCATAGCACAGCGCCTTCGGTCTTCGACTGCAAGGTGCCGATGCAATATGCAATATCGATGAGATCCATCGATAAAACTTGAACCCTTGGCGCCGGCGAGTTCGAGCGCCCACAGTCGCCTGCACCTCCCACCCGCACGGGCAACGGCTTGCTTCAAGTTCATTGCCTGAAATCTACGAGCACTCCGGTGAGTTGTTAGCCTATGTTGAGCATAGTGTATGCCTTTAACTTCTAAGTCGGTGCTATGTCCTCGTCCAACTTACCTTCGAGCTGCGCCGCCGACTTCTCGGAGCCTCGGCTGTTCAACATCATGCTGGAGCGGCTTCTCTGAGGTACGTTCAAAGAGACAGTGTTCTTCTTAGCATCACTAACCCACCCACCCCATGAGCATGGAGGGTTGGAGGAATTGGGGGGCAAAGGCAGGCCCACATATTGGCTCCGCCTTAGACCGTCCACAGCGATGCGCCCGAGGGCCATGTGCCCGCTAAGCAAGCTGTTGCCTGTATTACAGAGAAGTGAGCCTCTCGCCTCCTCATTACAACATCATTTTACCTGAATGCTCCCGGTGCCGCATGCCTCGCATGGGCGGACGCGCGCCATGCATGACGGTCCGTCCACGCCCCACCCGCGTCCATGCGGGCGGCGTCCCTGTACGGTACATATCGTCTGCGCCGGCCTGCCTCCACCAACGCCGTCCATACGCGATACGCCACACTGCCTCGTGGAGTGACAACGCCCGGGACCGGGGCAATGCGTTGGGCAGGGCGAAGGGAGGCGGTGGCGGTAAGGTGGATTTCGAGGCACACGTCGCCCGTGCGGAGGTATGTCCACACCATCATCTCCCGCGTCCACCAGACGTTGCTTCTGCGCGACACACTGCCCGGCCACGCTGCCTGATGGCGATCAGCGCCGCTTTGTGGTAGCAGGCCCAGCCCTTCCTCATCGCATGCCGTGCACCACTCACGCAGAGGAAGGCCGCCTGCAGCTGCGAAGCACTTCCGCTCCTCCGCTCGCCGCGAGGGACCGCACTCACGGCGACCGACATCGTGCATGTGCGTACGTACGCGAATGGGCGCTGCATTTCCTGCCGTTGGCATCAGCAATGTCAGCCATGCAGAACCCGCTGCGTGCTAACGCCTCGCCGTCGATAGGGATCGGCGACCGGCACCTGCGCGGAGGCAGCGGACAAGATGGCGGCGCGGCGCGTGCATCTTGCAAACGCCCGCAGAGCTACCTGGCCCTCTGGGCGGGTCTCAAGCGGGTCGTGTGATGGTCGGCGCCCGTAACACCACCATCCACTCTTGTAGTCACATCTGCTCACACCGAGCTCTTACACTGTACAGTAGCAAACTTATTGAATGAAATAGCAAACATCATGATGTCAAATGAAATCAATCGACTGCACAACCTCTCAGCGCATCTCAGAAATTTCAAGCGATTGGCTATATCTACACAATACATTGTGCCATCTGCTTCAGGCTGGGTCACTCAAAAAGAATTATGGGCCTTAGTACATGCATGAGATCAAGAATTGAGGACCTCTGTAAGTGTTATAAAAGATAGACCGGGGGTTTATGAATTGTGTGAGGGAAGGCATCGGCGTGGCGCCCAATGTCATAGACACATGTCGCGTCGTTTCATTGACGTGCGAAGCGGGCTTTTGGCCGGAGTCCAGCAGCAACCTGGTAATTCTGCCACTTCCACTGACTCTTGACTCCAGTTTTTTTGGGGGGCGTTATGGGGCACACCATTTGAACAGATTCCAGGTAAATT
The DNA here is from genome assembly GCA_003675405.1 of Hericium coralloides. Lineage (NCBI taxonomy): Eukaryota > Fungi > Basidiomycota > Agaricomycetes > Russulales > Hericiaceae > Hericium > Hericium coralloides. The sequence continues at coordinate 59,668 of QUOP01000222.1, read as the reverse complement.
GATCCTAATCATTGACCATACGCTCCCTAGGGAGAATACATAAATTGTTTTGTACTCCATGCCGAAGCTTTCCGTGCCACTCAAGACTGATCGTTTTTTCTGCCCTCCCATCATACCCTCGACCCTACCACCAGCTTTCAACATGGATTCCCAGTGCCCTCCCGATGACCTCTCGACTACACGCCCGAAACGCACCTCAAAGGCCGGGTATTATCTGCGGTATGTTCCTCTTGCATTGATAAGGCGAAGCCGTGCTAACCAGACTGTGGATACGTAGGAATTGCGCCTGCCTCGCGGCAAATCAGCGCGACTACAACTACGTCAAACGCTGTGGGCGGCGCAAGATAAGTAAGACCGCGCGGCTCACTTTGGAGGCTGGGCGTCGTTTGGCGGTCCATGGTATACAGGCGTACGTACTTTTATCTATTGATTTCGCCACCTTGATGCTAAAGGCCCGGTAGCCAATATCTAGTTAGCATCGTGCCAAAGGCCTGGAGGGGCTACGACCCCTCTGTCAAGCCAGAGATGCGCCAGGTCGAGCAAAGTCGTCGCGTCGCCCTTCGCGCCCGGTTGTCCCTGTTGCATTCAGAACAGCCCACGCGAAAGCAAGCACGGGCGGTATATGCGTGCGAGGTGGAGGTCCAGCTTCTGAGCACTGTCAAGACTACAATGGAGTACCTTGAGGACCTGAAGACACATCCATTCACTCTCCGTGACGACAAGTTCCTGCATCGCCAGCGCTGCCTTGTGGCAGGATATCACCAGGAACTTGAATTCATTGGACGAGGAGACGAAGCATACGAGGAGGCAGTCAGAAACCGGCTACTGGTGCTGGAGGGACATCGGTGCGTGTGGCATTAATTGTCGCTCACAACCATGGCTTACAAGTAGCACAGCGTGGACCGTGCTGCGTTCGAGAAATTGTACGGGTGGTGAGGACCATTGTCGTGCATGGCACACCTCTGTGGGCTAGTACAATAGATTAATTACACGTTCTCTGCTGTACGTAGGGGTTTGGGGCACGGTACAATGGTACTACTTTTTTGTTCGGAGTCTACGCCTTCGCCATGCGGTTTCACAACAATGCGTGAGCCAAGTCACCGGCGCGGCGCGTCGCGGTCACGTGGTTCAATCAACATACATTATTGTTCGCCGTTGTCAAACTCAAAGCGCGTTTAAAGGCGAGGGAACTTCTCGCGTTCTCAACCTTCCCCCCGCCCCCAACCATACGCTTCGAGTGAGTGACCCTATCCCTGCCCTTTACCTTTTTTCTTCTCTTTGCCGAGTGCCGCGGTTGGGTCTCTCCAAGGCCCTGCTGCAGCCTCTGTTCTCTCGAGCGCTGCGCGTTTGCGTCTATCCAAGGTGCTGCCGCGCGCGCTCGCTTTTTTATTCATTGCTTTCCCCCCATTACAACTGTGCTCACGCCGCGTTAACGACGTGTGGCTGACATTTTTCCTAGATCCATACACACCAGCCTCCCTCACGATGTGCTTACAGGTGAGCACAACGCGTCATCGCTGTCACCTGCCACTGACGTTTCCGTGCCCAGCTGCGCTCTGGTCGTCGCTATGGAGACGTTCCAGTCGCCGCGACGGCCTTCAAGACCAACCTCCGCTACGAAGAACTCATGGCGAAGGCCCTCAAGATGGATGACAAGCTGGGCGAGCTCAACGAGAAGCTCGCCGCTGTTGCAGCAAGTCGTGCGTATCAAGAGTGGGCCGACGCGTCCAAGCAGTGCGACGACGCGTCCAAGCAGTGCGATGACGCGTCTGAGCAGGGTGACGATGCGTCCGGGGACGCTACAAACTCTGGCGAATGGTCCCCCGTCAGCCTCTCGCCTCTCTCCAGCCCCTCCGCCGGCCCATCTCCCCTGCCCACACCATTCGTCAACCTCTCACCTCTGACTACACCGCCCTCCAGCCCTCCTCTCCGTCCAACAAGCGACGAAGGTCTTGAGGATGGTGAGGTTCTGTCCGACATGCCGGACCTCGAAGACGATGGCTACGAGGATGACGACTGCGAGGACGATGGCTGCGACGAGGTGACGCCGCCTTACCCGGCCACGCAGCGTTCGGCGGTGGCCTCCTCCAGCGCACCCCCCGGTTCCCACCACAGCGCCGCTTCTTCCACGGCCCACCCCGATTCCGGCCAAAACGCCGCTCCGGCGGGAAAGAAGAGGAGGAGGCCTCGCTCGAAGAAGCCTCGCAAGCAGACCGCGGGTCGCTTGGCGGGTAAGAAGCGTCGCCGCAAGGGCAAGCGTGCGACAGAGCAGGAAGCCGCAGCAGCGGTAAAGGACTGGACCGCACCGCCGAAGCCGCACGGCAATGCGTTCACCAGCCGCCCTCTGCCTGCCAAGATGAAGATTGACGCCGCAGATGCCGCTGTCAACTACAAGGTTACGAACGGCGCATACACGGCGCGCCGCCTGGACTCGCTGAACCCCGTGCCCTGGGAGCGACTCGAGCTCGATGCGCGGGGCTTTCAATATTTCGCATGGTGTGGAAGGTTCGTACCTCGCATGCCGCCGTGATTGTGGCGCTGATGTCCTTGTTCTTTCCAGCGTCGCCTACGTGATCCTCGACAGCAAGGACCGCGTAATTGCGGTGCTTGTTCCGCCACCGTTGGAAAACGACAGCCGCCCTGAGGAGGAGCGCTGGGCGTCGGCAATGGAGCGGGTCGGCGAGCTTTTTGAGAGCAAGCGTGAGGCGGCGGATGGGTCCTTCTCCACGAAACAGACGTCACACCGTCGCGGCAACTTTACTGCCATCGCGACCGGGGTTTCTTATGGGGGTGGACAAAAGGTAAGCACCATGTAGAGCCCACGCACTTCGTCACTGGCTTATCACTCCCATGCAGAAACCAGGAAACTTGCGCCACACCAAGCGGCACCGGGACATGCTGCGCGACCTCACAGACGATGCCGACGTCTCCCGCATCGCAAATTTTCAGAGTGGTACGCCCTTTAATCTTCGTGGGCATGGCTAATGCTAACGCCTATTGCTCAGATGCTATGGCGTCGTATTTTCCCAAGGTCTACGCGCACGTCTACGATTCCCTTGGCAAGTTATCTCGAAGCCAACCGGAGCTGCGCCGTAATTTCCGCGGGGGAAGCGTGTACCCGACGTGCACGTTCAACCTCGGCCCAGATACGTTGTGCCTCGACCACAATGATTGCAACAACGCGCCCGATGTCCCCTGCGCGATAACCGCGCTCGGGGAGTTTGACGCAGACAAAGGTGGTGAGCTCTACCTCTGGGACCTGGCGCTCATCATCAAGTTCCCGCCGGGCACCACAATACTTTTATCGTCCGCCAGCATGCGCCACGGTAATCTACCCACCCGGCCAGGCGAGCGCCGCTACTCAATGACCCAGTATTGTCCCGGCGGCCTGCTGCGCTGGGTGCGCCACGGCTTGCGGCCTGCTTCGTCGCTGTCAAAGGCGGACCGCAAAGCCATTGACGGAGACCACCGGGCACGGTGGGCGGAGGTGCTGGGGCGGCTTTCAAAGTACAACGAGCTCGAAGGTGATCGTGAGTGGCTGGTACAATGGGAGCGCAGCAAGGTGTAGTTAGTCACTAAAGTCTAGTTTTTTTTTGTATTCGTTTTCCTATTTGCTAGTGTCAATGAAGCTCTTTTTCTTGACGGCCCGGGGTGAGGAGTCAGGAGTCAAGTGCCGGTAGGACTAAGCTTCAACCAAGCCCTCGATTGATCAGGGCATCGGAAATTGAAATGATTGGAGCTAGCAGGAGTTCGTGCGCACGGGCAGGGGCAGGAGGTCGACTGGTTTCCATCACTCCCCCACCCCATCCCTTCCCCCCTGCCGTACTCCCCTGCAGAAAATCTCCAGCACGATGGTCCGGGTCCAACCGCCATCGAAGAAAAAAGCCCGTCTCACCAAGGAACAGAAAGTTGCTTCTCGACTGCACACGGACACGATGTGGAACAAAATCAATTCTCTACGGGACTATCTACAGCAGCAAATTGTCGGCATCTCGAAGGACTACCAGAAGTATATATTGGCCCATATTTTTGCTTTGCTCTCTCTGCTGATAATTCACTGCAGGACTGAGACATGGGCATCCATGCAGGTTTTCGGAGGTGGAAGGCTCTTGAAGAAGAAGCGTAAGCCTAACCTGTACAACGCTTATCTCCACGCTCGTGCGAAGGCAAACAAAGAAAACGGTAAGTGTTCGCTACCCTGCAGATTTTAGCCACAGACTCACGAACTACGTGAACTGCACAGGGGTCGAGGGCAGCGGGCGGCGCACATTGCCCGAGCTGTCTGCTCAAGCGGCAAAGGACGAAGGTTGGAAAAACCTGTCCGAGGAGGAGAAGGACACTATTTTGAAGGGTCTGCAGAAGAAAAATGAGGACCCGACTGTTCGACGTGTGAGAGGCGTGCATGCCTCGCACGACGTTGGACGCACGGGCGCGCTCATTGAAGCAGAGGTACGCCGCTGTCGAGTCCTCGGTACACGCACCTTTCTGACCAGTTTTTCTGGTAGCTTGTGGGGCTCTCGAAGCGCACGGGTGCCCAGTTTCTCGTGTTCGTCGTTCACGACGATGTAACGGACACCTGGAACCCACAAGTCATGGCGTCAGACAAGATGAAGAATGCAGTCAAAGATATGTACAAGACTGTACCTGAAGACATGGTCCTGAAGCTCCAATCCTACTCAACGTGTGGTCTCGCAGGTGTGTCTCCTTCTAAATCTTGTTGCGGACGTCGTTGACCGGATGGCATCAATGTCGTGCTTCCCAGGTGTGATCCGGGGCTCCGGTGGTAAAAAGAAAAGCGCCCTGCGGAGCGAAGCAAGGGACCTAGTTACGAAAGGCCTCGGTAAGTCGTTCAAATGCTAAGCCGTACTACAAAAGACTCACTTCAGTCCATAGAAACTATCCTCCTCGAGCGGGGCGTCGAATCTAACAAGCTTCCTCGCATATCCTATGAGCGATACGAGGAGCTCGTTACCAAGTGGGGCGTTGAGCTTGTTGGATGGCCGGAGCCTGGAGGGGTGAAGTCGCCAGGCGACGCAAGCTACAACACCCCAGAGGTTGAGCGCATCGCCATCGCCTTGCGGAACAAGACGTGCCACTGGCGAAACCTTACGCCAGAGGAGTGGGGCGAGCGCAAGGCAACGCGAGAAAAAGCCCTGCTTGATGGTGCGGGCAAGGCAGGCAGCGGCACATCGAAGAATTCCAAGGCATCTAGCTCAAAGGGAAAAGGTAAGGCTAATGCTCAGGGAAGAAAGGGAGCCCAGGGCAGCAAGGCGGCAAAGAGCGCGGAGATTATACCAACAGACTCTGAATTCAGTGACGAAGAAGATGAGTAAAGTACTTAAGCGAAGGTGAGGTTACTTACTGCTCTATTTTCTTGCCTGACCGGCAGCCCCAGACTGCAGATTCGGGGGCCAGAGTTGACAAGACTCAGGAGTTCCTCATAGGAGCAGGGCACAGCCTGAACTTCTTTACTTCGTACATACATTTAGTTTTGAATCAAAAATTGAATTAGAATGTTGTATAAATCATGATGTTTCGTCAAGAACTGGGGGCGGGAGCCTCGAGCGAGCGCACGACGAAGTCGCGGGCGCGACGTGACGCGACGCGACATGACGGGTCACGTGCACGTGCTGGCTGACCCGCCGCGCGCCGTATCCTGCTCACAGAGGGGGAGGCGCTCACCTGACGGCTTCGAAACCGTGATATTCGGACTCAGCGTGAAAAACGCATCCGGAATGTGTATGTTTATGTAAAGCTACGGTGCCGGGGGGCAGAGTACTCGTCGTCGTCGGCGGCAACAGCGACGACGAGGCATTAGGCGCCGGGGACGACGACGATGAGCCGCTGCGGGGCGTTAGGCGCCGGGGGAAGACGACGATGAGCCGCTGCGGGGCGTTAGACGCCGGGGAAGCAGGTCGTTGATGGGGCGCTGATGGGCCAGGCACAGGCCCTGGGCCGAGACGCAACACGTCAGACGGATCACGTGCACGGTTCAGTGGGCCTGTGCGCAGCGCCCTCGGGCGGGAGGACTCAACACACTTATCGGATCGCTGCGGGACGTGGATATTCGGAATGCGCTTCAAAAACGCTTTCGAACGGTGTATATATCATCGTATTACATGCACAGGACGGCCGGGAACGCGTGCTCATCGTCGCCGACGACGAGCAAGGGGCGTTTGGCGCTGGGGACGACGGCGCCGGCGGCGTTTGATGGCGATTACATACGCGGAGGGGGACGGGATGGCGGACAGACGCCCGGCAAGCTCGGGAACCGGTCCCGGCAGCGCCCAGGGCCTCGCCATCAGCCGATGACGTGCGCACAGCGACGACGAGAGGCCTCAAGTCGAGGAGGCTCCGAGGCACTGCACCGACCACCCGATAACAGTGCCCCGAGCCTACTTAGCCTGGGTGAACCATACCGGATCACCAGGCTAATTAGGCTGACTAACGGTGTCACAGTGGTGATGAATGTTCCTTCGGACTCGTTGGTTTTCGATAAGGATCTCTCTCGATCAGGAGAGATGGAAATTTTAGTTATGGTCTAGTATATAAGTAGAGTAAAAGTAAGGTAGCTAAGGAGTCTTTTCTGAATCCACCGTTTACGACAGTTCTCTGCTCGATTCCTAAGATTCTTGAGGCTCGTGTGGCTTGTACGCTAACGCCGAACGCCACATATTTTGAACTAGTAGAACCGTAGACTTCCTACCTTTTACTCTTGTCGACTCCTTCGAACGGCTTGATCACCCGACCGCTGGATTGACATGGCTCCGACTCGTTCAGGCGCGCAATACCTCGCTCAAGGCGCAAGGATTCCGGCCTCGACTAGTCGCTCCCGACGACAAGGTGCTCGAGCTCCTGAGTCGTCGGATTCTGGCTCTCCCGCTCCGACGTTGGTCCCATTGGGCCAAGGGGAGGCGGAAGACGTAGCTGACGGGTTGCGGGACGCCGCATCCATGGCTGGAAGGGAGGGCGCGCCGAGCGTGAGTCCCCTCTCCGCTGTTGCTAGTACAGCTGACTATGTGGATGCCGAGTCGCGGCGTGACTCGGCCGAAACGTCCACCGACGCGCGAAGGAGTAGCTCTCCTTCGGCGCACCCCCGACCGGCACAGGTACGTCTGTTCTCAGACGTCGCTGCTAATCGCGCTCCTGGCTCGGCCAGTGATGCTGCCCATCGAGCACTCCCCGAAAGGGTCGATGCAGCTTCGAACGCGCTCCCTGCGAGGGTTGAAGCTGCGCCTGCTGCGTCCCGTGAGGGTGCGGGAAAGGAGGCGCATTATGACGATGGCTTCAGTAGCCCTCGATCGCCGCTCCGACGACTCGTGAAGAAGTCCTCTTCGTCGAGCTTGGCGTCCGAGCCGCAGTACTTCCCCGAATGGTTTGGGGAAGCCGAAGATATTCCTGTAAGGGAAGAGGAAGAATCAGTGTCACTGAAGTGGTCGGAATATGATCACAACAGTGACCTTAGTGAGATTCCTGCTAACTGGGTTGCTAGGCACGAGAGGGCCTCACCGGGCACTGAAGTGTCTTTCAGGCACACAGTGCCGTTGAGCGTTGAAGTCAAACGTGCATTAGCCCGCCTCGACAAAGGTCTTCGAGCTGTGGAAAGGGAGGAGTCGACCTCCTGGCACAGTGAAGCATCGAGAAGGTCCAAGCGCCCTGCACCTAGAAAGCGATCGGAGATCGCGGTGGGTGCATTAGCAGTAGAATTAGAAGAAGTTGCCGATGAGGAAAATGAAACTCGTCACCTAGTAAATAAAGGCAAAGGAATGGATCCGAGTGAACGCATGGGGATCCCGCCTCCCAATCCAAGTTCGTCATCAGAGACTGACGAAGAGCGCGATAAGCAGATCGCACTCGATTATGCGACTGCCCTGAAACTCCAACAATACCTGGAGAGGCTTGAAGGGAAAACCTCGGGGCTGACAAGCTCCGAGAAGAATTCCCCCCTCGACACAGGTGAGCTGCGCGCTGGTCTGGAGAAAGCTCTGTCGGAGGGCGCGCGTTCGCATAAACGCAAGTCTGCTAAATCTGCAAAGCCGAGTGGGCAAAAGACTCACCGGGGAAAGAGTCCGAAGAGCCGCAAGTCGAAGAGCCGTGACCGTGGGTCGAAGCGCTCTGACAAACCTACAGGTCATCACGACCGAGCATCGTCACTGCTGCCCGAAACTAGCAACTTGCGAGCTGCTCTGACAGGAAAGAAGTCGAAGACCCCTGGCTCATCTTCGGGATCGAGCTCGAGTGACTCTGACTCACCCTCGTCTGGCGACTCCGGGGAATGGAAGCGGCATGCAAAGCGAGAGTTCTCGGGGACGGACGACTCCTCGGAGTTATTCCCTAGCGAGCCCGACAGCACCGACTCGAGCGACTCCGATGCAACAAAGCACGAGAAGAAACGAGCGAAGCGGCGTTATAAGAAGAAAATGATGAGACTACGTTACGCGCAAAATTTTCTAAAGCTGGACCCACCTTTCGTCTACAAGGGTGAAGTGCATGCCGACCTTTTCCAGAAATGGGTCCGTGAGGTACGGCTGTATCTTAAGTACTCAGGACTCAAGTCTTCACAAGGCTTGCTGATTCTGGGGAAATACTTGGGTGGCAGCGCGTACAAATGGTACAGTAGAGAAGTGCTTACCGTGCAGAAGACCTTCACACTCTCTGAATTTTTCACCGAGCTTTTCGACTACACGTTTCCACCTGACTTCCGTTCAGAGCAGCGTGACGCGTTCGACGACTGCCATCAGAATGGACGCACAGTACGCGAGTTCCTACAGAATTTATTGGACATCTCAAATACAGTGGGAAACTATCATGAACGTGATGTCGTTGTCGGGTTCTGGCGCCACTGCGACTCATACTTGCGGATTGAGCTGACTAGGCATGGCTATAGTCCTGAAACGATGTCATTAAAATGGCTCGAGGAGGTCGCTTTGAGACTAGAGCGGACTCAGAGTCTTATGAGCAAGGAGTCCCAGCGAAGAAGGGGCCGTGATTCATCCTCCAAACGTGAACGGGACAGCGAACGTAGTACGTCGACCGACAGAACATCGGGCACACACGACTCGGAACTGGAGGCCGAACAGGGAGCTGACATGCGAACACAATCGGGACGAAGTCGGGGCAAAGGTGCTGATCACAGACCCGAGAAACCAGACCGTGAGCCAGAGCGTGCGCGTCGGAGGCGGCTGCGAGACGAAGGGAGGTGCTTCTATTGCGAGTCCTCGGGGCATTTGTTGAAAGAGTGCCCCGAGCGCACGATTGCGCACCCCTCTGCCTCACTCCAGGCTGCTACAATGGATCTCCTTTGGGTAGAGGAGCATCACGCGCTGAAGGAAGCAGCATCTCTGGGGCTGCTGGCGGTATCTTTCGATGTGATGTTCGAAACCAACGATGACCCGCTAGTGCTGGTCGACGAGTCGGAGGGCGACTTGGCTGCCACAGATGTCGAGAGTGGGGCTGACGGCAGGGAATTATTGCTCGACGCACCAGCTATGACTCCCATGGTTGAGCGTAGGCAGCGAGGGCGGCCACCGGACTCCAGCCCTGCACCAAACATCACTGAGATTCAGTCTTCTCGCATGCAAAAAGTGATCCTGAACAAGCATGTGCTGTCACCGACAGCCAGGCTAGCAGAATCCCTGGAGAGCGCGGGAGATGGTGTAATTGGAACGGAGGGCGAGAAGCCCGAAGCTCTGTTAAATAATACAGGTACGACGGAGGCGACGGAACAAGAAACGGAGGGCGAAAACCCTGAAGCGCTATTGACCGACGGAGGCATGATGACCGCAGCGTCTGTCACAGCAGGGGGGACCAACTCCGCCATGGGTGAGACGAACTCCCAAGGCACTCCCTCGAGCGCAAGCCCGAACGGCAGACCTCCTCAAGTGATGACCGGCGCTGGCACTCCCGGCAACCCCGCACATACGACCAGGTCCGCGGCTGCTGCCGCCAGCGATTACACGAGCAATGCTAGCACCGACGGCTCATCAGATGGTATCCTGATGGTCAAGACTACATTCGTCGCGCAGGGAAGCAGCAACGTACCTGAGACCAATGGTGTGGGCAGGGATGAGTTGGGTGATGAGGATGCTGACCATGACATGGAGGAGGTCCGTTTTTGAGGTGGTCCCTCTCTTCGAGGGCCCGGAGGGCGTATGTAACGGTTCGGGAGCAGCGTCGAGGTAGTCCATTTGCACGCGCTGTCCTGTAGACGCCCGATAGGGCCAATCTGTCAATTCTAAGTTATGAATGTTCCTTCGGACTCGTCGGTTTTCGATAAGGATCTCTCTCGATCAGGAGAGATGGAAATTTTAGTTATGGTCTAGTATATAAGTAGAGTAAAAGTAAGGTAGCTAAGGCAAGGGGGATGCGGGATGTTAAAACAAAACATATGGTCGAATTTTCTGATAGTGGGTCATACGGTCGGACTAAGTATGTATGTAATCAGGCACATACCCATATATGGAAATTGATAAGATAAGATTTGTTGAACTCTTATCTACTATACCTCTACCCCACACTACAGCACGTCAATATCACTCTCTACGCCGTTTTTCCCTTTGTCCTTCGGTGCACGCCTTGCATGTCCATCACTTTGATGTAATATTGAGGTACACACACTCTATATGGTACTAAAAGATGGTGGGGAGAATAATTGCAGAGCAGAGATAATACCCTTTAATTAGTACTCACCCAATGAGTTTCCGAGTCCACAGCCGGGCTTTCCGCATTCAACAACGTTATTTCCTCCAGCTTGTGCCTGCTCCCCGTAAACACCACAAGGTGTCCTTCTCGACCACGACCGCAAGCGATGCAAACTGCCGCTGATATGCAAGCATGTCCCCAGCCTTGACGACGCCCTCGCAAGCCAGATCCTGCAGGCGCCACTCACCCGCCTCGCCCGTGCGGTGGTGCGCGACTGGCACGGGCACGTTGTCTGCAGCCCACACGTCGCCCTTCTACGGTGCATGTGCAGAACCGTCATGCACACCCGCCTCATACGCGGCAAGCCGGTCTGCCTGTGCACGCATCAGCTGGCCTGTGTAGGTCCTGCCATGTGTGCAGCTGTGGCAAGGATGTGTGTGTCAGTGAAGGCAGCGGGGCTGAGGTCAGTGGGGTTGGCACGGGGCAACCCTAACATGGGTTTACATTTGTACGGTCAATATTTTTGGTAAGCCGACCTACACCCTAACTAACTATCTAACCCCCTGTCACGGATTAACATCCCGCACCCCCCTTGAGCTAAGGAGTCTTTTCTGAATCCACCGTTTACGACAGTTCTCTGCTCGATTCCTAAGATTCTTGAGGCTCGTGTGGCTTGTACGCTAACGCCGAACGCCACACCACATGTAAGGACAAGTCACAAACCTTGTATTCAAGCATGGATCCTGTCACCGTCCTAAGTTACAAAGCGATCGCGAGCAAGGTATGAAGTGAACATGGTGGGAATAGTGACTAGATAGCAATCCTTGACCGGTCGCCAACCGTATATTGTCATTGAAATGGGGGCGTAACAAATTGTTCAAGCATAGCATCGTGGGAAAATCAAAACAATGCCTGTCGAGCTCTCGTCGAGCGCTAAAAGTTACTGATGGTCTTGAACTTGAACAACGTCGTGGGTACTGTACTGTATGTACAGTAAGTGACGACCGTCATCGGGCACTTCTATCGAGTTCACTACGACTTTGACCTTTCATGAGGCCAAAATTCGTCTCACACATGAGAGTATAGTCGACGTCTGTGAGCAATGTTCCGTCGCTTCGTACCATCGGACCATCCGCAACGCTGCACCTCGCTGCACTGGCAAAGCAATTGCAATATCACGTATACGGCCACCCTGTGGGTGGTCAACATTCACTGCCAAGGGTTAGTACGCCAAATGTTATCAGAGTACGTGCTACTGATCCGCGGCAGGTCCTTGCTCACATTCCGTCGAAGCTCCCCGTGGCCATCTTGTTCTAGATCCTTAGCGTTGTTGATAATGCTTGAACCACGTTTTGTGAAAGGGTAGGCTGGATAAGGTTCGATAGGCAGTCAGGTATCGAGGGCGAATGTTCAAAGCCCTATCCAAGGATAGATTTTCGATCCTCCGTCTTTGGAACCTTCTCCGCAGTTCTTCCCGAATGTGTTTGCTTCCGTGCTATCGCCTCGCCTTCAAGAAGTATTCCGCAGCAGTATCGGACAGACCTCGTTGCAAGCCCTGAACGAGCCTCGTGCCATCTAACAAAGTAGGATATAAGGAAGCGTGGGGTCGCTGGCGCTAGATCATCTCCCAGGTTTATCGATGTCTGATCAACCTTCATACGAGTCTTTTTTGCCTCCAGACACGTTTCGTGACGTTGAATCTTCGAGTTTAGGCAAGGCATATCATTTTTGTTTCATCGTCACCGAGTTAGCTGACTCTGACTTCAGGCGGTGGCTTCAATCACAGCACTAGAATTCGCCCGGCTACGACATTTGGTGCGTGTATGCAGACTCGAATTGGTCACGAGCTTCATTTACCAAGTAGAATTTGGCCTGTTAGACCCCAAACGACAGACGGCTAATGGGGCCAATTCATTTGGACAGAGGGACTGGGACGCCACCTCTGAAAAGACACACAAAAATGAGAGTCCAGATAGCACAGATTCGAGCGACTTCGGCTCGACGGTAAGAATCCTCTTGTGCATTCTTTAACTTATCTAAATTAGCTTTTCTAGGCCGCGACTTCTGCGAACACGACTGCCTCGTACGACTCAGATGAAGATCTGTACGAGTCATTGCCAGCGACGGCTATCCAGACGCCTATCGACAAGCCAGCTGGGATCGATTACTTCTCAGGTTCTGCCAACTCCACCCGCGTCCAACAGAAGAACCATCTTGACACCGCTGGCAAAGACAAAGGCAAAAATGTCATCAGGCAAGAGGACCCCAAGCCCTCAACCCCAGCGCTGAGCTTGGACCTGTGTGGTCGTATCAAGGGCTTGTACCGCATCCTCGACCTCATCAGCGAACAGGGAAGCGGAGGGCTTGGTAAGTGCCGTGTTCTTGTCCAGCGAAATTGCTCATACATTCTCTTAGTCGACAAGGTCATCATCGCGCAAGATTCGCTCCGCGATTTCATCAACGCGCTCAGTCCAGGCTCCTACGCGACTTTGACGAAGGTGGACTTCAAAACCTTAGACAAGCTTGCGATCAAGCCGATCGGGATCTACGGAAGCAAGGAAGAGCTTGTCAGGTTCCTAACGGCGATTGATGCGGTCGACCGAGCCACGTATGTATATTCGTTCTTTTCCCGCATAATGCACGATAATTGAGATGGGTGTATCGCGGTATTTCTATCTCAGTGCCAGTCAGTTGAACAGGCGAAGTCAGGATGTTGGCATCTCAGAACCGACCTTGCGCTCTGGCCTGTATATTCTGCGATCGCCCAAATCCACAACCGCCGAGCAAGCCTTCGTTATCTACTGGCCTGAAGACACGACTTGGAATGACAATGCGATCTCCACTGTGCGCCGGAATCGAGTGACGTTCATGAGGTACCTACCTTCCTTTCTACTCGGAGGGATAGAACTTGACCCTCGTTTTAGATACCTCATGAAAGTCTCCGACCAGAAGGTGGCGTTGATCTCTAGTCACCATGCACGAGCTATTGTGTGGCGCGACGAAGAAGGAGATGACGTGTCGATGGATATGGACGAGGAGGAATCTGACAGGCTGTATACCTTCGAAGTTGCGAAGACCAAGGAGCAAGAGGAGGACGTTACCAGTCGCGAAGGCTTCAAGGTAGAAAAATTCTGCTCATATGCTATAAATAACTGATCTTCGCGCCAGATGTCCTCGAGTTCCATTGCCGCGTACGAACCTGGCCCTGGCTGTCCGATAGACGCGGCGCATTTCCTACCAAAGCTTCTCCCGGGAGAGACAGTTCAAGGTTTCATGACTTCAAGATTTGTCCCGCCCAGCACTTCACGTCAGTTCATCAGCACCCAGACTTTCAATCGTCATCAATTGAACGATCTCCTGTACGACTAATTTTCTTCAAACGCGTGTATCCGCTAACGCTACCTCGCAGACGGAATTGCTCCCTAACTATTTCTGAAAACGTGGACGATGAATTTCTGGGTGTTCTGCAGAACTGCGGTCTGCGCACTCGGTTTCCGAAGGAATGTGGTGCTTGGTATGAACAGAGGAGGGCGCTCACTCAGGCATCTGCGGCGAAATCTCAAGCGCGTTTCGACGCACTGTCTCAGACTCTACAAGAGAATTCGAAACAACTAGAAGGCGACATCCGTGAGGCTTTGATCGACCGAATTCTGAAACTTTATCCGTAAGTAATGTCCAACTATTCGGTAACCGTCCTCACCGAAAGCTTCCACCACAGCGCCTTTGATCACGACGCGTTCGTATCTGAAGATATTGGCACGGACGATCAGCAGAGGTCGCTGGCCATTGGTGAGTGATTATATTGTCCCCTCAGGTTCGTTACTGAAGCATGTTACAGGGCGATTCAGACATCTAAGCACAATGTATCCCAAAATAGGCGCTTATTTCGACGAGGTCTTGCAGGATGCCAAGCCTGACACCATCAAGAATACGGACTTCAGGAACATCAAGGAGAGGTTGTTAGTTCTATATACTCTTCTGAGGCATTACAAGACCATCAGCGACTCAAAGCGTGCTCAGCTGATCAGTAACGTACTCAACGAGGGAAACTTTCAAAGTCTATCTAGAGTCCTCGGTGACAATCACCGGGCGTCTGCTGGCTTTGTCGCATCTGCTGTGTCTTATCTCAACCCATGGAGTTCGTCTGACAGTGGCAAGGCCGAGGTCGATACCTTGGTGAAGGAGGCCCGAGAACTGGCATTCAAGCTGAGCGATCCGGACTTCCTTCAACGCTCCGACAAAGTACTTCCTGACGAAGCTCTCGTCAAAAATGCTGTTGCCGATGTCAGCCAGATCGCGCAGGACCATTTCGTCAAGATCTTGTCGGGCTTGCATAAGAAGATTTCTCATCGGGCGATCATGCTTCAACGCGAGGAATGCAAGAAGCAGCTAGAGCGGGAGATCAAGAACGAAGAGGCTTTAGTTCTGCAGGAAGCACGGGCTGCATTTCTCCATCAGATTGCGGAAGTCTCACAGGCCGACTCAAGTTTGTACGTCGTTGATCGCTATCATGCCGAACATATGCAACAGACATTGATTTTCCACCCGCAGACATGTATCCATCGAACGTGTAGAAAGGCAACACTACAGGTATGGCGAAGGTCTGTAACAAGTTTTGCTTGATATACATTTTGTATTGACGATCCCGTCGAAATGATGTGCAGACCGTTTCCTGATCATAGGTCATCAAGACACAGTCGTCGATGCTGCCGTCGAGTATAAGATCCACCCTCTCAGCCTGACCGCATTAGACCAGCACAACATGCAATTAGACTCGTCATTCGTACCATCCCCAACATGCAACGATAGATTCGCGTCTTCGTTCCGCTTGCCGCTCGGGATCGTCATCGAGTAAGGACTTTCATATCATGCCGTCACTTATCAAATGACATATTATCATTGAAGGCATGCGCAACTCCTTGAGAACGGCAAAATCCTCTTGATTCTCGCAGATACCCACGGCAAAATCTTCATCTATCTAGAGAGCGTCACGGCCATCGAAGGCGCCATCAAAAGGGAAAAGCACAAGAAGCTACTCCATAAAGACAAGATTGGGCATGCGTTCCTGCTAGCGTTCGATGAAGCAAAACGAACTCTAGTCCTCTGCGCGTCGGAAAAGGTGAGGCCTTCAGATGCCCCACGATCGTTCCTCTGACGCTTTAGTCTAGCTACACCTACATATCTTCGTTTTTGATGAAACCTTCGGAAATCTTCAGGCTTGGGGTAGCTCCATCAACATGACGCCTTGGTACCAGCCAAACACCGTCATTCACCACATATGCTTTGTATATGGAAGTGAGGAGGTCCTTTTGGTGGATTCGCATTCACAGGCTAGGATCGTATCGTTGGTATCTTTGCAATTCCGGTATGTTTAGATATCCTGCGCTGCCCTCTGTTGGATGACTCACAGGTCCGTCCAGCCCTGCAACTGTCGACCTCGGCCAGATCCCGAAAAGAGTACTTTCAGCGCCGGACGGCTCATGTATGCTAGTGCTGCAAGATTCTACCTCTGGGGAGGCGCTTACGGCGTATCATTGGAGCACGTTTGGCTCAACTGAAGGGATTCCTCTTTCATTGCCTGATTTTCCTCTATCTTCTGCTCTACTATCATCTATGGGTAGCCGACACAGTGTTCACCTTTTGGGTCTAGACCTCGTCTCTCAAAGCTGTCGGTCGCTAGTCCTCGACATCAAGCGCAAGGTCACAGAGTTCATGTTCAAAGAAAAAGGGGGGAAAGCATCTTCTACTGGAACTGATCGTCATTCAGAGCACAATTCCCTCATTGACTGTCATGCTGAGATGTGGACCCGCTTCCCTGTTGTCGCGGCAGTCAGTCGTCGGACTATCACGTCTTCGAGTGACCGTCGTCGCAAGGCACTTACATTTGTCACCGATCAAGGGCCCTATCCTTTCGCATCTTATTTCTCTGATATGATCCAAACCTTTGAAAGGACAACAAGAAAACCAACAGGTGAAGAGCTTCAGAACCTCCTCGTCTCCACCTCAACGTTCGGGAAATTCCAGGCGCAAAGTCTATCCGGGAAGCTGGCTGTCTCAAGCTTCCGCCTCGGTGAATGGCTAGCAGATCTTCTTTGCTTGATACCCATCCATATTGCCGTTTGTCGCGAGAACAGATTCGTACCTTTGAAGGATGGCGTCTTTTCTCCGGAGCTCGAGAAGTCACTGTTGGGAGCGGAAGTAACGAGGATTATGGACAACCTATCCTTCGGGTGGTATGAATCTCTCTTCCAGTCCTATATGGCCGACAAGGCATGTCCGTCAACCCTTTTCCTAAGATACGTGGGCTAAGGCTACGTTAGCGCGTCAAAGTAGTTTCGTCAATGGGCGAGCAATCCGTGGGGAAGAGCTTTGCATTGAACCACCTCGTCGATACCTCGTTCGCTGGTAGCGCCATGAGAACAACTGGTGAGTCATATTCTCTACGTTCTATCGCTATCTTATAGATATCCTCACGAAAATAGAGGGTGTATGGATGTCCGTGACACCCACGGACGAAGCTTTGATCGTCGCTCTTGATTTCGAAGGTCAGTCTTCGAACATTTTATTGCAGCTCAATGAACACATTCTGGCGAAGGCGTACATAGCATCGAACGCTCGGCACAAGAAGATACGCTTCTCGTGTTGTTCAACACGGCTATCTCGAATTTGGCATGTCGGATTTCCCATCGCACCGTGCCGTGACTGATACCATTGGCCTGCTACTAGGTGCTCTTCCGCAACAACTTCGCTCTGAGTCGCGACATTACAGGGCTTTTCCAGTCCTTCCAATCGAGCTCCTCTGTTTTGGACCCTGCCGCCAACCCGTCACTTTTCCAGTCAACGTTGGTGATCATCATCAAGGTTTGGGTCTTGACATCCAAATACGAGATTCTCGCACTGACGCTGTCAACAGGACGTGGTCGATTCCGACAAAGCAGAGATTACACGCGAGTAAGTAAACCGGTAATATTTCCCATCCAAATATCAATATGTTCTTCAGGTTCTCTCTCAAGTTCCAGAAAATCGTTCAGGAGGAACAAGACGCGAATTTCATCTCACGCCTACATGCCGGCAAACTGAACATCATACCATGGCCTGTTATCGAGTCTAGAGAGTTCTACAAACTTTTCGGCACTTTGAAGAAACGGCTTGATCAACAACGGACCACTCACAATAGTGCAGGAGAGTTCCTCCATACACTCAAGACATTGATGGCCAAATTGAAGGTAAGCCTCTCGAGAACCAGACACTGTCAAGCTCTTTTTGAATCATAAAATCGCATCTGTAGGCGAACGACTGGGGCGCAATGTCGCGTGCGTGTTACATGTCCTCTGTGATACAACGCTTGAGAACTAACTTGACTTTCAGAAACCATGGCGGCTCACAGGGCCCAAAACCTCTTAGCCTTACTTCCGACGGCGTTGGAAACTGGGTTTTCTGATGTCGAATTTGACCTGGAGCCTCTGAAGGTACGTCTGGAAATATCAGTGAAGATGTCTCACAAAATCAAATATATCGCAGAACATGGACAACGATGTTCCGATCGAGAAACCAGACACTGAAGCTCGTTTCCTTCTATCTGGGCCTAAAGTCGAGCATAGTGATCGCGACAAGGTCTTGTCAATTCTAAGAACGTCATGGGTTCAGTTCAGCTCTCGTCAAAACATCCCCGACTCAGACTGGATAACGGAGCTCGATGCATATATTAGCAGCCTAGTGGATCTTCGCGTCGATCACGTTCGGGAATGGATTGCCGCAAACCTTTCCCGCTTCCAAACGTCTCACGCCAGCATCGAAGAGCTTCGAAGGACCTTCGAGAACTGTGCGGTAGACTTGCGATCGAATGTACAACTCTGCAAAGCCCAGTGCGCTTCATGCCATCTGTTCTGCGTCCGTAGTCGCCTTCACGATGGAGCACACAACTGCGAGACTGGAACTCATCGTTGTATCCATATCTGTGAATTTTGCGACGAACAGGACTTTGAAGAACGGCCCTGCGGTATGCGGTGAGTCGTTCATTCCTTTCCCACCTGAGCCTATCTAAACTTAGAGATTAGTGCTGGTCACTCAGGTCGACATATGTACGTAATGCTACCATTTCCTGTGCTACCAGCTACTCATGGCATAATTCAGATGCGCCGTGAACATGCACCTATGTGGCGAACGTTGCGAGCAGATCGGGAAGCCGGGTTGTTTGGAGGAATGCGCGAAAGTGAGTATGGCGCCTGTCGAACCGTTCGCTTGCTGATTTTTTGACTAGGTCGCTGGACATCCGGAAGATGAGCACTGCTGTGCAGCCTCCGTTCACATGTGCGGCGAGGTATGCCCAGGATAGGTCTGTCCGTACGGAAGTTTCTTAATATCATTTGCTTCAGCCGTGTGATTTGCGGGGGATAAACGCTCCAGATGGAAAGGCCTTTGAATGTCGCGGGACTTGCCGTGTCCCTAGGTTGTACAATTCCTTGCCGATGGCAAACATACTTCTAATCCGACTTTTGATAGTCATGAGGCTCATAACATCCACGAATGTGACAACAGGCTGTGCCCAATAACTTGTCAGCTATGCAAGCGCCTTTGTAACGAAGACCACCTGCACGGATTAGATATCGGCGCTGTGCACCTTTGCGGGTTTGTTTTCAACTTTTCATGTCTGTCTTGTACCATCGTCTGATGTGTTCACAGACAAGAGCATTCATGCCCGGCTCTTTGTAGTGCGCAAGGGGTTTGTGAGATCGATACGGCGCCACAGTCAATCGAGGCTACCTTCACGGGGAGGCACGAGACTTTCCAGTACACCAAGGTATGCTCACTGTTCGCAGAGGTTCGAAATCGCTGATATCTCTTCGTTTTCTCTCTAGTATAACCAGAGTACGCACATTGATGCAAATACTCAAAGCGGCCGTGACTGATATTAGTCTCCAGTCAGCAAACGGTTGAAGTGTGTCAAGATCATCGCTCCTGGAGATACCACGCATGAAGGCGCGCACAATCATAGTGCGGAGAAGAATCCTTTCCACTTCTGCGAGGCTCGGTAATTCTACATGGTTCTTTCACATTATTAATGACGACTCAATTCCTTGATTAGATGCGAGAGTTGCGGGTACTTCTGCACGCTTCCGCTGGGTTCGTATATGTAGTATAAGCCTATGTCCCTTCTGACATGCGGCTTCAGGGCATACGCAGCAAGAACACGAGACCCGACATGGATCCATGTCACAAACCCGCTGGGCGATTGATGGACCCGACGGGACAGTGGTCGAGCTGGAAGGTCGTAAGTTTTCCGCAAACGACGAGGGCGCCCCGATGATGTGCAATCTTGTCTGCTTGTCTTTGGGACGGCACGCGCATATCGATTACTGTCGTACTGAGGAGGGGACTTTGTGCGATGGCCCAGACATCCAGCATATCCACACGAAGATGGTGCCAACTCCGGACCGTGCTAAGGACTATATCACCCATGCGCTTCATTGGCGCAGAATGGGTGGGTACGATTGCCATGTGTTTGACATATCGCTGATGATACTCTAAACTTAACTCAGGTTTCAAAGGTAATTTGGTCTGTTCGTCCTGTGCGCTATGGTCGCTGAGAATAACTCCAGATCCTTACCCGAGGGACGAGCAGACGAACTTTGCTAAATGGTGAGTCAGCCCTACTATGATCGTGCTTTATTTTTTATACTAACGCTATCCAGCGATGCGATGTGTCCAGGTCAGTGATATCTTTGCTGGCATCGCTCTTTGTCGACCTTCCCTAATCACAGGACCGGAGCACGCCGCGACGGCTACCGCACCTGCGCAGCCGTCCTTCTGCACCCTGCCGATGTTTCACCCTCCGCAGAACCCCAACACTGCAGTTGCTGGGATGGGATACATATCAAATGACGGCCATCAGTTCTCATGTCGAAACCCGGTCGTGCTGCAACAGGCCTTCCATGTGTATGTCGCTCCCCTGATCTCCAGTGTCGTAAACCATTCACACTACTGCAGGATCTTTGTCATCGACAGGTCCGACCTTTTTTTTTTTCCTTTGGAGGTCCTGCGTACACTGAATATTTCCTCGTCCGAGCAGATCTGGTTCCATGACCTCCAGCGACCGCCGCCCGTTGCCCAACGCGCCAGCCACCGACCGCATCGCCCGCGCATCTAACAACCGTCTCGGCGCCGTACTATCCGCGCTCTATGGCTTCTGGTCCGCGCGACATGCAGCCATCGCTGGACAGGGTCAGCAAGCCGCCGCCAACCGGCGGGACGCCTATAGCGTGTTAATGTTCGACCACCGCGTCGTGAAAGCCGTTACGAACGACTTCGCACGAACGCCCGACGCCCTGCTCGATGCGGTGCTGCCACACCGCGCAGACGGCGGTACAAACTTCGCTGCAGCGCTTTTGGAAGCCAAGGCGATCATGGAGGGGAGCTGGAGCACGGAGCGGTGAGCTGCGCAGACTCTTGCTTCTGCAAGACCCGCTGATGTATAGTACCTGGTGCGCAGGAGCCCCGTCATGATCTTCCTGTCGGATGGCGAGTGCTCGGTCTCGGACCAGACCGTGCAGGACCTCTGTCTTACCGCTGTGCGCCGTGGGTAAGCAACGCCTCCCTATCCCGTTGAATACCACGCCCAATTCTGCCCAGGAAACCGCTCTCGTTCCATGCCGTCTCGTTCGGCATGGACAATCAGTCTTCGACGCTGCGCCGCATGGCGCAGATCGCGCTCGAGGTGCAGAACAACGCGCCGCGCGACCCACTGTTGCCCGCCGCCGCCGCAGTGCCGTCGTCCTACGCAGTAGCACTCGATACGGTGAGCATGGCGCCAGCCCTCTTTTGCGCGTGATGCGATGACTGCTGTCTAGGTCCGGCTGGCCGAGACGTTCCTTGGTATCGCGGAGGCGTTGCGGAAGCCGCGGGGCGCGCTTATGCGCTGAAGGTCTAGGTCATTTGCTGTTTCTTGGATGTGTCCAAATATAAGGGTGAGTAGCCTCTGTGTCACACACGTCGAGGGTGAGTAGTCCGTATTGTGAGTTCGTCCGTTTGTACGATATCTTTGCGTCGCCATGTACGTGTAGCTTTGGAACTAGCTGTTGCATGATTGATTGAATTCGTGTCTCTCTCAGAACGGGTCAAAGGGTATGATGATGTATGCGTCTTGACTAAATTGACGTCCAGCTCGCGCATGCTGTCAACGTACTCATCCAGGTGGTTTCGAGACCTTGGCCCACGTACCACAAACCTCCGAGCAGACCAGCTTCGTGAAATAGCTCTCCTGATAGTGTCTTGTCCCGCCCTCGAGACGCCCGTCTATTGTAGTTGGCTACGCGTTACGATCTCTGGCGGCCACGGTTTATCCTCGAGGCTCTGAGGGAACGATATCAGTACTTTGTCCAAGTTACCTACCTACCTTTTAGTCTGCGTTGCTCCAAGTACATCTTGCCATGTCTGATCCGACAGATCCTCGCTACGCCGATGCACCCTTCAACGACAAGCACGCAGACATCATCCTGCGCTCGTCAGACAATGTCAGCTTCCACACCTACAAGACCATCCTATCACTCGCCTCGCCCGCCTTCCACGCGATGTTCAGCCGACCCCAGCCTGCCAACACTCCAGATGCCACTTTCACCATCGCCCCAGAAGATCCCCCGAGCGTCGATGCCACAGAGGACGCCCGCACACGCGACCCCATCCTGCGCCGCTGCTACCCCATCCGGCGCCCATCGCTCACACAGCTGCGCGACGCCCACCTCGTCCTCGACGCCGGGCGGAAGTACGACCTCGACGCCGCCACGGCCACGGCCGAGCCCTGCACGGTGCACGACTTCGCCCTCGCGTGCCACTACCAGCGGCGCGAAGCCTGCACGCTGGCTTACGAGTTCGGGACGCTCGATGCGCCCGCACAGGATGCGCGCGCGCCAGGGCATCTCGGATGCGGTGCGGGGCCGGACACGGATGAAGACCTGTGTGCCGCAGAGGTGTGGCGCCGTGCGTGCGCCGCGCATCTGTGTCGGCGGAAGCTCTGGCGGTCGGGCGCGGGCGGGCGCACGGGTCCCTGGTTCGTGCCGATGGCTGGGATGTCTTCTGCAAGTTGAAGTCCCGCAGCTCTTTCGAAACCCTGATTTTGTTCCGCGGCATCGACCCCAACGTATCGTCGACCCAGCTTCCAATCTCTGACTTGTTGGCCTACCGCCGCTCGCACGAGATACCCATCGCAAAGCCTGCTGCAGACCATCAGCTTATCTCTATACCACACAAAACAAGCTCACCTTATACAGCCACCACGAATAGCGAAGGCTAGTAACAACTGCTGTCTCAAGCCCACGCAAGAGCTGCAGGCCACTCACCTACTGTCCTATGCACCAATATACTCCAACTGCTGTATTCCAGGGATTAGAGGTAACCAGAGTAATTGCGACAGCAGCATTATCAGACTGCAGCGTCGCTGGTGTTCTTTAAACATCACATCTCATGCTGATCATGCATTCACAGCGCCCCGCGACCTATAAGCCGAACATGGAGCGTATTTAGATCGAGGGTAAGTAACTTTAAGCGGGTATCGTAGCGTCATATACAGTCCATCAGACCACCGGCCTGCAAACACCCCATCAGCAACAGCATCGCGCAACAGCAAACAGAAGACTCACTCGAGCACGCGGTCCTGCGCGACATGGATAGACGCGTGGTTCGGCACGCCAAGAATACGCGGGTACGCATTCAGGTTCTTGTGCAGCGTCAACTGGAACACGCTCGAGCTGCCCTGCCGCGCGGCGATCACGCTCCACGCGAGGAAGAACGCCCACACGCGGAACCACCGCTCGCCGTACGCCGCGACGACCCTCTCGCGGTTCGCGCACCAGTTGTTGTACCAGTGCCACAGCGTCGCGGAGTAGTGCACGCCGAGCACGTCGACGTTCTTGACCTCGAAGCCGGCGGCCTCGAGGTGCGTGACGACCCAGCCGAGCGAGGCGGACGCGTCCGCGCCGGGGAAGACGTATTTGTTCATGAAGAGGCCCCAGATGAGGTCTTCGAATTGCCAGGAGGGGCGCAGACCGGCGACTTGGAAGACGAAGACGCCGTCGTCGTCGAGGAGGTCATACACCTGGCGCAGGAACGCGTCGTACCGGCGCACACCGACGTGCTGCGTGGGTCGTCAGCATCGCAACTGGCTTAATGCGCGAGGAAATGCGTACCTCTGCCATCTCGAGGCTGACGATCTTGTTGTACGTGCCCTTGCCGCCGGGGATGTCGCGGTAGTCGCAGCAGAGGATGCGCGCGCGCGAGGGGTCGCCGCCGTTGTCCTTGATGCGCTGGTTGCCGAACTTGGTCTGGTTCTTGCCGAGGGTGATGCCGGTGACCTCGCAGCCGAAGTTCTTGTGCGCGAACGCGGCGAGCGTGCCCCAGCCGCAGCCGATGTCGAGGAGGTTGTCCGTGGGCTGAAGGTCGAGCTTGGAGCAGACGATCGCGAGCTTGTTGTCCTGGAGCTGCTCGAGGGTCTGCGGCTCGGTGAGGGAGGTGACGACGCCGGAGGTGTAGATCATGCGGGGACCGAGGAACCATCTGTAGAAGTCATCGCCTCCTGTTGAGATGTAAGAAAGGTATCACGGGCGAGTAGAAGGATACGCACGGTCATAGTGGTCGCGAACCTGCTCCTCGTCCTGGCTCTGCGAGTGGACGATGACCTCGGGGATAAAGTTCATAAAAAAGTATTTGAAGAGCTCCGGGGTGAGCGTGAACTTGGCCCAGTCGTGGCGGGCCTCGAGGATCTCCAGGACATCACCTGTCGCGACGCGACGCGTGACGTGTCAGTCGGCGACGACCATGAAAGAACGCGACGACGAACCGTTGAAGTCAATCTTGCTCTCGAAGTACGCGTCGTGGAAGACCTGCATGGGGATTTTCTCCTTGCCGCGGTATTGCGCCTTGAGTTCGGGGTCACGAATCGTGATATACTCCTCGATGTCCTTGCCGGGGAGGATGACCTTCTCGTTCTTGCGGCGGCCGTACATGCTCATGAGCATCCCATACGCGACGGTGACTGGGACACCGAGCACGACGACGAGGAAGACATAGGTCTTGAAGCCACCGCGGTTGACGATGGGCAGGAGGCGCTTGACGAGCCACGGCACGCCAAGGACGAGCGCAGCGAGGTGGTAGTTGGAGAAAGAGCCATTGCCCTCGGCGAGGCCGATGAGGGGCGCATTCTTGATGGCGGGGACGTTGGTGACTTTGGGGGACGAGGAGGCCATGGTCGACGACGACGGCGAGGACGATGGGGGACGTGTCGCTGCCCGGTGCAGAAACCCAAACGAATTCCCCCGTTTATATCGTTTTTCGCGTATTTACGCGGCTAGGGTTAAGGTCATGGCAGCGCTCGGACACGTCGTCCGTCGACCCTTCCCCGCTGTCCACGACGACGACGACGACGACATCCCCCGACACAACACGACGCCATGGCTAACTACTACTCACGCTCACCTCCGCCGCTCCAACATCCCGTCCCGACACACCCCGCCTTTATCCCAGAACCGCCATCCACGCCCTCCTCACCGCAAGGCTACCAGCGCTATACCTCCTCCCCACCCGGGCCCCAGCAGCAGCAGCAGTTCGCCCCATCCGCATATGCACAGTTCCAGCAGCCCCCAACATACCTCGGCCCGCCGCATCCGCAGCAGCCGCCACTAGCCCCGCACGAGCAGCAGTACGGCGTGCCCGACTTCTCCGCGTGGGGCCTCGACGGCGCGACCGCGCAGATCGGCATGCAGCTCGGGCAGAACGCGGTGCACGCAGGCCAGGAGTACGTCCAGAAAAACGTGCGTCCTTTCGTTCATATGCGTGCATATACGCTGCTGATTACTGTCCCGCATCTAGCTCGGCGGGCTCGCGTCCGTGTCCGCGCTGAAGCACCATTTCAACGTCTCGAACTCGTATGTCATCCGCAAGCTCCAGCTGCTGCTCTTCCCGTGGCGGCACCGGTCCTGGACGCGCAAGATGCGCCGCTCGGAGCAGGGCCAGGGCGAGTTCCAGCCGCCGCGCGAGGACATCAACGCGCCGGACCTCTACATACCCAGTGCGCGCCCCGTCTGCCACTTCCGTTCCCAACACTGATGTCCATACCACTGGCACACAGCGATGGCATTTGTGACCTATATCCTCACCGCGACGCTGCAGTCCGGGCTGCAAGCGCGCTTCAACCCGGACATCTTCGGCCTCAGCGCGTCCAAGGCGCTCGTCGTCGTCCTCTTCGACTTCCTCTTCCTCAAAGGCGGCTGCTACGTCCTCGGCATCCAGACCGCGTCGTCCGTGTTCGATCTCGTCGCCTACGGCGGGTACAAGTTCGTCGGGTACGTGCTCCTCTGTGGCACTCTATACGCGCGCCGCGCGTCCCGACGGCCGAGACTGACGAGGCACACAGAGTAATCACAGCCCTCCTCGCCGGCCTGCTCCACCCGGGCCGCACACTATGGACCCTCATCTTCCTCTACGCCTTCCTCGCGAACGCCTTCTTCCTCGTACGTCCGCTCCCTCCGCCCCGCGCCCGCGCCCGCCTTGCTGACGCCTCCCAGCTCCGCTCGCTGCGCTTCGTCGTGCTCCCCGACGCGGCCGCCGCGCCCGCGGCCGTCGGCACCGTCTCGCACGCGCAGCGCAAGCGCCGCACGACGTTCCTGCTGCTCGTCGCCGTCTCGCAGGTCGTCTACATGGGCTGGCTCGTGCGCGTCTGACGGGCATGTACGCAGACATGTACATATGGGCAGCAGTTTACGCGATGCTTGGATGTGCTTTTGGTGTGGTGTCGGGTGGCGCGTGTGATGGCCGGCTGGATGGCGGATTGGCGGTGGGTATGTACTATAGGTGCGTGTGCGGACACGTCACGGCGCGAATTCTGTGGTGCGGACGCGCTTCTGGAGTATCACATCCCAGGCGAAGGCGGCCGTTTTGCCAGTGCAACATGACGTTCGTTGCGAGGCGCGAAGGCATGTCTTCTTCATAAACAGGTATTTTACATACAACCACTATGCGCAAGCGGTTGGCATGCAGGACCAATGCGCGTGTGCGGCGGGTGTCTTCTGCGACGTGGCGGGCTGGATGGAAGATGGATGCGACGGTAAGCAGATATGTAAGTACGTATGAAGGACCTAGCCAGTGATTCTTGGAGGCTCGATTCCGATCGGTATACAGCTGATGTACAGGAAGCTATGATCTGGCAAAGATGCGTAGAAAGCAGACCAGCGATAGGAAAGCACGATCGGTGGACTAATGTACAACGAGTATAAAGGCCAGTTGCTTCGCAACTGGAGTGGCTCTGCGCCCGTGTCTGAACTAAATGGGGTGCTTCGCACCCATACGAAATAGATATAATCATCTCTCGCTTCGCTCGTTCAGCAAAGGCCGTGCGTTGAGACGCACGGGGAGTGGGCACTTTGTGCTCTTTCAACGTATCTCGAGACTTTTGTGGCACTATGCAAGCACTATGACACACTAATTTTATGTGAAGAACAGCCCTGTCATTTATGCCAGTGAGGATTACTGCATCAATGATGAGCTGCTCAAAACAATTTTTTGGGTAGTTGCAGCATGGGCCAAGTACTGAGAAATTTCCCCAGAAACCCTTTCTTCGGAAAGGCCCCTTCGAAAAAAATGCTCTCTGTGCTGCATGTAACAATTCTCTAAATTATTGAAAGAGAAGTAGAGTACATACCTTTATCAACAGTTCATCACCGTCGTGACTCGCCCGTCGCCCATTGAGCTTGGGCGCCGGTCGTGCTCGGACGTCCGCGACTCGGGCGCTCGCCGCGGCCACGCGAAACCCATGTGGCCTTACCCGGCGCGTAGAGTCGCTCGTTGTCCCATTCTCTTTTTAGAAGACAAGCTTCAGTCTGAAAAGGACACTTGGAAACCGGACAAGAGACAGGATTAAAGCCATTTCGCGGAGCTGTCAGAAGCGAGGAGATTTTTGTGGTATGTAAGCAAAGATCTTGAACGAACTCAATTCTGCGCTGACGCTGCATCCAAACATACGGACACTGCACGGATGTGGAACTGAAGAACGAGAGAACATAACGCGTCAACAGAAGCTCGGTACCTCGACCTGCGCGAATAGCTCATGAACTCTCGGACAGCAGAGATGCCGCAAGAAACGCACCCCGTTCAGAACTCTGTTGATCTCTTTTACTAGTGCTTTGCTAACCTTATCCTTCGTCACGCATCCGCAGCTCTGAACTTGGGTCTTCCTTCGCCCATAATTATCGACATTCGAGCACTGTTTCGCACAAGGCCGAAAAGGCCATGGCTCGAGGACCTCTCCCAACAAGGGTATTGACGGATGTGGGCGATCACGCAGTGCTTCTCTAGCACGCTCTAGATATTTCCACACCTCGGGACTGGCATGATAGTCCGAGCCTGCGATGGTAGTGTCTTGAACGCTGCAGGAAGAGCACGAATACTCCGGTTTTCGATTGAAGATGAATTGCGGGTCGGCATTGACAAGCCAATTCCGCGACGTGAAGACGGCAGAGGCAGCCGTAGCACAGCGCTGGTGATACTGCAGGAGCTTGCGGTACTGGCGCGCCGAAATGTGGTCCAGCTCCTCCGAATCCAGCGTGACTAGCTTGTGCTGCAAATACTGTGTTGCGGCAGCGACGCAGATGTCGTTGAGCTTGCACCGGCACGCGATAGCGAAGACGCCGAGCACGTCCTGGTCGATGCAGGCTTTGAGAGACGTCACGGCGAGCGTGTACGCTGCGTCAAGGTCGTACTTCTGCGCCGCCTCGAGGACGAGCCGCACGTCGCTCAGCTGCGTGAGGGTCGGCCACACGACGGGATAGCAGCAGCGCAGGAGGGTCTCGAGGGTGCGTGCGTCCTCCGTGACGTCGACGACCGGGAGACACGCGGCCTCCTCACCGACGACGGAAAAGTCGGACCCCGACGTGGGCTGGGGGATACTGAACATGTCGCGGAAGAAGGGCGATCCAAGCGAGAGGATAAGCTTGTGAACGTGGAAGTCGACACTGTCAGAGGAGCGGAGGGTGACGTCCGCGGTGGGATCGTTGAAGGGGGCACCCGCATCTCGAGGCGTGCTAGTGGATGGGATAGGCTGAGGGTCAGGGCAATTCTTTGGTTGAGTCATGGCCAACGATGTGGAGAAAGGGCGGGTGGCAAAGATGGAGCACAGAGATGGTGAGGATGAAGAGAGCTGTAAAGGGGAAGCAGGTTGGGTAAGGGCCAGAAAGCTAGGGTGATCCTGAGGATATAAGGTATTTGATCGCAAGCGCTTTCCTCGATGCCTCGAGGCAGAAACCTAGATAGAAGGGAAGTGTGTAGAGGTAGGACCACGGTGTGAATGAGAAGGAGGGTCTCTAGAATGGTCTAGACAGGCACTGCATGAGAAAGAAAGTTCCGCAAAGAGACGGAAGGCTAATCTGTGGTGTACACACTACCATAGTGTACCAGCAGCATGACAGCGGCGATTGAGACAAGCGGAGCGTGCCAGGAAATGCGAGCATCCACGAAAAGTAAATAAAGTGTTGCAAACGGTTCCGTTCCTGTAATGACAACATATATGTCAAAAGAAAGACGGGACTGCGACCTAGACACAGCAATCAATTCAGATTAGGCAAAAGGTAGAGAAGCTACGAATCTCGCCTTGCCCACGACGCAGTCAATTTCATTTGCCAGCGCCTCAACGAAGGTATCCCTCGAAATCGTCCGTTTACATGTCGAACAGACAAAAATCGGCTCTGGCCACACTGCCTCGGATAAGACTGCTGAGCGATGAGGACGAATCTTGATGGCTTCTTCCGCTCTTTGTAAATACTGCCATAATTGACTTGGTGCGAACCATTGACCCGAGGGATGGATCTGTAGCTTCTGCTTGCAGCAGTGGGCTCGTGAGCTGGCCGGCACCAATATGGTCCCGGAGAACGGTGAGGCTGCGTGCGATATAGTGGAAGCAGCCGCAATGCACGCCTGATGGTATTGTAGAAGTCTGTGGTATTGCTGGGCTGGGATGTGGGCTAGTTCCGTGGAAGTGAGCGACGGCAATGGGTACTGCAAAGATCGCTTCGCCGCCTCGTTGCAGACAGCAGGGAAGTTATAGCGACAAGCGCTCGCGAAGGTCGTGAGGACGTCTTGATCCATGCACTCGAGGAGAGCGGCTTCGCCGACTTCCATCACGACGTCGATGTCGTATTTCCGCCCGGCCTCGAGAATCAGCTGCACGTCGCCCAGTTGCTCGAGCTTCATCGAGCGGAGAGGATAGCAGCAGCGGAGCATTGATTCGAGGGTGCGTGCGTCTTCGCTGACCTGCACGAGCGGCAAGGATTTACTCCCAGCCTTGCCGGCCGGTGTATTTGAGGTAGTGGTAGGCCGAGGAAGTTTGAACTTGGTTTCCAAGTCGGAAGAGGCAATCGATAGTATGGCCTTGTGGACTCGAAAGTCGACCATGTCGGACGAACGAAGGATCAGGTCTGCATCTGATTTGTTGAACGGGGGGTAGGCATCGCGTGGCTGTATCTTGGTCGATGGTTTAACCAGTTTCTGAAAGTCCGAACTACTCTCGGGGTCGGTTACACTATACCAAACCATGGCACGGAAGAATGAATGGTAGATGGGAAACCAACGTAGCATCGGCATTAGCACCCATCAAACCCAGGAAATGACGATGCGACATACGTATCCCAGAAGTACGACTCCTCGGATTCGGCGGCGGCAAGCCTCGCAGCAGAGTATTGCTGATGATATTCGACAAGCCTCCGATACTGCAGCGCCGAAATTTGATCCAATTGCGCCGAATACAGCGATGTTAAGGGATGCTTCAGGGTTTCCTTGGCTGCCATAAGACACGTGTCCCACTGCTCGCAGCGCCTCGCCAGAGCAAACACCCCCAGGAGATCCTCATCGAGGCATTGTTGGAGTGCAGTGTTCACGACGCCGAGGACCGCTTTCATGCGAAATTGGTAGGCGGCGTACAAAATGGGGCGGATGTTTGTCAAGCCTGCTAGAGGAGGTGTGCAGACAGGATAAGAGCACCGAAGGATGTAGTCCATCGTACGCGAATCCTCTGCCACCTCCAAAATCGGCTGAGTTCCTCCTGCACGCGACGTCCGCTTCTCGGTCATGGATTCGGGGGGTTGGGGGGCGGCAAGCATGTCCTTAAAGACGGGCGACGCGATGGATAGGATGACCCTGTGAACAAAGAAATCGACCTGATCAGATGTTCGTAAGATGACATCGGCGGATGTGTCGTTGTCGTCGAATGGCTCTGCGGCAACTTTACGAGATAGCCGTGTCGAGCTGGAGGCAAAAAACGGGATGGTGGACAGTGCCAGCATCACGGGCAACTCGCTGGGTGAAGAAGGGAGAACGTCGAGTGAAGGAGGGGTCAGTGCAACGAGGAGAGTTCTATGTATAGTACTTAGGTGGGAGATAAGAGAGCGCGCTTGTCGCGCATTGCGCCGTCGAGGCCGACATGAGACGCCCATTCTTGGCAGAAGCAGATCACCTCAGAGAGGCAGGTGATACGTCGTGACGAAATTCAGCTGGACATTGGTTGGATACAGCGTTTATGTGAAATCATGGATATAAATCGAGATGTCTGGAAGGAAAGGAACTGACGAAGCTCATTTCGAGCTGGTCAGCGTCGATTTGTGCTTCAAGGCTCTCACTCACAGCTCTTGTTTGATAACAGAAAATTGAGAAATTAAGAAACGTGCAATACAATGTTCAAAAGTGAGCTGGGATCTGGGGACGTAGTGTCGTAGACGGGACGACCAAGGATGAAATCCGCGTCGTGAGCTAAGCGGTGGCGTCACAGCCACAGGGTTCCCACGGGGCTCTCCCTTGATATCGAAGGTAATCTTTTCATTCCCTGCTATCCCAGGCTGGCAGGGGCACTATATGTAACGTGCTCTACGCTACCAGTATAAGCCCCAGTCGAAGTTCAAGAGGACTTGTGCTGGTCTCGGTTCGGGCGACTCACCAGTCAATCACCCTATGCGCGGCGAGGGCAGAGCTGCGGCCTACTACTACCACTAGACAAGGTATGTTGACTGTATTCAAATCTAGAGTGCTGATATGGCAGAAGTACAGGGGTATAGGCAGCCGCGACAATTTTGATGGCGCATCTCGCAGGCAAGGCGGCCGCAGCCGCAGCGCCAGTTGGAGATTTGCCCTTTGCTGCCCTTCGCCGCCCTTGCTTCGTCTCTGTCGCTTTAGATGGGCCTGTCGAGTTTGAAATCCGATGTAGATGGGTGAGTACATCCCAAATTATCAGGTCAGAAGCCAACTGACCTCTTTTGTCGGATAAGTTCCCAACTCGAAGGGCCGCCGTTGGCGACTGTGC
Organism: Hericium coralloides; assembly: GCA_003675405.1. Taxonomy (NCBI): domain Eukaryota; kingdom Fungi; phylum Basidiomycota; class Agaricomycetes; order Russulales; family Hericiaceae; genus Hericium; species Hericium coralloides. The sequence goes on along the minus strand of QUOP01000222.1, from coordinate 27,702 downwards.
TTGCTCGGAGGTTGAGTTTGTTACGTCACGGTGACAGGTATGTGTGACATTGGTGCTGGAGTATGTATATGGGGCGAGAAGTAGGTTTTGAATGGATAGCGGTTTGGTAGGCGTTGTGAGGGAGGTGTATGTCGATTTCCGGAGCTTAGTACATGCCGACGAACGAGATATAGAGATGGTGTGACATGGTGTCGAGGGTAAGTTCAGGCGTAAACAGCAGTAAACACGCAGACCGGGTTGGCTATTGTGGGGGCTGCTCAATTCTGGGATGGACACTAGCCGATAGACAGAGACGTTAAGCGACAGTCGGTGAAAGCGTTGAGCCGCGTTCTCGATCTTGATGAATTGTCGATATTCCCGGCCGAGGTAAGCCCGAGGACGCAGTCTGAGTTTTTTGAGTTCGAATTCAGCCACAGCTGAGAGAGCCTCGACAAGAAACACAAAAGTGACACTGCGAGAATTGTCTAAGAAGAAACAAGAACCCAGATCGAAAGATTCCATCTTCATCAGTCCATAGCTCGAAAATCATGTAATTTAGGCAAGAGTTGAGCAATGGAGAGCACAATTGAACGCGCAGAGAGGCTCTCCAGTGCCCAACTATGGGTTAGGGTTAGAACAACGCGGCCTCGCGCCGTTGTCAGTTCTGCTTCTCGGCGGACAAGGCTCTCTCAGCTGTGGCTGAATTCGAACTCAGAAAACTCAGACTGCGTCCTCGGGCTTACCTCGGCCGGGAATATCGACAATTCATCAAGATCGAGAACGCGGCTCAACGCTTTCACCGACTGTCGCTTAACGTCTCTGTCTATCGGCTAGTGTCCATCCCAGAATTGAGCAGCCCCCACGGTGGTAGTGGAGGAGGATCTGTGATGTCGTAGGGGGGTTGTTCGAACGAGAGATGACCGGAACCTTTTTCATTCATAGGCGAATACTGGTACACATAATGAAAAGAAGACGGATGTGGTAGATTAATTTTTATGTTTCCCTTTTTTTTGTGATTACATTCTTTTCCTTTTTTTTTGGTGCCGTATTGACGCGTAGACGGGAGTGGTAGATACTAGATGTGGGGCCAGATGTCAGTATGATCTCGATAGAGACAGGCTGTATGTACAGATTGTGGTTGTTATTTATGCAAGGCGACTTTTCTTGGCGAGATGAGGAGGCATATCAGACGTTCGTTTGTTGGTTGCGGGCAAAGGCGGGTCTTTGAGAATCGTGATATAATCGACGTCGGCATAGAAGTTGTCCTTCTTGCCGAACGTGTCATGGCTGAGCGTGAACGCAATCTCAACCGTGGCACCCATTACAGTGCTTTGCATATTGAACTGCAGTCAGCGTCGCACGAATCTTTGTTTGTAGCGACCAAATAGTACCGTAAATAGAAACCAGGCACGGCCTTGTCAGCATGTTGACTCATCGGCAATGGATGGCACTCGCGTTGTGCGGGGTACATCCAAGCTCTGCGGTGCGCATCCATCCCGTTTGCATCGTCTTCTTCATCCCTTCAACTGAAGACCGGTGTATCTACGCAGTTCAGTACGTTTCAGTAGCATTATATAGCTTGAGTATTCTGTAACAGGCCTCGATTTCGACAGTGTCCGTCGGGCCTTCACTAATCTGGCCAGACGTTGCCACTGCCGTATCATAGGTCATCTCCGTCCTCCCCCGTTCAATGCAAAGTGCTTTGATCCCAGAACCCTTCGCCTGCATGTCTCCATCGCTACCCAGGATGACCGGTCGCAGGCCCGGCAAGTAGTTGAGAAATATACAAAAGGTGCGGTGTTTTCTCTTGCTTGTCTCATCCTGTTCTTCGTGTTTCCCATTCACTCGTTTTAAATGCCTGCAGAGCGGACTCCATCGTCTCAGCCGCGTGTCTCAGATCCAACAGACGCGAGTCATCCTGGCCGTCGTGTTGACCGTGTCAGTCATCCAGTCGGCATGCAACCCCAGCCTCCCATCCGTCCTGCCTCAGACGGTTGGCTGTTGAACCCGAGCTGGGTTGGTGCGTGTATTCTTTTTCTATTTATTTCGCCCTTATTCTCATGTGCGCACTTTAGATGGTGGCGTCGACCCGCCGCAGTTCTACCATTCACAAGAGGAGATAATCGCAACCCGGTGTGCCCACTGGGAACGATATAATGCTCTTCATGCGCAACACGAAGCTAATGTAAGTCTGTAGAGTGTCTATTTTTCAAGTATTAACGGGATTTTTTTCTTGAGAATGCTGCTGAGCAGCATGCGGCTGCAGCAGCTCCACAACAGCATGGTCCACACAATCGGCCTCAGCCGGCCATGCAGCCGCTCGCGCAACAACGGCCGCAAACCGTGCAACATCCAAATCAACAGTGCCAGACTGTGCCACCTCCGACTCAACGGCAGGAGACGGCGCCGCCTCCGATTCAACGGCAGGAGATGGCGCCGCCTCCGACTCAACAGCGACAAGCTGTGCCGGCGTCGACTCGACCACGGCGGGCCACAACGCCACCCAGTACTCAGAATGAGACGTCGACTTACGAAGGTCAGATGATGTTTTCTCTCAAGCACGACACATACTCATCCGTTTTTAGGACATTTTGTGACGGTAATTCTCCAGAAGTCAATCACGGAGAAGGTTGTCCAACGGGGGGTATCGAAGAGTGTCGAGAAGCTCATGCCCATCCCGAAAATCAAGACAATCCCACTCATTGGCATAACGCGGGTGGAATTTGTGAAGGCCTTCCTCAGCGCGCACGGTATTGGTGATCATTTCAATGCTAGTCCTGTTCAAGGGCCATGCTTTCGCATGTGGTGGACAGGTTTGAAGTGCGCAGTGCAGTTTTGTATGACAAATGCCATGTTTACTGACTTTTTTAATAGCAAAGGCGCAGCAGGCAACATCGAGACAAATGAAGACTTTGCGACCGCTCTTGCTGATATATTGAAGAGACGCAAGCCTACAGTATCAGTTGAGATTGATGTGAAGGTACTCGAGCCGTATCGTATCAAGGCACAGGTAAGTTTTGTGCTGTTCTTCTGCGCGATATGCTGATATCTCAAACTTATATGTTTCAGACTCTCAGTGATGCAGATGTAACGGAGCTTGTCCATGGGACACAAGTGAGTAGTACGCTAGTTCACAAATTCGTACGGCTCACTTGTATATCTAAGGTCCCGCAGCTCAATAGCTTTTCGGACGAAGAACAGCTGCACGGACACATCGTTATGAAGATCAAGCAAGCGCACAAATGCCCAGAGCATCTTGGCGAACACGGCGAGCTTGGACATTGCTACCGAAATGGTGATGTTCATGTAGGTTTGAACCCGCGTCGTCTCAAGTCATGGGCGGCATCCATTGTACGTTTCATCATTCTATTCTTCAGTATATAGATTATTGATGTGACGCAGGCTGCTTACAAGTCGACAGTCGATACCCCACCCAACATCGTCTTGTTTGATGGCCCACAAGATGGCAGTACTATTGTAACCAAACCGCGTGGACGAACAGGTCCACGACCTGTTCAGGAACTTGTATCCGCCACAAGTGGTGAAGGCGGGGGCCACTTGATTCCCGTTTTGACGACTTTGGCTGCCACTCACCTGGCTAATGTGCTGTCACAGGCTGCATCAGCTACGCCTTCGGTTTCCATTCCTGGATCATCTCGCCGTCGATCAACTAGCCCGCATCCACGGCGCCGTGCATCATCGTCATCCCACCGACGATCCTCTCCTCCCCGGTCTTCTCCTCCGGCATCTCCAACCTTGCGGCCCGCCAACCGCCTGCACGACTGTCTGATTGCTTTTCGCGATCAGACTGGCATTGATCTTTCAGGCTGCGAAACCGCCCTCCGTGATCTAGACTTCACTCCTGATATCCTCGCCGATGTTGCGATCACACGTCTGCATGAAACCACTGGTGCAGTCGAAGGTCAACTTATGAAGCTGCAGAAGTTTGCAAAGGGTTGGAATCGTAGGGAGGATAAGAAGCGTGCTCACGCTTGATTTAGTGGTGCTAACTCTACCAGTCATTTTTAGTTCGCTTTCACTTATGTCCTGCTTTCATTACTCTATATCTCGTCATATACTGCATTAACTGTCCCTCGTTTTATTTTCTCTGCACCCACACTCGTTTTCATACCATACAATATGAATTGCTTTAATGTCCAACAGTGACCTAAGAATTCTAAGAATACCCGCAATTAAGAATCCATGACATGGCATTTTCGGCACTGACAGCATGCGCAGCTTGGTGGATCAACCATGGTCGAACTTCTGGTTGTGTAGCTTCGGCTTCGTGACGGCGAAGCCACGCTTTGATGCTACTGAAGGCCTGTTCGATTGGGTTCATGTCGGGAGAATATGGTGGTAGATAAATAAGCCTAGCACCTAGGATAAGAATAAATTGTAAGCTGTCTACAAGCTGCTTATAACAGCTGAAAATCCATACCGCACTCATCTTCGATAAGACGGCGGATGTCCTCATCGTGATGTATTGAGCAATTATCTAGGATGACAATGCTTCCTTGACCATGTGGGTTGAGCTTTGGAGCCTATACAACTCATGAATCGACAAAATCTCGCAAAAAGCATAAAGACGTACAAGGGACTCATTGAGAAATCGAAGAAAACGCTCCTTTGTAACACTGCCTTCGAAGATGTCTAGAACAACTATCCCATCTACTGACAATGCGGGAAGAACTGAAAAGCGTTGGCCACGTATGAAGGTGTCTCGGCGCACACATGCGCGTCCTAACTCTGCCCATCCTTGGGTACGCTGATTTGTGCGGTTGTCAACGCTAGACTCATCTATCCAAAAGATATTGTTCATCGGCAGATCACCATATCGTGCTATCCACGTCGCGCGAAGCAACTCGTTCTGCTCAAGCGCACTTCTCGAGATGAATTTATGTGATAGGGAAATGTGATGAAGAGCTCGAGAAATACTGGCGACAGAGATATCGACAGCGAAGTTGTCGAGGAGGCTTTCTTGAATTTCGTCAAGGTAAACGGCAGGATTTACTGTGATGAGAGCGCGGATGTGTGCGATATGGTCATAGTCGAGGATGCGGGGTCGGCCTGGGCTGCGAGCATGAGGGTCATTTATTTGACCGTGTTCCCGGACATTATGAAGAATCTGGTAGACGGTCCGCTCAGAGCACGTCGCGAGCTCGCTAATTTCATGCACAGATTTATGGTCTTCATGGCGCCACTTCACGATAAGCTCCTTGAGCTGAGGTGTAAGGTGAGGGGCCATGCAAACGGGATGGATGCGCACCGCAGAGCTTGGATGTACCCCGCAGAACGCGAGTGCCATCCATTGCCGATGAGTCAACACGCTGACAAGGCCGTGCCTGGTTTCTATTTACGGTACTATTTGGTCGCTACAAACAAAGATTCGTGCGACGCTGACTGCAGTTCAATATGCAAAGCACTGTAGGCGTTTGTCGTAGGGAGGAGGGATGCGCTTCGAATTGAGATCATAGACGCGGATGGCCTTCCCGATGTAGAATTCACTCCTTCTGTCGATATCTGTTTTAGCAGCGACGGAGACAGATCGCGAGGATCGGCAAGCTTGGTCAGCTTTGTTTGTACGTACGAGGAAAAGGAAATTTTTTCTAGAAAAGGCTATTGTTTACATTTGCTGAGGTGCCTGACACTATTATGAGTGCGCTGTGCTTGCTCTCCGAGCAAGGATGCAAGTCCAGGCATGCGATGCATGCGCGTGTCCGAACTGCGTGTCTCCGCGTACGCCGGCCATGGGGAAGACGGAAGAAGTACGGCGTCTCGTACTGCCACCTGCGCGTCCCATCTGCACCCGCAGCGTGCCCGTAAGGAGGCCGCGATTCTCCAGCAGGAAGTACGACAGGTGGAATGACGTCTTACACCGCTGCCCGAAGGTCGCGTGCGCGTCCGCCTCAGACTCATGTCCGGACAAGGCGAGGAGCGCGCGCGGACGAGCTCGTCTGCGCGTCATTGGAACTGTGGATAAGCAAGGTCGCGATGGACTGCAGGACTGGGAGGACCGGGTCGAACATGTCCAACTCGCGGAACACGGGGGTGATGGAGACGACGGGCGATGGGCATGCACTTGAGGCTCAAGATCTGGGACAGGCTAGGAGCGCTCAAGGAAGAGGACACACGACGTAGTTATCTCTGATGTAGTATCCACTACCTTGATGCTTGTATCATGTATGGTTCAACAACGAGGGCATGTAATAAAAGACCGACAAACAGATACGACAAGACAGTTTCTGTGGCAGTTGTTGTCACTCGAGTTCTTAAGCCTAAGAGTTTAGAGTGTAAGTACTCGATAATACACTTTCTTCCTTCCTTCTCGAGTCAATGGCAAGGTGACCAAGGTCGACGAGGGTCAACGCGTCTCACGTGATTACATAATCATGGAACGCCCGCTGAGACTTGCACACAAAATGCGGATTATGTTCACTGCGAGAATTGTCTAAGAAAAAGTAATGAGATATATAAGTAGAAGTACATCGAAAGGGCTTATACACAAAATTTCGTGTAATTTAGGCAAGATTTGAGCTTGGCACAGCACACTTTTGAGGAGTGCTCATGTATGCCGCGTGGTCTGACGCTCAATGAGTCATGTCTTGGCTCGACACTGCTACTGTGCACCGGGTGGCAAGAAAAAACAAATTACGGGCCGAGAAAATGTGCGTGGTTCGCTTACCGACTTGGTCTGCATGCTAATAGTGAGTATCACGCCGGCAAACAGAAAAGGTTGCTAAGAAATAGGTCAACCCCACACGTTGCAATGATAATTGCAATCAAGCTCGATCTTTCCTTAGCCGCTGACCGAATTGTGTGTACTGTGACCATACTTTTACTATGCTATTACTCCTCTATTTCACTTCATGTGCACATAGCCTGTTTGCGGTGCGGTTTGAACGGCCCGAAATGCTTTCTCTCTAGGTACAAATACAGCCAGGGAGTCCATATTATCTCTATCCACTTTTCCCGCCGTCTCTGGAAACCCCACTCCTCTAAGCGCTTTCTCCGCACTGTCATGTCTGATATCACCTCAGCAGAACATTGCGAGTGCGAAGAGTGTGGGGTTACCTTTCCTCTTCGAGAGGGCGAGGGGCCATGTCCGAAATGCTTGAAGCTCAAGGCATATCCTCATGGTTCAACTGAATATGCCGAAGTTTCGGTATGTATTTCACCTGGGAATCACTACTCTCCTGACGAGTCTCATTTTTGTTAGGCTTGGCCGCAGTGCTCTCTTTGTGGCATCACTCGTCGGAACATGGCTGCGTCTTTTACTGCAGCAGGTCAGCAGCTTTGTAGTTCAGTACGTTGTCGCCAGTCTTGCGCACAGTCTGAGCCGGCATCTTCTCAAGGTGAGCTTCCCTCCTTTTTCTCCATTTGTCACAGTGAATTAAGCTGCATCAGCACCTCCACCTCCGTCTACTGTTCCTGCACCTACTGCACCACCTGTGGCATTTCATGGCGTTGCTCCATCTCCGGTTGTGCATCAGGCTGGACTCCGACTGCCTGTACCAGATGCGGTCAGGGAGCGTTCCTACAATCTCGGTCGCCGTCTTGGCCATGTGGCTCTGTCTGCTGCACCTACTACGTCCATGACCTCAGCGAGTATCATCAACCTTGAACGTGGAGGCGATTCTCCTGGTGAACCTCAAATCGCAATTGGCTTTCAGGTAAGTCTCTATTTTTTGATATTTTACTATTGCTGTCGATATAACATCATCATTAGGTGCGGATGAGTAGCAACTCTATGATCAATAAGCAACTTGGTGTCATTGCACGAAAGTGGGCGGTGTCCATGTTCATGAGCGGTATGTTCACAATTCCGGCAATTTTAGAAACTCTAATCTTATCTGGCATGCAAAGATATCAAGGCGGACTTGATCAACCATTACAATACTGTGTGGATTAAATTTCATCCAGCTCCTCTCCTTTCGTAAGTAACTGTTCTCCCAATTACCCTTATCGTTGCTGTTGCTCATATCACTATCACTATCATAGGGAGGATGTGTCTTTTCGATTCTCGGACAACCAGATTCTCGAAGCAGACACAGCGACCATGAACCTCGGCGACTTCTACGCTCATTATACTCACCCATCACGCGTCATGTTGTATACTGGTAGCAAGGTCCCCGGTACCTTCAAGAACTTGGTGAAGCACAAGGTGCCGTTTCTAAACATGGAGCTATACATCTCGGAATATTCAGTACGTTCCATGAAGTCAAAGACTTCCATTATACTTGCACTAACAGCTCTGTAAAAGTATCAGAAGCGTCTGGACGGCGACGACTCTGATGTTGAAGTCGACACCCGGTCTGCTATTCAGGCATATCAGAAAGGCAAAAAGCGCGGGAAGACACGCAGTGAATCACCACAAAAACGGCCTCGCTTAACGAGTGACAGCACAAGATCACGTATGTCATCAATTCCAGGCTTTCATTTTCATGCCTTCATCACAGTCTGACATATCATCAATTATCTTACAGGTTCCGTTTCATCTCATTTTTCCACCATGAGCCTTGTTGGCAATTTGGGCCGCAGTCGCACTGTGCAAACCTGGTCGCTTGTCAAGTTGAAGCGAGTTGACTGTGTGGCAAACAAGGTTGATGGTAGGATTGTCTTTGAAGATGTCCATAAAGTCGTCGAGGGATCCTTGCAAGATATCCATTTCAGCTCAGGTGCCATGAAACAAGTGTTCGAGGTACAGATTAATTTATCTTCTTATGATCTTTATCGAATCGCTTGCTAAATATGGGTGATTCAGTTTGCCACTGCTTCTGGTCAGGCTCTCGTGGCAAAGAAGTTCTACCATCTCAGTGAGGCTCAGGATGGATCGGATGGCAGCTCAGAGTCTGTCACCTCTGTGGACAACAAGGTCCAGTTGGAGAATGAGCTCCAGCGTCTTGTGCTAGGCCAGTGGTTCCTTGGTGAATTCTACAAGCATGCAAAATCGGACGGTGTAGCTGTGGCAGATAGTACGTTCATGTTTCTTCGACGTATAGCATCACTTATTGATGATATGCATTTCAGACATCGAATTTGCTCAGGCATGGCTTGGCCAGGAGGTCAATTCAACGGTACCATCTGTTGCGTCTGGCCAAGCTTCGGAAGCTCCAGGCAATGATGATGATAGACCGGAAGGCTGGACTTGGCTGATTGAGGAGCGTCGTCCCATGTCTGTCATACGCTTCAGTGGAACCCTATATCATCCGTCTCCTGCCCTTGGACAACAAGCCGCAACGGTGCATGCCTTTGCTCACTTTGTCTATGAGCATAGCAAGCAGACAATCGTCCTAGCGGACATCCAAGGTGCGTTGTTTGTGTGTCTCCTAATTTAACTTTCTAATTTAAAAATAGGAACGGAGTGCCAGATATCTGGAGGGCGAGATGGCCTAGTTCTCTTCGACATCATGTCTCACACTGCGGAAGGGTAAGTGCAGTCTGCTTCTATCTTTTTCTTGTCTGCCAATGAACTGAATTATTATTCGACGCCAGGAGTTCCGGTGTTGGTGACTTTGGTGAACAAGGAATGCAAACATTTCTTCGGGATCATCATTGCACAAAGCTTTGCAGGTCTCTGAATTTGCACCCTTTGCAAGTATCAGAGCCTGGTCAGGCTTCGGAGGCTGAAGGCCGGGAAGTGTCCATGGAACCAGAGCCAGAGAGTGGGGCTGAGAGCGATTAGAGATGTGGCGCAAGCGTCATAGCCCAAGTAACCATGATAGCGCCGCGGCACTCTTGTGCTTCACAGTGTATGTTTTTTTTTTCATGATTAACATTTTCCTGATTTTCTTTTAATACTTCCACTCTTTCAAACGTCCATTCCTTGAGAATCAATCATTGATGCATTCATGTCATTTCTTTCTCATGATCTCGTGTTTATTGCTACATACATTCTATGCTTTACGGTCTACAGGCCTCTTAATATCCTAGTAGGTACATATCTCTACTACTTCTCCTCAGTCCTCATCTCTGATTGAGTTCTTGACTAGTAATAGTGCATTATGTATGTAGGCATCTACAACTGATTGATTAATTGTCATGATCCAAAGATTTTTCTTCTGCTTGGTTGGCAATGATTGATGGAGTCTATCATGGAACCATAGCAAGCAAAGCACACATACTAAGTACACTGCCAATCTGGGTTGAGATACTGTGTAACTTTTGGAGCGAAGCTAAATTCCCGCTACCCCAGTAGTGGGTCTTATACACAATATGCATAACGCACGACTTTTGGCAAAAGATTTCACAAATCGCGCAGCAATGCGGCCTCAGCATTTGCTGACTATCAATGACATGCCCTCGTCTACTTGTCCTTGCCACTGCTTTGACAATGCACTCAATATGTATGCTACCATTGCCGACAAACCTGTCTTTGTCGCACACAGATCCCACTGTGACCCTTGCTACTTATCCCACAACTTCATGCTGTCCAATTTCGAGCGGACTCAGCGGCCCGGCCCGGTGCACCTTTCGAGTGACGGTGACCTTTGCTGGTGATATCGGCCTACTCTGCAGGAATCAACTTTATTGTTGTCGCACATCTACTGGTCGACTGCTTCCTTGGCCATGACTGGTCTCTAGCAGTGCTTGTGCACATCAGGAAGGTTTTTCTGATTGACCTGACTTCTAACCCTACTGACAGCTCCTGATTGACCTGATCTACGTGAAAGCAATCTTAACAGGCAAATATCTGATCAAACTTTTACATTTAAGTAAAGACATTTATTGTCAGATATATAAGTTTTTAATCTCTAACTAATAGATATAATAAAATCTCTGATATCTGAAATCTTTTGAATCTGAGAGTGTCTGATCTGAGAATTTTTTCAAATCTGGAGGTCAAATATCTGAAAATTATCTGCAACTGTCTGAGAGCATCTGATGATGTCTGACACTGTCTGATCCATCTGACTGATATTTGACCTCCAGATTTGAATCAGACACTCTCAGATTTTGAAAAATTTTAGATATCAAAGATTCTGATATATCTATTAGTTAGAGATTAAAAACTTTTATATCTGACAATAAATGTTTTTCTTGAATGTAAAAGTCTGATCAGATATTTGCTTCTCAAGATTGCTTTCAGGTGGATCAGGTCAATCAGGAGCTATCAGTAGGGTTAAAAATTGTCAGGTCAATTAGAAAGTTGTCAACCTTCCTGATGCAGTATGACATAATGTCCCATCAAGCATAAAACACAATCTTGATCACCTTTTGGCCTGTGCGGTGTCCTTAGATCTTGGTGCATCGCTACACATAGCTACACATAGCTACACATAATCTCTATGCCATATCTAATGATTTCTGTCTCTCCAGGTACATGTCTTCTTGCATTCTTATGTTACGGCTTGATAAACACACATGCATGTTGCATCTAGACCATATGTACATATCTGCAGTTATTGCAGTAGGGCATGGCCTTCTGACCCTTCTGACGTCTGTTTATCTGAACCTGCAGTCTGCAGACCTTCGTATTCCCCAAATGTTTGTTCTGTCGACAACGATGCAGGTCTATGCCTCTTTGCTGTTTAGCCATTTGTGTAATGTCTGATGACAGGTCTATGTGTGACGTGCGTGTCAATAATATTGCACCTTGTATATTTTCCAACATGGTATCATTGCCATCATAGATAGTCAATGTGATCTTTTTAATATGTCTTATTGTGTGCCAACGTCATCATCATTCCCACTTGTTGAGGTCTTGAATGAGCTTGAGCATGCAAGAAAGTCTGAGTTAGTTCAACTTGCAATCCATCATGGTCTTGAGCAACCTGAAAAATGTAAGGTGTTGCAATTGCGAGAGTGGCTTTTCCATCACCTGTGCAATGACTCATGTTGTTGTGAAGCAAAGCAGGACAAGTTATTGACCAGCCCTGACATTGAATCTGACCATCCAATAAATCATGACATGGCTCTTGTTTCTTTGCTTGCATCTGTTGTGAATGATGTTAAACAAAATCTGTTAAACAAAATCCCCTTCTGCACCTTCTCATTGTGTATGGTATCAGCTTCCAAAAGGATATATCTTTTCATCAATTGTGGAGTGTACTGAAACAACATATCAAACAGTTATCAAAGGGGAAAACAACTTCATGTGCAAAGCCACCTTGGGCACAAGAAAATGCAATGGCACATAACTGGTGCTGATGACAACAAGCATCTAATTCTGAAAGGTTTTCAAATACATTGACTGCTATAAGACAAAATTGGCCGACATGTGTTCCTGCATCCTGCACCTCTCAAAGAAAAACTAATTAAGATGTTCAGAGAGGAAACATCATCTATCGCTTTATCTTCATTTACATGTGCTTGCTGTACAGGTAGTATGTCAGTACTCTTACAAACTTTCTGGCTGTGTCTTATTGTAACTGGGAGTGAGGTTCAGACAAGCCAGGTAGTCCAGATGGGTGTAATCCTCCAGGCAAAATCAAATTTTATGTCTGGCCTCAGATTTGACTTCTGATCCCAGATTTTACTCCTGATTCCAGATTTCATATTTGGCTTCAGATTTTCTGTCTAACTCCAGATTTTATCTCTGATTTCAGATTATATCTTAGTACAGGTTTAGATCTGATTACAGACTCAAGTCTGACCACAGATTTTATTCTTAGCACAGTTTCAAGTCTGATACCAGATTAAAGTCTGATATCAGTCTTATGCCTGACACCAGATTCAATTCTGTTATCAGTTTTATATCTGATATCAGGAATTAATCCTGATGCCAGATTATAAAACTTAAATCACACCAAAATGAGAATGACTGCATCTCTAAATTCAGCAGATTAGGAGAAGTTGTAAACTAAACAGTGTGATCAAAAACTCAGGAGATAGGCATGAGGGAAGAATAGAAGCATGTGGGTCAAACTGGACTAGGAATAAGGGAAAAGTAAATGCAAGGCCAACCTCAGTCACTAAGGTTGCCACTCTGTAGTAATTGGTGCTGACAAGATCTGTTAAGAACCGTATGTTTCATTTCTTTGTTCTTAACATTACTCCATTCGACATTCCCACCATGGCCCATTCGCCATGGTCCTCGCCATGCTTCCCTTACTTTATTTATCATCATATCTACATGCATACATGGACTCCATCGCACTGCCTTGATCCCATTTCTGTTTCCATCATGATCGTGGCAGTGTTACACCACCTATCCGTTTTATCTTTGTTTCATGCTATAGGCGCAGCTTGCGCAGTCCTGCGCAGTTACTACCGTTCCTTAGATACGGCTGCGGCTGCGCATCCCTCATGTATATATACCGCAGAGCTGAGTCCTGGCGACTCAGCTTAACCACTTCGCATATCCATAGGACTTGTCTGTCAGTTGCCAGTGCTCCCTTGAGCCCTCGCTGTGTGCTTCCCTCTCTCAGTCGCTCTCAACTCTTAGTCGTTGTTCGCCTCCTGAGCAGGTCAGCACTCTTGTTAGTGTGTAGCCTGAGCCATTGCCCGGTCACTATAGGACGCCGGTCCTTAGCACTTGGTTAAGCTCTCCTACCGCTCACCCTACACAACCGGTCCACAGCCTTGACGACAGGCTGCCACCATTCCATTCGTCGTCACCAAGAATCTTCCGTGAAGATCTCCAGGGTCTACTCCGCACACCGGAGCCACCCTCCAACCAAATATCACCATTGCTCCCTCATTCCCCTATATCTTCCCCTCAAAGTACCGGATACCGAGTTATCAGACGAAGGAAGGACACATCGTCACTACTTAGAGCAGGAACAAGCAACCCCATACCGGATCTGTAGAACCAAGCCGTGGCCGAGGCTCTACACCTACGACGAAGAAGCAGACCTCCTTTACTACAACAAGGAATTAGCATACCACGACGAAACGGCAAACTCATAAGAGTCGTGAGGAAAGGGAAGAAAGTTAACCCCACCAAGATAACGCTCCAGCAGAAGACTACAGGAGAGCCTACCTAAGTGAAGGAGAACAACACAAACAGATAATCCAACAACCTGGACGTATTCCTCTCCAATCCGACGTTCCCCAGAACTGCATCATCCGTCTACCTCTACGACGATATCTGCAAAATCTACTACCGATTTGACAACGAAACCCGGACCATCCATATCCAGTACGGAACAACTAGGGACGCCTCAATCCAGGAAGAACCGGTCACCCTCACCAGACCCGTCACTCTCTACGACCCCATTCAACCTTTACCCGCACCGATCCTAGGAGCAGTGAAACCCCGGCCGATCAACTTTCGGAAGAAGAGGATACTGGAGAATCTTCCCCCGTCGAACCCACCATCTCCCTACCTCCCCAGCGAGAGTTCGTCTCCCAACCACAGGTACCTGTTTCCCAAGCAATCGATCCTCAAGAGGACTGGTTCCCCTCCGACTCCCACGGAACCGGTAGCATCGGCTTCCAACCAATTCTCAACAAGGAACCAGTCGCAGAATCAATCCAGCCAGAAGGATCAGACGACAGACCCACCCAGCAGGAACCTGTCACCCCAGCCAAAGAACCCACAGCCGAAAACGAGGACAGCGACGAAGACGACGATATGGCTAAGGTGCTGACATTAATAAACCGACGCCTTTCACGGGTGTTAGAAGCAAACTCAAAGAGTTCATCAACCAGTGTAAACTCCACTTCAGGATCAAGGCCGATCATTTCACCACCGATGAGTCTAAGATCTGGTTCGCCCTCACCTACATCCAAGGTGGAACGGCCGGACCATGGGCGGCACAGTACTATGAAAAGCTCGAAGAATCAGCCAAAGGGACCGAGGGATTCACCCTTACCTGGGCAAAGTTTGAGGAGGACCTTAAGAAGAAATTCGGAGAGCTCCATGCCGCAGAGTCAGCCCTTATGGACATCCAGCGACTTAGACAGGGCAATGGAAGCATCGACGAGTACAACACCGCTTTTAACACGTTGGCCGACCTCTCCGGCCTCAATCCGGTGGGACTCATCAGCGCGTATAGGAAGGGCCTCAACCGAGAGATATCACAGCGACTGAGCATAGCGGAGAACCCCCCCTCGACCTTGGAGGACTGGCAGGACCGTGCCTCCAAGCTCGAGATGAATATACGCGGAACCCAGATTGATCAGGGGCAAAACCGCGGAAGGGAGAAAGCCCTCTATCCTAACCAGTTGTTGGAAACACTTTCCAAAGACCCCCGCCGCCGCACAGACATAGACTCTGCCAAAATCTTGGTCGGCGCCTTCCAGCGCCGCCCCAGATTCCAAGGACCTCGCTTGTCCCCAGAAGAACGCGAACGCCGTCGTGTTAACAATCTCTGTTACAAATGTGGAGGAGCAGGACACATTGCAACGTTCTGCCGTAATCAGAACAAGCAGACACCCTCCACCAACACCACCGCTGGAGGATCCTTCAGAACTAGGAACACAGAGACCCAGCAGCAGAACCCCAGTCCACTCCATACAATGGCCAGGGCCTTACAGACGATGAGCGATGCGGAGAAAGAAGAAGCCCGTAACCTCATACAAGCTGCCCTCAGTATAGAAGAGCCTGAAGAAGAGGAGGGTTTTTAGAGCGTCCTCATGTCGCGACGTCATGGAGGACGAAAGGTTTGCAACTCGCTTCCCCAAACAAGTTTGATGTGCTTTCGATGCCAGATGATATTCCAAAGGACATTTACCTACCAAATTGGCCGGCCAATTTATATATCTCATCTCTGAAATACAATGGTTCACCATCTATTCGCATCGTCATCACCATCTTAGGGAAACACCAAAACGTCGCAGTAAAAGGACTGGTGGACAGCGGAGCCACAGGAATCCTTATCAATTGGAGGATCGTTAAACAATACGGAATTCGGACGGTCCCACTGGAAACACCAATACCCGTCAAAAACGTGGATGACTCAGAAAATGCCCTAGGACAGATCACCCATTACTGCGTATTGCGCATAAGGATCAAAGGGCCCAATGGAGCAGCTCATGAAGAGCGATCCGGTTTTACATTACAGACCTAGGACAGGATGACATTGTCCTTGGAACGGACTGGCTCAGAGAACACAACCCCAGCATTAACTGGGAACAAGACCAGCTTGTATTGGAACGATGTCAGAACAAATGTAACCTAACCAATGGACCCGTCCAAGTGAGTAACATCGACACACTACCGCTCGCTCAACGAGAGATTTGGAAAACAATTAAGAAGATGGCCCGCCTGCTCTCTCGCCCAACCCACAGACGCAATCCCCAGCGAGCAGGAAACATACACACTCGCGCTCTCCAACATCCGACACTCGTCTTGATCTCTTCTGTGGGAGAACCACTACGTCCTCCTCATCAGAATCCTCCCACAGCTCATCAATCTCCTCATCATCCTCTAAGTCCTCCAAATCACTCAGTGCCCTAAATCCTCCGAACCCACTGTTGCCCCAGCACGAGACTCGCGAGCAAGTCAGTGTGGGAGTACCACTGACGCCAGATGGATTGCCCATATGACCGAAAAGGATAGGGATCGTCCCCATCAGCCACTAGGCGACTCAAATCTACCCCCTGAAAGAAGGGAGGCACGCTGGAGGCCACTTTACACCGGACCCCATCCCGAACCCCCAGTCGCCAGCCGTGAATCCAGTCACAATAGCGAGCCCATAGGACCTCGTCCGTGGCAATCCAATCATCCCTTGTCGCTTCCAAACGAAGGGATGCAGCTAAAGCGGTCATTAGGCAAGAAGTCGCCGAAGACATGTAACTCTTACCAAGAAAAAGGTCACGCTCGCGGGGACCCGCAATATCAGAAAAAGGTATCGGAAGCGTCGACCTGCGGCGAGCATTGTGACTCAAAACAACCGGCGATACCGCAAGACGGCGAGGGGATAAACGAAGAGGACGAGAAAAAGGAGTATAGCTGGGGAAGCTACCAAACTCCCAACCAGGAAAAAGAGGAGGGGAGGGACGAAGTACCGCAGCAACATGAATATAACGGAGAAGATCTGCAGCAGGCGCAGGTTGGGAACTCGCAGAGGATTGCATGGGTCACTACAGCAGCAAGGACTCAACGACATGGCCGTCTTATACCAGCCAGAAAAATCCGACGAACACGGATTCGTAACGCTGCACGGACGCCACCATCTTTGAAACCCTGTTTCACGGAAAATTTCGATGAACCTGCAGTGCAAATACCGAAAGAATGGATCGCCGAAGCACTCGGGGTTACGACGACAGATGAAGACTATGATCAGATTCTTGATCCACAAATCCCCGATGATGTTGTCTTCCGCATACGTCGCACAGCCATGAATGCACAGGAACTTGCGGCAGCTTTTGCCAACAAACAAAAAACTCGCACCCTCGATCAGATGATCCCAGCACAATACAGGGAGTTCCGTGACGTGTTTGAAGAAAAGGCCTCCGAAAGGCTACCAATTAGGCGACCCTGGGACCATGCCATTGATCTTAAACCTGATGTGGAACCCCACTCTGCAAAAGCCTATCCAATGGCCCCCATGAACTTAAGGAACTAGACAAATTCATCGACGAAAATCTGAGAAAAGGCTACATTCGAGAATCCAAATCACCCTGGGCAGCCCCATTCTTCTTCATATCTAAAAAGGATGGCAAATTGAGACCGGTCCAAGATTACAGGGAGCTCAATAAGCGCACAATCCGGAATGAGTACCCCTACCCTTGATCGGAGAACTGGTCGACAAACTGAAAGGCGCCAAAATCTTCTCGAAGTTCGACCTTAGATGGGGATACAATAACGTCCGCATCAAAGAAGGTGACGAACATAAGGCGGCATTCCGCTGTAATCGGGGATTATTCGAACCCACAGTCATGTTCTTCGGACTCACCAATTCCCCGGCAACCTTCCAGGCAATGATGAATGCTCTGTTCAAAGACCTCATAGATGGGGGCAAAGTCGTCATCTATATGGACGACATTTTGGTTTTCACAGAAACATTGGAAGAACACCGCGGAATTGTTAGACAAGTCCTAACACGACTTAGAGATAATGACCTATTCCTCAAACCGGAAAAGTGCACCTTCGAGAAGGCCGAAGTCGAATATCTTGGCCTGATTGTGTCTCACAACCAGCTCCACATGGACCCTGTTAAAGTCGACGGAGTTATTCAGTGGCCGGAACCCCAAACGGTCAAGCAAACACAGAAGTTCTTAGGCTTTGGAAATTTCTACCGCCGATTTATCAAAGACTACTCCAAGATCGCCAAACCACTGTTTGAATTGACCAAGAAAAACCACATGTGGCAATGGACCCAAAGGGCAGCAGACGCCTTTAGTGCACTAAAACATGCATTCACGACGTCCCCAGTACTTGCCATGCCAGACTATGACAAACCATTCAGGGTCGAGTGCGACGCATCGGACTTTGCCACAGGAGCGATACTATCACAACAAAGCACGGATAACCAGTGGCACCCCATTGCATATTACAGCAAATCCCTCAGCGATGCGGAACGCAACTACGACATCTACGATAAGGAACTTCTTGCCATAATCCGCGCCCTCGAAACCTGGCGTCATTACCTTGAAGGACACCCCCATCCAGTAGAAATCTGGACAGATCACAAAAACCTGGAATATTTCCGCACAGCACGGAAACTTAACCGCCGACAAGCCAGATGGAGCCTATTTCTCACCAGATTCGACTTCTCCATCATTCACAAACCAGGCTCGGCCAATAATCCGACGGTCTGTCCAGGCGTCCAGACCATAAAGAGGGGTGGAAAACGACAATTCGATCGAGTCTTATTGGAACCGCAATTTTTCCAAATCCGAGCCACAGGAAGAGGAAGCGTGACCAGTTTAGGAGACAAAACCCTTCTAAAACGCATCCGAGAATGCACAGAGCACGACGAGGTCGTAACTACAGCAATGGAAACAATCCTAAACGCAGGACCTAGAGCGATTGCAAAAGGGTTACAGGAATGGAATTTGGAAGATGGACTAATCCTATACAGAGGAAAAGTCTACATCCCAAAAACCTCGAGCTACGTCGCGAAATGTGAAACTACACCACGATTCACTAGCGGCAGGACATCCAGGACGATGGAAGACTTATGAATTGGTCCAGCGCAACTACTGGTGGCCAGGGATGACTAATTTTGTCAGAAACTACGTAATGGGATGTGCCATTTGTCAATCCACCAAAAACGACACACACCCCACTTATGTCCCAGTACAACCGACAGAAGCGCCATCACAGCCATGGGAATACTCCACCACGGACTTCGTCACAGATCTACCAGAAGTCCAGCAGTACGACTCCATCAACGTGGTGGTAGACCAATTCTCCAAGGCTATTGTTATATCACCCTGCCGGAAAGAAATCGATGCAGACGGAACCGCCAAACTGTTCATGGACAATGTTTGGAAACGATTCGGACTTCCGGAGAAAATGATCTCCGACCGAGGACCACAGTTTGCATCCAAAGTCCTCCAAAGCATTTACAAAGGATTGGGAATTCGATCGGCACTCAGCACTGCTTATCACCCTCAAACGGATGGAAGCACAGAGCGCGTCAATCAAGAAATCGAGCAATATCTCCGAGCCTTCTGTAATTCCCACATGGACAACTGGGTAGACCTTCTTCCTTTTGCCGAGTTCGCACACAACATCAAAGTTCATTCGGCTACCCGGAAATCACCGTTCGAATTACTCCACGGATTCCAGCCTCGCTTCCAACCCAGGATCCACATGAATGCCGCTATTCCCACAGCTGAACAACGGCTGATAACCATGCAAAAGGCCCGAGAAGAAGCCAAGGCGAGTCAAACTATCGCTAAAGAGGATATGCGAAGACAGGAGGACAAGTACGGGAAGACAGAACCCATGTTCAGGATAGGGAGCAAAGTCTGGTTAGATGGGAAAAATCTCAAACTCCAATATCCTAAAGCTAAGTTTGGACTCAGACGGCAAGGACCCTTCGAAGTAATCCAAGCCATAGGACCAGTCAATTACAGACTAAAGCTCCCAAGGACTTGGAAAATCCACCCCGTATTCCACGCAGGACTTCTCACGCCATACCAAGAAACCCCTGAGCATGGCCCCAACTACACTCCGCCACCACCGGAGGTTATAGACGGAGAACAGGAGTGGGAGGTGGAGAGCGTTGTCAAATCCCGAGTCTTCGGAAAAAACCGACGGCTACAATACCTCATCAAATGGAAAGGATTTCCCGACGCCGATATGACTTGGGAACCGGCAAGCAATGTCCGCCATGCCAAGGAAAAGATTGCCGAGTACCATCGGAAACACCCAGGGGCTCCAAGACCGATCAGAAGCTTAGGAATTGACCCTGGGATATTTCAGCGATCCCTGCGAGAACCAGCCACGGCAAGCCTATAAAAGACCACACCTCAATCCTTTCCAGATCAGCATTCCAAACTGGATCCTGCTACCGCTACACTCCTCGCTCTCAACTTCCTCATCAACCTTTTCACCCTTGCCCTCGTCTTCCTCCTCTACTCTAAAAAATGTCTGCCCATATCAACAACATCCTCTCCGCCGCTGGCCTTGCCCCTCGCTCCGCCCCCAGTCTTCACTCGTCCACCACCGCCGCCTCCACGGACTCCCTCCCCGACCTCATCTCGCTTTCCTCCCCTGAACCCGCCGCTCCTGCCAGTCCCCAGGCGTTCTCACCCACTACGGATGAGGCCGCCGAGTCCACGTCCCTTTCCTGGGGCGACTCAGAATGGAGCTCGGAGGAACGGTGGAGGGGCCTCGAGCCTATCCTCGTCACCACCGTCACCACCGTCGCCAGAGATCCCTCCCCAGTTCCGGTTCCGGAACCTGCCACCCCCGAGACCGCTTCCAACATCCCCGCTCCCGCCCCCACCCGACGCGCCAAGAAGCCCTTCTGTTGGAAGTGTCACCGTCCGGGGCACGTGAAGAAGGACTGTCAAGGGCGCCGCCGCTTCAAGGGTCAGACGGCCCGCCGCTCGACGGACCTCCGCCCGCCTCGTCCAGAGGCAGACAACACGTGGGCCGGTGGCCATCTGGCTGGGACACCCACCACGAGGCGTGGGACAGGTCGACTCGGTCGATCAACGCCTCGACCCCACCGCCACGCCTTCCGGGATACCGGGAGTTCCTCCGCGGCCGCCTCCCGACACGAGGCGGCATCGACAAGCTGAAGGAGCGTCGGATGTACTGGTCCGACAAGCTGTGGGAGGTGGAGTGGAGCGACCCGCCGCGCCCTTCCTGGAGAGGTGCACCGCCACAGGGCGCTGGGAGATGACGAGGAGGTGCCCCATCCAAGCTGGGGTCTGAGGGGTGCATAAGGACATGTCGGGTCGACATGTCATAAAGAGGGGGTGGTGCTAAGAACCGTACGTTTATTTTCTTTGTTCTTAACATACTCCATTCGACATCCCCACCATGGCTCATTCGCCATGTCTCTGGCCGTGCCCCTTACTTTATTTATCATCATATCTACATGCATACATGGACTCTATCGCGCTGCCTCGATCCCATTTCTGTTTCCATCATGATCGTGGCAGTGTTACCCTACCTATCCGTTTTATCTTTGTTTCACCGCTATCGGCGCAGCCTTGCGCAGTCCTGCGCAGTTACTACCGTCTCCTTAGATACGGCTGTGGCTGCGCATCTCTCATGTATATATACCACAGAGCTGAGTCCTGGCGACTCAGCTTAACCACTTTGCATACTCTATAGGACTTGTCCTGTCAGTTGCCAGTGCTCCCTTGAGCCCCTCGCTGTGTGCTTCCCCTCTCTCAGTCGCTCTCAACTCTCTTAGTCGTTGTTCGCCTCCTGAGCAGGTCAGCACTCTTGTTAGTGTGTAGCCTGAGCCATTGCCCGGTCACTATAGGACGCCGGTCCTTAGCATACAAAGGTTGGATTCATCTGTCCGAGTGGAACCGTCACTAGGTTCGGGACGTGTACACCCACTGGCATAGCCGAATCGACGAGGGACTTATTCTCTTCAAGTGGGATGCATATCCAGAGGTGGTCGGGGATCGCATCATCTGTCATCGAGCAAAGTCCCCTACCCGAATGCAGAGACCTGTCAAGAAACAGGCACAGGTCCCACGCCAATCCTCAGCATCTTCCGCACATCCCTCCAGTAATCCCATTTCCCCCAAAGATGCCGTGGCCCCAGCTGCGAAGGGTCCTAAGCCTTCCAAGCGCTCCCGGACATCGAAGACTGCCAAACATACCCGGAAGCGTGGGGATGAATCTGAAGAAGCCACGTCATCCTCAGCGTCTCCCAGTGACTCTGATGGCAATACAACATCGAGCAGTGACTCCTCATCTGAGAGCGATGAGGGTGCTGAGGAGGAGGAGGACGAGGAGGAGGAGGAGGCAGTGGTGGTACGGGACATGGCAGAGAAGCAGGCTCAGAATTTGGCAGTCGACCACGACACGGACCCGCAGGGTGCTGCTCGCCCATAACAGCGTGGCAGCAATGCTGCGGCATCGCGGACATCTGAACGAAACACGCCAAAGGCTGAACAAGCCAAGGGGAAGAAGTCCGCAGTTGTCCAGATCCTGTCGAGCGATGAGGAGGAGGAGATCTCGAGAATGACCCAAGCAATGGCGGACCAGAGCATGGATGAACCTGCAAGTATTGTCCGAAGTGCAAAACACTCGGTGGGTGGTATCGCAGTCGGCCCCAAGGCCCATAATGGGCGGAAGAGTACCAGCAATGCTCCCATCGTCCTCTACTGCTCTGCGGATACCTGTGGGAAGGTGGCATTGCGGTCGCAGTACTTGGCAGGCCTCTCGAGCGAGCTGGACTATTCTGCACTGCTCCGCGCAATCTTCGCAATGCCACCAGTATGTCATGTCATGCTGTTCGCCCGACGACGCACATACTCACATGGTATAGGTACCTGGCCCCACCCCAGCGTTGCCCTTGCTGGACAGCTGGAAGGGCCACTGGGAGGCCTGGAATAGCCAGGCCAAATGGCTTCCCGCAGAGGTGCATACTCAGGATGGCTTGGACAACCTTCAGGAGTGGCTTGACGATGAACCCTGGTTGATGCCCAGCACCTCAGGTGATGCAGGAACCGTCCGTTCTAGGCGGGGGCTAGAGGTCTTTGCTTTGGTCATTGGCAGCGCGATGCATCAGGAAACCTCTCCATATACTTATTGACCTTGTTTGCCTTTTTTCCATCTGGTTTGTCTGGTTTTTCTCTGGTTCCTGTCTGAGATTTCTTAAAAGTAGTCTTAGGTGATTTTTGATGTACATGGTGTGTACTGCAAGGGTGTAACATTGGAATTACTAGCATTACAAAGCTCAGATCATAATTTTGAAAAAAACAATTCGACAAAAACCAGACAAACCAGGTCAAAACCAGACATACCAGACCAAAAAAAGGCAAACAAGGTCAACAAGTATATAGAGAGGTTTCCTGATGTGCACGACATGCAAGAGGCCCAGTTCTCCAATGATGTGGATGAGGAGGGGGCAGGCCCGCCTTACCTTGAGGGATCGCCCTTTGCCTTCCATCTGAAAAATCTGAATTTTATATAGCTGCCAGCCAGTACTATGCCTAGTTTCATAGTGCTATGGCTGCTATGTAGTTAGGCTGTACAGCTATACAGGACTATGGTAGCTACCATAGCTACCATAGTCATGGGTGATGGGTACATAGCATTATATAATAATCAGACACTACTATGTCTGCTATGTAACTTATGTCTTTTTAGTTTCCCTCTATGCATGCTATAGGTACTATGTTCCATACATAAGGTTGCTATGGACATTCAGGCTGCTATAACATCTAACATCTGGAGTTGATATAGAGCCTATAATTTTGAGCATTGTGATGTATTAAAACATTAAGATAATTACATGAGATAGCACAACTACAGTATACTACGTACAAAGTACGACGGGTGCGAGACGGGTACGGCCGGTGCGCGGGCAGTGCGCGACGGGCGCGGGACGGGCGCGAGCACGACGGACGCAGACGGGCGCGAGCGCGACGGGCACGGACGGGCACGGGCGCGACGGGCGCAGCTCGAGCGCGAGCACGGCGGGCGCGGCTCGGTGTTGCGGGCGTGTGCCGATTGTGGGCACAGACGTGGCCCATGCCCGTGTGCGCGGCCGTGTCGTTGACGGGTTCCCCGCATCGTCCATGGGCTGCCCATCGACGATTCGCGAGCTGCGTGTTGGCCGCGGGCTGCCCGTGTCGCCGACGGGCTGCCTGCGTCGTCGACAGGTTGCTGCGTCGTCGACTGGCTGCCTGTCGACGATTCGCGGGCAGTCCGCGTCGTCGACCAGCTGCCTGCCCCGAACGGGCTGCCCGCGTCGTCCGTCGTCGACCGGCTGTCCGCGTCGTCGACCGGCTGTCCGCGTCGTCGACCGGCTGCCCGTGTCGTCGCGACGGGCTGCCCTTGTTGTCGGCGGGCTGCCCTTGTTGTCGGCGGGCTGCCCGTGTCGTCGCGACGGGCTGCTGCGTCGTCGACTAGCTGCCCGTCGACAATGCGCGGGCTGCCCACGGACGACGACGGGCTGGCCGTGTCGTCGACGGGCCGCCTGCGCCGTCGACGACACGGGCAGCATCCGCGGGCTGCGGCTGGTTGCGTCGTCCGTGGGCTGGCTGCGTCGTCGACCGGCTGCCCGTGTCGTCCCTGGGCTGCCCGTGTCGTCCTGGGCTGCCCGTGTTGTCCACGGGCTGCCTGTGTCGTCCCTGGGCTGCCCGTGTCGTCTGCGGGCTGCCCGTGTTGCTCGCGGCTGCCCATGTTGCTCGCGGCTGCCCGTGTCGTCGACGGGCTGCGGGTCTTGTGCGCTGGCTACTCGTGTCGTGGGCGGGATGGACGGATCGCGCGCGGGTGGGCTGTTTGTCGACGGGGTGGTGAGCAGGCGAATGGGGCGGACGGTGCGCGAGAGCGGGGCGGCAGGGTGGCGAGGCGTCGGAGGGGGGATGCGCGTTGGCGAGAGGAATTAAGAAACGAGAGTACCACTCGTCAGCGAGTGGTACTCTCGAGATCAGTACAATACACACGAAATAGAAGTTTTTTTTTACTTACCTTAGGCCCCTGAGCCCCCACCGGATCCCGCAACCTGAAAAGTCGGCGAAGACAATGGAAGAAAAGATAGGGAAGGAGAGACGGAATAGGGAGTAGGTAAGTAGTGAGAGTAGAGACTAACGACGCGACTTCGCTGCTCGAGCCACCAAACGCGCGAAGTTACGATCAACGAGGCACAACAAATGGAATAAAATCATAGAATTTCAGGGAAAAAAAGACCGTATGTAGATTAATCAGAAGAACATATACTATGAGCTTGACTTCTAGCTAATGTATCGTAAACTACTAGGCAGCAACAACAAGGTAACGAAGTCTGCTGTCTAGCCTCTGTCGCGACGCTCGGCAGTGCCCGGCCCGGACATATTTGTGGCTCCGCTGGCAATCCTATTTAAGGCGCGCGCAACGCGCGTCGTCTCTCTATCTCTTACCACCACCATCTCTTTCGTCTTCGACTCCTTCTTTTGACTCTGACTCTTGCCCGAAACACTTGTGTATGGGATGTCAGCTTTATCTTGTCATTGATCTTATGTTATTACTAACTTGTATTTCCTTGTTAGATTTTCGCTTTTTTGTTATGTTGGTGAGTATTTGTTGTATAGTCCTACTATGTTATCCTTGTTGACTTGTATATGTTTTTTGTTAGATTTTCGCTTTTTTCTAGTGTTGGTAAGCTTTGGTGCTATAGTCTTGTATGTTGTCACTGATGTTTATATCTTGTTAGATTAGATATGGTGCATGTTTAGTTTAGTTATGTAGTACACTACAAATTTGTATTGGTTTTGAATATAATGTTTACAATTGTCTTGCTGTTTGATTTTCATAAATTTTACAAGAATGATTTAATGATAAAGTGGAGGTTTTTTTTGAAAGTTGCTTATAAGTTGAGTAGGCATTATAGTTTAAAAATAAGTTATGTAGTTGTTATATTCTATGTAAATTAGATAGATAAACTTGGTCTATCTATTGAATATAGTATATATCAATAACATAGTTCTGATAGCATTGATAGCTAGGCATATTATGGTAGTTGCATAGTCAGCTATCATAGCTCTTCATAGCATCACCCTTCAGCTCCATAGCATTTCATAGCACTCCATAGCACTCCCCTTTGGCTATGGGGGCTACACAATAAAGGGCGATACTATGAAGCTATGAAATCTATGTAGACTTTATAGAGCTATGTATCACTGGCAAATTTTTCAGATGTCATCTACATTGATGGTATGGTGAATCCTGCAATTCGAAATGCACTCGCTGCGATTCAACATCAGGAAAATTAGTTTTCTACATAGCTTCCAGCCAATAATACTGTACCATTACAGTCTTAAGCTCATGTCAGGTATCAGGTAGTCCGGCAAGCCATGCCTAAAGAGCCTTTTGTCATGGGTCAGGGAGCCCTAGGAGCCTATCGAGTTAGAATTAAAAGTTCGATTTTTTTCTCCATCTAATAGCTCAAAACTACCCTACGGCATGTACCTAACAACTAGGTCTCCCAAAACTTCAGACTCTTGTCGGAATAGAACTGATTTTGCCGCTTAACTCGCTTTCCGCGGCCCATTTCGACAGGCTTGACTGCAGCATTGTCTACGCCTGCGGAAGTGCCCATGTCGCTTGGTTGAGCCAACTTGTGATCAGTGTCTGTGGCGCTTTCATCAAGGGTCTCCGAACTCGAAGTTGGCATCATCTCGCCAACTTTGTTTGGGATAACTCCCGCACTAGCTGTCCCGCGCTGAACATATGGTCACGGAGCACCGAGGCCGGTATTGCCAGGTCGTCATCGAACTCACGTTCGGCTTCATCGTCAGGCGATGGTTCACCCCGAGAAGGCGGCTGCACTGCATTGGTGTTCTGTGACAGTTCTTCCCAAAGAACTGGGTCCGTGGTTGGGAGATTCTTTAGCGTCTGCAAAGCAGTCGAACTTGTCAGGCTCGCATGCGAGAGATTGAAGTGGGGTTCTTCTTCGATCTGGCAGTGCTCGAAAGCCTAAGATCTTGTTAGATGGATTATAGAACTGAATAAGATGGAACTCACTTTCTGCACGAAATCTACATGACTGATGACATCATATGCTCGTACCAACCATCCTACTGACCGATCTCGTAGCACCCCGATACGCTTATCAAGTTGTATGGCGGAGACGTCGAATTTGTCCCCGACTGTCACTTCGATTTGTTGAAGAGCCTCGGCAACAACATCTGCGCGTGATGCCCGCTCAACTTCATGTTTGAGGACCCACATGATGCCCACATCACATGGTTGCCAGATTCCCGTACAACCTCCAGGTACGAACTCAAGCTGGATGGTAGGGTGATTCTTCTTCATCCATTGACGGAATTCAACGACCTATGGACACTCCAAGCGTCATTTGCCAGATTGCCGTCTGGTCCGGGGGATCGCCATTGTCTGCACGGGCCGTGAGCGAAGTAGGGTGCAGAATGTTATCGACATAGCTCTTCATGGTAGTGATCGTAGACCAGTATGTCTCGGTACCTGAAAACTCGAAGCGAAAATCAAGTTCTTGTGCCCTTGTCCAGGCATCGGAGTTGGAATTTCGGTCTTTCACGGCAGGGACAGTGCAGTCTTGCCTTTGAAGATAGCCTGAAATGGAAGGACATACCTAGATGCTGTACGCCGACTCATTCAAGATGAAGGCGCGTTTTCCTCTACTCCAAACAACGGCAACCTGGTCGACACCTTTCTCATTCCATTTGTGTCTTTGTCCCCCCGCAAATTCCGACCTGTGGTTTTTGACAACCGTTGGCAACGTA
>QUOP01000221.1:600000-939028 GCA_003675405.1 Hericium coralloides | reverse complement strand
ACGGAAAGTATGGCACCACAGTTGCACCACGGTCTCTGTAGTGCACATCCTTTGTCCCATCCGTTCTCGAGCACTGATATCATAGAAAGAATTGGGATGATTACTGGCTGCTAAGACGTGGGACCAGGCATGAAATCGGTCCAAATTTTCGGCCATTCGGTTTGCCAAGGAACGCAACACAGATGTAGCATGCGTTTCAGCGCTTCAGCTTTCAAGATCTGGAAATATTTTCTGATGAAATCATCAACCAGACATTTAACCGAAGAATTTGCGACGCAGCGTATTGCGGGGAAACGCCTGGAAATGCTGGAAGAACTTCAAGACGTACATACCACGCTGCAATTTGCGGACGTTGCGCTGAGCAGTGGATGACTTGCTGTAACCCTGCTGTGCAGGTTACAGCGATGTCACGTTGCTGTGTTGTCGACTGTTTGTGGGGATGGGCATTGACGATAGCGGGAGCCGTGACGCATATCTGCGCCACAGTTTCCTAATCAGGAATGCAGTGTTCGAAATTGTGTCCAGCGCGCGTCCGGGCTCGATGTCTCGCTCGAAACAATGTAGATTGGCAATAATTGGGCTTGAGATAGTCTTATAATTACTTTATGTATGTAGTCCAAGCAGAATATAAATTATCTTCAGTAGTAAACCTTGAACATTGCCATTGTCAAGCCGTGCGCATGCATTTGGCGTGCATGGTGCGGTGTTGGTGTGGTGGGGCAGGCTCGTCTGTGGCCATGCCCGCGCGCACAGTGCTCGCGTCTGTCTACATACCGCGACCGTGCGCATGCAGTCGCCGGTGTGCGTGACCATTCGCGACTGCCGGCACAATGTGTGTGCGTGAGTGCAGTTGTCCGCAGAGCCCGCATAGCGCGTATGCACTGCCGTGGGCCGTGCACACTGTGGCAAGCCTGCACACGGGCGGTGCGAGGCGTGAACGAGGCGCGAGGTGCCGGGCTCGGGAGTGGGCGGGCGCTGACGAGGCGCCGGGTTGCCGCAGGCCCGTGCACGACGTGGCAGGCCCGCACATGGGCTGTGCGAGGGAGAACGAGGCGCGGGGAACACGCAACGCGTCGGGCCGTCGTGCGCGACATGTGTGCACTAACATGCCTGTCCCGTGGTGTCGCCAGCACACACCGGTGGCCGTCATTGTTGAAGGTTGCGTGAAGCGTGCTGGCGCCAGCAATGTGGCGGCGATGCGGCGGGGTCGGAGGGAGTGGAATGAGGTGGGAGCGACAGCAGAGACGAAGGGGAGGGCGCGATGCGCATTGGGCCCGCTTGATGCGAGGACTTGCTGCATTGCCAAGATCCAGTGAGCTCTTGAGCTTCTGTTCACAGACCTCAAGAGCTATTTGCAGATCTCTGATGACCAGGGTTGCCTGGAAAGAATGTGCCATCACATCCTTGAGAGAAGTATCTAGTGAAACAAGTTCAGCTCCAAGGGCTTCAACAAGCTGTTCTGCAAGGCTCAAGGCAGCAGTGTGCCGAGTACTTCGAGAGCAAGATTGGGCCCGGGGAACCAAGATGCCAGCTGGAGGTGACTTTTCTTTGTTCTTTGCTTTAAGCTCGTTCAGCCTCCGATTCCAGCTGACTTGAAGAGAGGATCGATTGGAGGGTGGTATGCTGGTGAGTGGCTAGCTATATAGAGCAACACACATGTGCTAGTATCGTCGAGAGATGTGCACAGGACGCGTTCGACGCGTTCGACGCGTCCATCTCGCGGTTTTGCCGCTTTTACCCCCTGCTTTATTTGCCTTTCACATCATCAAGCACACACTCTCCCAACAATGTACACTAATGAAACCTATAGATTCGATCCCAAGCTACAAATTAGTGGGAGCATTTGAAGCAACACTTTTTTCTCGTAGAGATATCCTTATTTCCATCAAAATTTTTACATTTCTTTGTCAATTGCTAACATCTGTTCATTTCGTACCACCAAAATGTAGCTATATATGTCTAGAATGCAATCGCCTACTTCAATTTTCGACATACTAGCTGTTGAGTGAGGAGATAGAATTGTCGCAAGGGGTCTCTGTGCGGGACACGACGAGTGAGCCGCGTCAACGGAGAGAACCGGAATCGCCCTCGGGAAGAGAAATTCTCACGCTCAACGCGACATCCACAGTGCCCATCCCCACTGTTTGCTCCCGGTTGACGCGTTGTACTTATATAGAGCACGCGTCGTTTGTTCGGATCATCGCTTCTTGCCCGCTTCCTGTATCTCCGTTTAGTCTACAGTCGTCTTTTCCGAATTATACGCTGTGGTCCTTTCTGTTCCGGTCTGCCCTTCCGTCTCTTAGTGTCGCCGACGCACGTCGGCTTCCACTTTTTTCTTGAAAGCGACCATTCCGCGTGCCACTCTGTCGTCCCGCCGCCCCGCCGTTCCCCCCAAACCGCCAACAACCAGACTCGCTACACAACTCGTGAACTCAACCCGCCGCCTCCGTTCCCGAGTACAAACTGCCCCCCAACCGATCACCGGCTCAAGCCTAACGGCGGCGTCGCCTGACTCCGCCGGCACTGTTCCCCCTCTGCCAACTCCACCGGCCGACCTGTCCACGCTCACACCGCTACCGCCGTCCCGCTCTCCCTCGCCGTCTACGCCGCCGCCTCAGTCTCCAATCCCGACATCAACCTCCGAAGCACAGGTCCAACGCGCTCTGTCTCCCTCGCCGTCACCGCCGACCCGACGCTGCACTTACTCCTCAGATTCCGAGTGCGACATGCCGAGCTCCCTGACGTCCAACGCCTACGGTTCCGGCCCTGGCCCTTACCCGGTACCGACTATGTATATCAACGACGTCCCTCAAGCCCTGTTCCAACAAGATGTGATCGTCCGCCCGCCCACTCTCACGGCGGGTGAAATAAGTCCCGAAGTTCTAGCAACCTGGGAAGAGGGCGCCCGCGGATACTTCGCACACAAGAACATCGCCGACGCCGACCAGGTCCGCCTCGCCTCCTACGGACTCCAAGACACCCGGCTCCGGCAGTGGATCAAGCTATACCAACATGAACTCTTTGCCCTCACGTTCGACGAGTTCATGACACGCCTCCGCGCCAAGTGGCTTCCCCGCGACTGGGCGTCACGCATCTCCATCGAACTACTCAACGCCCGCCAAGGATCTATGACCTTCCAGGCTTGGCAACTCGAGATGCAAACCCGCAACGCACTCCTCATCGGCACGCCTGGACACCTCGACGAAGGCGCCCTCCGCCGCAAGCTCGAATCCGGCGTCGACGACGCCATCGCCTGGACGTTACACCGTAAGGATTACTCAGCGCTCTCCTTTGCTGATTGGCTTGAGAAGGTACACCATATCGATGAGTCCAAGCGCGCGTTCGACGTGCGTGTCAAGGCCGAGGCCCGCCGTCTCTACCCCTCGGCTCAAGGGCAACAGTCCCGCACGCCTCGTGCGCCAGCCACACCGACAGGCCCGCGCGCCATGACGGCAGCCGTCCCCCCGACTGGCCCCCGCGCCATGGCTGCCAATGCTGCGCCGTCCACCCGAGTCACCCTACCCAAGCTGACCGATGTCGAACGCAAGCTGTTGATCGACCACGAAGGCTGCCTCAAGTGTCGTCGTTTCTACACCGGACACCGCTCCTCCGACTGCCAGAACGGTTTCCCGGACGCTGCCTCCTACAAACCGCTGACCGAAGCCGCTGCTCGCGCCGCGGCCAAACCCCCCATCGTCGCCGCAGTCATGCCCATGTCCGAAGACCCGTCATGCGTGCTCGGCAGTGGCTCCGACTCCGAAGGAGACGAAGCGTGCGTCCTTCCCCCTCTCATTTCTCCCTCCCTCGTCTGGCCGTGTCTGCCCGCTTCTTCTTCGAAGGCTACATCTTGCGCTCCGATGAACGCCCTGATTGACGATGGCTCACAGGTGGTCTTAATCCGCTCGTCCCTTGCCCGAGACCTCGGTCTTCGTTTGCGCCCTCTACCGGAACCGTTTCCATTGGGTTCCGCATTTGGTGGGGGAGACGGACATTCCACCTGTGATTCATCTGCCTCTCACTGGGTTAAATTGGCTCTCGCATCTGTAGACCGTTCGTTTGTTTCTCGCACTGTACGCGCCATTGTTGCGCCGGATTCCCCGCTGACCTCACGCAATAGATACGCTTATGATAATCAGATGGCATCGCAGAACGTGCTTCAATCGGCAGGGGAAGACCTTGTCGGTCCTCACTCAGCCCTCCCGTGACGACAATTTGCCGGACCGCCGCCGCCGCACAAGCTTACCCTCAGTATTTATATCGGCCGTCGCGACATCCAGTACCGATCGACTCTCGTCTTTCTGTTCCCATCGTATATCATCAGCGAAGAAAAATGGCGACCGTCGTATTGAAGAGCGGGCAGAAGGTACGTGCTTGTCACCTAGATGTCTCGAGGCGATGCTGATTCCCCGCAACGCAGATGCCTCTTGTAGGGTGCGTGTAGATAAGAACATAAGCGATATGAAAACTGACATCTCGGCAATATGACAGCTTCGGTCTATGGAAGGTGAGCACAGATCGTGCATATCGACGACCGATCGCTAAAGGGGACGGCATCAGGTGACGAAAGACCAGTGCGCGGACGTACGTGATCTCGCTCGTGAACGCGTAGATTGAGCGGACACTCACCTTCCTTTAGACTGTATACAATGCTATCAAGTCCGGATATCGCCTCCTTGATGGAGCGGGAGACTATGGAAATGAGAAGCAGGCCGGAGAGGGAGTCGCCCGCGCCATTAAGGATGGTATCGTGAAGCGCGAGGAACTTTGTGAGTCCTAAATTGAAAGGCATCGCGTGGTCCTTACTAAAGAGGGTTGGTAGTCATTACGTCCAAGGTATGCCGGCCTTCGTTTTGTTATCGCGTCACAAAAATGACGGGAACGCATAGCTTTGGAACACTTACCACCAATACGACCATGTGAGCTCAAACTGTCCCTGAAGAGAAATGCGATAGCTCACTGTTTGCGATCAGGCCAAAGCTGCCGCGAAGATGCAGCTGAGCGACTGGGGCCTCGACTACTTTGACCTGTTCCTGATCCACTTCCCCATTTCCCTCCAATACGTCGACCCCAACCATCGTTACCCGCCTGAGTGGTTCGACGACAACGGCAAGGTCCAGCTCCGTGAGTGCCTTTACACTGAAAAAGCATCATTTCTCATTGCATCGGCAGAGAACACGCCTTACCAGGAGACGTGGAAGGCTCTGGAGGAGCTGGTTGATGAGGGGCTTGCGAAGAACATCGGTGTGAGGTATGCGCAGACACACAGGAGTAAACAGATCAGCGGCTAACAATGTGGACAGCAATGTCGCGGGAGCGCTGCTCCTCGATGTCTTCCGCTATGCTCGCATCCAGCCATCGGTCCTTCAGATCGAGCTGCACCCTTACCTAACGCAGGAGCCCATTGTCAAACTGGCTAAGGTGCTTGGCATCGCTGTGACGGCCTACTCGTCCTTCGGACCGCAGGGTTACTACGAGCTTGGACACTCGGGAACTAAGAGTCTGCTGGAGCAGGAGCCAACAGTGCAGGCTGCCCAGGCGCACAACAAGAGTACGCACCAAGATAAAATCAGAAAATGCTGATGTACTGACATTAGGGTAACAGCCCCGGCACAGGTCGTGTTGCGTTGGGCAACGCAGCGCGGTATCGCTGTCATCCCCAAGAGCAACAACCACTCACGCCTGGTGGAGAACTTGGACAGTGTCTCGTTTAACCTGACCGATGAGCAGATCGCCAAGATTAGCGCGCTGAACATCAACCTGAGGGCAAGTCCATCTTGTACGTTCATTTGACCTGTAGACTAATGTCGTTTGTCTCCAGTTGAACGACCCCGCTGACATCGATGAGCGTCTTGCTATCTTCGCTTAAGCGCGCTACTTGGCCAGACATAAGTATAATGTAGAAGCAGACGAGATGTACGATGAATCTGAAATGAGCATGTCGAAGTTGTAAGTAGTGGCCAAGATGACGTAGCTGTGAGCGCAGCATGCGGAGTTTGAAATACAACTAATATAGGGAACGGGAGAGACGCAACTATCATCGCTTTCCTTGTCCTCGTCTCTCATGAGCGCCGTTCACTTCAAACTGTCCAAGCCTGACGGGCTGACCCGTCGTGTGTCTTTTCCCCAGCGCCCATCATGGGATGTCCTGGCCGCCAAAATTCAGTTCTTATACGATCTGCCCATAGAGCATATCGCCGTTTCCTACATTGATACTGACGGAGACGAAGTCACCCTCAGCTCGGAGGAAGAGCTCCAGGATTATTACGCGACCACGCCTCTTGATTCACCCATAAAGTTTATCGTCCTCGACCTAGGATCGATCCGCGCTTCGCTCGACGAAGACAAACCACTACCCGCTACTCCGCCGCAGGCAGCTTCTTCCAGAAATACCTTCGGCAGTGGCGTGCCCCTCGTATTCGAAGTCGAAGATGATTGGCAGCGACTTGGCCTGAGCCCCATGTACACCTCGTCTCCGAATGGTCGTGACTTCGACAGCCCGCATGCTTTCGTGGAAGTGGTGGAGACGGAGGCAGACAGTGCCAGCCAGACAGATGATAAGGGCAGTC
Source organism: Hericium coralloides (assembly GCA_003675405.1). Lineage (NCBI taxonomy): Eukaryota > Fungi > Basidiomycota > Agaricomycetes > Russulales > Hericiaceae > Hericium > Hericium coralloides. The sequence goes on along the minus strand of QUOP01000221.1, from coordinate 932,462 downwards.
AGTCTTCATCTGACTATGGGCAGGTGCTTGGCGAGGAAAAAGGCAAGGTCCCGGTGAAAGATCTGCGGGCCAAGGTCTCCGACGATGTCTCCTCATCCGCCTCGGTGGTCGACGATGATTCCCCCAATAAACCTCCAGTGCATGTCCAGATCCATGGCTTGCGTGGCGTTCATTCGGATACCTTTGGCCCACCGCTGCACTCGCCTCCGCCTTCTCATATTCCTGTCATGCCATCACTGCGTTCGTCCTCCCCTCCTGGTCCTATCAGGCCAGTAAGCTCGGTTTCGGACGATACCGGCACAGCTAGATTGTCTTCGCCCTTATTTGCTCCTGGCCCAGACCCCAAAACCCCACCTGCTACAATCCCCGTGGAAGACGATCCGCCCCTTCCTGAAATCGCACCAGGGCCTACACCTGCTGCTTCTTTGACGAACGACGTTGCTTCTCTCCTCAATTCTTTATCGTCGGCCTTTACTGCGCACCCTGAACTATCTGACGGGCTTCGCCACCTTTTACGCAATGCTACGAACGGGACCTACTGGGCTACTCATCGCGAGTCCGTTTCCCGTGCTGCTGAGGGCATTCGTCGCGCCGCACAGGAAGTTCAAGACGCAGCAGTTGCCTCTGCCAAAGATGCTCGCGTTGCCGCCGAGGAAGAAGCAGGAAGGAGGGTGACCGAAGCTATTGGTAACATTTTGCAGGCATTTACTCAAGCCACAGGCGGCGCCCCCGACGTGCGATCCCCAGGTGCTGCGCCGTCCGAGAGTGCACCAGGCAACAACGCCTCCATGGCAGGTCAAAGCAATGCTCAAGCTCCTTTGCCTCCGCCTCCCATCATCACGAGCAACTGGAACCAATGGGCACGATCAGCGCCCCTCTCCAGTGCAGCCCCTCCAAGTGCGGTTCCACCTTCGGGCATTGTCCAGCCATCGCTTTCCTCCGGTTACCCTCAGCCTGGTGCTTTCGCGCCTCCGCCGGGTGCAGTTCCGCCTCCAGGATATATTCCTGCATGGAGCCAGTTCAAGCCGTATCCCCAGCCGCAAAGTACTGTTGATGCTCCGATATCAAGCATCCCGCCGTCGGAGCCAGCCGAAGTATACTATTATGGTGCTTCCCCGCGCTCAAGACCTAGGGCTTCCGAGCTGAGAGCATCTCTGGAAGTTGCAAAACAGAATTATAAGGCCGAGAAGGAGAGATATCGTCAGGAGAGGGAGATGCGGCGCAAGTTGAAGGAGCAGCAGAAGAACAGCTCTGGCGACAGGTATGTCTTCGCTGTATGGGTCGAAGTGGCACGATGGCTAATTGCATTGCGATCAGTACAACTGCCGGTGCAGACGTATTTGGCCTCTTGCCTGTGTCTTCGGAGAAGCCAGGCGAGCCATCTGCGCAACCTTATCCAGCATCGCCGTCTGTGCAAAGGCCAACCACGCCTCCAGCTCAGATTATCAGCAACGCCCGAGGCAGCTTCCCGCAGTTCGAGCTGCATAGCCTGCCGCATAGTCCCCGAAGCCCCCGCAAGCCAAACGCCGCCAGCGGTTCTCGCCGCGATCGCGGCCCCGAGATGCCCGACCGCAGCCAGGAGGAGACGATGAAGCATCTCGTTAGCAGACTGGGCGATGTGAGCATCGGGTCTTCACTCGCACCATCCGGTCGAGACTGATGTCTCCGATTGCAGATGGGCTTCACGGAGAGCAGCTATCCCCTGCTGCGGAAGATGGTGTCTGCGCGATTGCCGCAGGACGGCAAGCGGATTTCGAGGGCCGAGGAGGACGACCTTGTGAGCGATGTTGTCGACGAGTTGCTGACACCTCCAGCCAAGGCGTCGCCCCCGAAGGCTTCGGGGTCCGGGCTCAGAGTCCAGGATCTTGATTAAGTGGTGTGTCGGCTGTAAGACCGGTTTGTAAATCTTTTGCGCGTGGTTATCTCGTTCGACTTCTTTGGTTATTCTTCAGGGTATTCGACGTCGAGTGGTGTGTTTGTACGATAGCGCGAGGCGTGGTCTAGTATGCTTATGCCCTTTATCAGTGATATTGTTTCGTATATTTTGTTTCATCCCGCTCTGCCTTATGCTCTGACTTGTCCATAGTCGGACACGCTCTCGATTTACCTTACCTGATCTGCCACGTACGTATCTAGCCTTGTAGCTGTCTGTTGATTGTGATTCATACGATACTTCTTGTACGTTCCGAGCATCTGATGCTGTAGTAATACGAGCGAATAAATCAAAGTTGATTCTCTTCGTAGTTGGTTCGCCTTCTGCAGCTGCGCGCATCAGAAAATTCTCAAATTCCTTTCGCTTCACAACTGTAGAGAGGCAACCGGGTGGTTTTGTCTCAAATAATATAAAAACACCAACAGATAGATAGCGAATAGACAAACGATGGGAACAGGTCAGCCGAAGCGTAACCGAAAGCTGAGATCCAGACAAAACCCAAACGCTCTCAGATCGAGGTCGGTGACCCCCAGGAGTGGCTGGGCGGATGCGTGCGGTGTCAACTCACGCATGAAATGGTAGCGTTCTCGAAGACGTTATCCGGGGAGCTATCCCTGTCGAAGCATGCCGGTAGGAAGACGTGAAGGTTGTCATCTGGCCCTGGTTGAGGATGCCAGAGTAAAGCAGCGACAAGACTGAGACATGCCAAAGGGGATACGTAAATGCTCGGAAGCAGGACCGCGAGCGAGAACAACGGTGATGACGGGAAAGGACGCACGGCAGGGCCCTTGCACAAATCATACGCAAAGTTGAAGCAAGTCCATGGAGGAAAAGATGCAAGAAGACCAATGGCCTTTGCCGGGCGTTGTTTCACGTGTGGCAGGAGTGCTGGCATTGTAGACACCGGCAAGGTAGAAAGCAGGACGGTAGCGACGAGACCGATGACATCTCGGCTGGACCTATGGAGCTCGGGCAGGATACTACAGTAATTATGGTGGGGAGATTGCCGGCGAGGAGATATCTGGGGAAGGTGATTGAATATCCCACGAGAGAAAGTTATCGCCATGTGCTTCGATGCGAAGCCGTGAAGCCTGTCAGATGCATGCCTGGGATCATAGACGGTGCAAGGCAAACGTGGAGGCTGGAGAACCAGCAAGCTTCAGCTCTGAAGCTGTGACTCGGGAAATGAGCCGCGGAAGCTGAAACAAACGGAACTAAACAGACTAGAAACAGCCAGTCCAAGTTGACGAGTCCGACGCGAAGGCGCGCACACCATCAGTCAACCCGGTAAGCTGCAGAACAGAACTGATGCATCCCAGGGACAAAAATGGGGCAGGCCACCTGACGAGCAAGGCGAACATCGTCAGGAGGGCGCGCTTTGGCGCACACCGACGGCCGACTCCGGCCCAATAAGGAAAGCGCTGAAGCTGCTTTGTCTCGTCGTTCGTTCCCGAACTCATCATTTGCAGGAAGACCTGCAAGAGGCTGTCCAACGCCTATGATCCAGGCGACCGCGCTCGGAATCTGCCTTGTGTACCTGGGAAGGGACAGCTTCGTAGGTCGGACCGCTCCGTCACCAAGGAACGTGCCGCGACGAGCGCGACCACATCTGGCGGCTTCTCTAACCCTGGTTTCCCTGTCGCTATAATCACTACTTTCACCGTGTGTCAAAAGGGTCTCCGAACGGGCATGAAAGGTAACTTACCGAGGCAAAGGCCGCTTGATCCTATATATTGCCCTGCTCGGCACGCTCGACCTGACCTACCTACCTTTCGTCAAATTCTTCATCATGGTTGTCGCTACCATGGCGAAGAGACAACGCCTGTCCTCACAATGCGATTTTTCTGCGCAGGTGAGTGTCGTTTTGATAAAGGCAACATCGGCTCTTGGGAGCCAAACATTGCGTTTCCCTCGCACCCACAGGGACAAACAACCAGCTTTGGGGGTCGCCCTCCCCTCTGTCTGCAGGACGCCTAAAAATGTTCTTTCCGACTCAGCGTGCCACTCCGTCTTTGTCTAAAGCTCGGCTTCGCAACCATGCATCCTTTATTTTGGCCATTCTGAATTCATCTCCTCATTCTTCGTCTCATCCTTTCCCTCCACAACTAGTTCTTTCCCGTCGAACCCTTTGCAATCCCCTTCTCTCGTGTCGCGCAAAAGGTACGTGCTCTCCGTCCCTCGTGTATCGTCCAGCTCTCTAATTTTGGTTAGATGTCGGATCATCTCATTGGTGGACATCAGCTAACTCTACAACCCACCCATGTTCGTCTTACCCATCTCTCGTCTTGTCCGCTGGACTCAACATCTTGTCGTCAGGAGTTACCCGACCCCAACGACCTGCAAACGACCCGCAATAAGAGTCCACATGTTTGTGTTCAGTCCTTCTCCGTCTGTATCTGCTTAGTGAGACTGCTCTAGCATCCCAGCGCCCCCTCCAAGCACAGTACCGAACACCTTCCCTCGAACCTGAGTTACGACCAATGGGAAGATGTCATCTACAAGGCGTACCTCCGCAAGCAGCCCGAGCCCACAGCTCCGGAGAGCGAAGATAGGAAGGCTGAGCTCATGGGCATCGCTAGTCGGTTCAAAGAACGCACGGCGAAGATTGCCACCGTCCTTCAGTCGCGTAGTTTGCGCAACGTCGACGAGGTCAATCGACTTATCGATGCACTGGCGGAGGCGCGATGGAAGCGATGTGTTATCCTGTGGCGCCTTTTCCCTTTCAAACAGCTCCCCACCGAGATTATCGTGAAGATATTCCGTCAGGTTGCCTGGTCGGCTCGCGGTCATGCGGAGTCAAATTCGGCCCTCCTTCGTCTCACCTGGGTTTGCAGGCATTGGAGGAACATCGCTCTTTGTGACAAGGCCTTATGGAATACCATCTGGTTTTCGGAGTCGGCCCCTTGGACACGCTCCTTCACGTTCTTCGAACGAGCCGGGACTGCGCCACTGAGCCTCCGCATCGGCGAGAGCAATCGCTTCCTAGAAACCCGCGACCGCAAGGAGATCATGACGAGGGAGCAGATGGAGACGCTCATGGATCGCATCCTGATGAAAGTTGAACAGATCAGCATGCTCGTTATCAGCGTGGAGGAGTGGCCCGCAGTGTACGCAGCTCTCAGTAAGCTTCGTGCTGCTGGCCGTGCGCGCCTTCTGTACCGCTTTGAAGTCCACCGCCTTGGCCGTCCTTATACATGGCTACGTCCGGAGTACGAGACGCACGAATACCTGGAGGCGTCGACCCTTTGTGGCGCCGAAGCCCTTGCGCTGCGGTATCTGTGCTGCAACGGCGTTCACTTGAATTGGAATCAAACCCCAATATCCAATCTCCAGTGTCTCGATCTCCGTCGTATGCCCGCGCAATACAGCCCGTCCGTGGAATGCTTCTTCGAGATCCTGCGCAGTTCTTCGAACCTGGAGTCGCTCATACTCGACGGAGGCGGGCCATCATGGGACGACAAAAACCCTCATCCCGAGGTGCCTCCCGTTCATCTTCCCCATCTCGCCACGCTTGTCATCGGCAGCTTCAGCCTCCTTCTCTCCACATTCCTCGTCAAGGCGCTTGACGCCCCAAACGTCCGCGATCTAACCCTCATGAACATGAACGTACGCGACTACGCCCCGCTTGCGAATGCGCTCATCGGCAGGTTTCCCAACATCACCATCTTAACGCTTTATGGGATCGTCATCGCACAGACAGCGGTCAACGGCCGGATCATAGCGCAATGGTTCATGTCGATGCCTCAGATTCAGTACATGCGCGTCGGCGGGCTGAAGCGACATGTGCTCCACGCATTTTTCATAGACGGTCGGTTACATCTCATGGACGACTACCCACTCATTCCCACCGACGCTCAGCGCAAAAAGATCGAGGAGGCGCACCCGCCCATCATCCTTCTCCCGAAGCTCAAGTATTTGGAGTACCAGTCCATGGACACGAATGACGTCCTGCAGTTTGGGCAGTTCAGGAAGCACAAGGAGTTGCCGCTGGAGAAGATCTACATTAACTCGCATTGGGCGGCTCAGATGAGCAGGCAAGAGCGAGACTTGCTGCGCACGGTCAGTAGTCTATATTCTATGTCCCCCCACTCCCTGGCGCCTGAGTGCGAGATGTTGCATATGATTCCATAGGTTGCGAACGAAGTGAAAACGGGAGGCATGGAAGAGGACGCTTGAGGTTTTGGAAGTCATTCGATCCGGTATTACTTACACGTTATACGCACGTATTTAAAGAAGTACATTCATCTAGTTATCTTGCGCAATGTAGCAGTAGAATCACCTAGTTTTTGTTTTTTGATTGGAAAGAAGGAAATGGCTGAAATGGGAGGAAGGTCACGAGACGGACACGGCTGGGTCATGGTCGAGCTGAGCGCGTCGCGTCGTTTGTTTGCACGCGTGCCTCTGGTTGATATCAGTTCACTAATCAACATCCCCCTTCCTCCTCCCCTACTTTGCATGTAGCTGTTTCTCTGCCCCGTACGGCTCAAGAACTCGTCCCCACAGCATCCAAGACGCACGCAATACCATGTCATCCGCCCGCCGACCTCTTTCGCGGTCCTCAACAGCAACGACGATAGCATCAGACGACGCCTCCTCCGTCTCCGACGACGCGTCCAACGAAGTCCCCTATGCCAGAAGACGAGCTTCAAACCATCAGCTCCAAGCTTTGCACAAAGTGTTCGTATCAAAACCTTACCCGACTCGGGAGGAGCGCAATGAGCTCGCTAACGAAATTGGAATGTGAGATCCTATAACAGTCTGCGATAACGTACTGTTCGCTCACTGCGTCTTCTCTTAGGGAATATAAAGCAGTTACGATCTGGTTCCAGAACAAGCGTCAATCCTCCAAACGCAAAGCATGGACCAAGAACTCCCGGGCCAAAAAGCGGGCGGAAGCCCGTCAGCCAGCCACGCCGGCCGGGCCTGCTGTACCCCTCAAGTCAACCGTATCCCTAGACCACATAGCCTCTCTGTCTGAGAGGCCATGCACCCACCTTATTCGCCATCTACCCCCCGCCCGCCACTTACGCCGCGCAAAGCAAGCAGCCGTGTGGCGTTTGGTCCCGTAACACCACAGTCCCGATCCGATCTCTGGAGGTACATGCCCTCGTCGCCGCCAGATCATCCTTCCTCCCCCTATGCAGACTTCCTTCCGACATCTACCTCGCCCTCGAGGGCAAAGTCGCTGGAGTGGGCATGCGCCAAGGCCCGCTTGGACCACAAGCAGCCTCGCGGTAAAGAAAACCGACCTCCGAAGCCAGGCCCTCCCTCGAACCGCCGTCAGAAGAAGAGACCTACCATCACCGACTCCGCACATGTGGTCGAGACGGACGTCAAGACCAAGACCAAGATTGAGTCGAGCGAGGATGTCATACCTAGCACAAATGCGCTCTCGCGTGATAGCTCGGTCAGAGATGAGTCGGCGCTCTCTCCACGTACCGTTTCCTCTCGAAACGCACCGCCGGGGGAATTCGAAGCCGCAATGATTTTGTTGCAGTTGAGTTGGAAAGGGAAGGATTAGGCTGGAGCCGCATGAGGTCTCGGACGAAAGACGCGTTTGCCACCAGGTATGTAAAGAGATCGGTTTGTTTTGATATGTTCGCCCGAGTGGATCCTTGTATTTTTTCTTCGGTTGTCCTTTTTCCCTTTTCATTCTGGACCCATGCCTCCCACTTCGTACACGTTACGTATGTCCTGTATTGCCTGTCCATGGACTGGTCCGACGCTTGACCCTTCTAAAAGTCCTTTGCTCGCCTTGATATTCCTACCAAGTCTAGAAAATCCTCTTCTGCCAACCATACCCTTTAATTCTGTCTTTATTAGTGTCGCAAGCTCCCTGTTGTCTGTACTCGCATGGCTTCTGTATTCTGTTAACCACCCATACCATTGCCCTCTACAATTCGTCTTATGTCACCGTTGATATGCATGTCAGCCGCTCGTTGAATAGTGTCCACAGTCCCGATGCATTCACAAGTTGGTCTTCGCGTCGCGGTGGGCTGTCTCCCTGCAGCGAATTCGCGTATGCACAGCACTCCCTTTCCAATTCTCGTCTTGAGACTCACCAGCACGGGCCGAATCGTCAGCGTAACCTCTCCCTTCTCTGCAGTCTGCGCTCACTATCGAGTACAATTTCAATGCGTCCTCCTACGCGAACGACACGGTCAACCCATTCGTTTACAACTATTGGCTTGTCGAGCAATAAATCTCAGCCCGAAGGACGACTATACAAGACGGCGCACCGAGCGATACGACCATGTCCGGGTCCAGAGGATGGTTCGGTTTTTCCTCAGAACAACGAGGGTGCTCAGGTTGTCGAATACTCTGCGCACGTCATCCCGCCCAACGGCCTCTCCATTGCCGTCCCAGCGAGCTCTGATCCTCCGTCTACTGACATCTCTGCTGGGACTTCTCAGGCTGAGAAGAAACCACGGCATAGGATGACTGATCGGCAGACACAGATGCTGGAGGCCCTATTTCACCAGAGCACGCATCCGTCTCGCGCAGAGAAAGAAAACCTTGCGTCCGAGCTTCGGATGTAGGTCCTCTCGCCTGCATTTTCATCCTATGCAGCCGATTTAATATATTTCCAACTCTGGCATCGCAGGGACCTGAAGACCGTCACAATTTGGTTCCAGAACAAACGACAAACTATCAAGAAACAGACCAAGGTGTTTGTCCCGCCCTTTGACGGCATGAACGCGCTAGCCTCTGCGTCCGCTCTGATGACTCCCTTGAGACTGGTCAATGGTTCGCATCCGCCCGCGCTCTATGAGCGGTCAGTCCAGGCGGACACAGGCTCCAGGACGATCAGCCTGTCCATCCCGCCTAATGCTACTCCTCTTGCCTCGGCTTCCTCGCACAGCACTATGCCTCAATCTAGCCCCCTGGAACCTTTTACCATGATCCATTACCAGCCTCGCTTGGCTACTTCTGCACTCATTCCTATACCCATCGTTCATCCGCACCCCATACAACACTATCAACCGCCATCTCTTCAACCGCAATCAGCTCCGCTGCCCACGCACAAGGCAGTCTCGTGTGTTGACGCTCACGATCTATGGAAACACCTACCCTCTTCCCCGCCGGAGGAGGCTTACTCGGCGCACCCCAGCCCTGATCTACACGGCTTCCAGTCTCACAATCTCTCGAATAATGACGCAACGACATCCAGCTACCAGCGGCCGCGAACTCTGGAGTGGGCCTGTGCACATGTTTCGAAACGGAGGCGACTCGAGACCAGAGACGATGTTTTTATCGATGCCGATTCTGATGATGGCCTTGATTCGGACGAGGAAACTGAGCGCGAAGGCAAGAATCTGGTTGAAGCGTCGCCTTATGCTGAACCTATCTCTTCTTCGGCGGTCTGGGTAACTTCACCGTCTTTGTCTTTATCCGAGATCCGCGTCCCTCAGGAATACCTGGCTGCATTTCCTCCGGATGTCGTGCAAGGCGCTCAGCTGCTCCTTGCCCTTAAACAGTCTTTGGCATCTAGGCCCTAGGTCTTCGGCTTGTTCTCTATTTTCTTTAATGTTTTAATTCGATTTGTATCTATACCGTCATGTATCCATTTGCCTCTCAAGTCTTGAAAACATTAAGCGTGGAAAAACAGTGATTGCATCACATACAGTATGAGGTGTATCATATGAGAACGCGATGATGGTAAAACATGGACTGCGACCTGAGTACCAGTGGACCGACACACGATGTAGATGTGGTAAAACGACAACAATGCAAAATAAGTAATTAGATGCGCAGAGATACAGATGTCCTCGAACGACGCTGCCGCCTACATCACGGCGAGCTGGTCGCCATCTTCCGTTTTAGACCTGCTGCAGCGGGCGACGCTGGCGCTGACGATGGACTGCTTGCAGGTGAGGGATAGCCTAGCGAAGGTTCGGGTAACGGTGCGCCGTTCGGTTTCGATATGCCGACGGGTGTGCCGTTGGCGGCTTTATGGGCTCCATTTCTGGCCTCCGCGCCGTTGGAATGGTTGCGTGGTATTGACATCGGAGGTGGCCCTGAGGCTACGCCATTGTTAATGACTGAGTTTGACAATGAAAAAGTACACTCACATTTTACGGCATGCTGTCGGAAGACTTCAACGAAGGTATTCATCTCCCGCCAATCCACGATCCGGTTTTCTCGCTCCCCTACTATCATCGCCTCATCGTCCGGCTCGTCGATATCCATCTCGACATCCTCATCAGCACCCTCCGCTATAGGGGCATTATTGGTTCCTTCATCAGCGTCTGTGGGCCGCAGCTTGAGGAAACTTGTAATGAGAGGATCGAACATGGTCTCCAGCGATGGCATAAGATAGGCAGGTGCATTGAAGATGTCCGCAATTTCCTTGCCGTTCCATGGTTTGGTGGTATCGACCGTAGCCCGCGGCAAATTTGAAGACTCTGAGAAGGCAGACTTTCCAAAGATATCCTGGAATAGGGTACGCTTTTGAGGTCCCTGGGCACCGTCAATGAGGCCTTGTGCCGTCGATCCTTCGTCCGATGGCGCATGAACGTCACTGCCAAAGAGAACGATGCCCCACGTATCGGTTATGCCGACAAGGCTGAAGGAAGACGGATCCTGAAATTGGCCAGGAGACTGAGGATACCAAACTACGCTTCGCAAGCGGAAGGGCACGGTGTGGACTTCGCTGGGCGTTGGCGTGCCGGGCTTGAATAAGGCAATGCGGGTCGGCGCATTAGCCTGGTTAGACACAGCGGGGAGCTGGTGGAGTACGAGGAACGCTTCAGACTTCGGATGCGGAACGATGCCGTCGATCGGCAGAGAACTCCGGTAATGCCATTGAACTGAAAATGAATTAGTTTCTGGGCACGCTGAGCATAACCACAAATTCGCACCTGACTGGGTAATCAGATCCCAGAGGACAATGTCGAAGTTCGACGCAGTTACGAGGTAACGTCCACCGGATCCAACGAAATGAGCCGACAAAACTGTTGCACATTCTGGAGTGGTGAGGGCTTGTATTAAAGTGTTCGTTGCAGGATCGAAAAGAACGACATATGCCCCGAGGGAGACGGCAAGGAGTGAACCATCCAAGGACCACGCGGCATGTCTGGGTATCTCTTGTCGGAAGCTGGTACTAGACCGCGCATACCAGAACTCTACGAGAACGGCGGAAATTAGTATGCTTCAAGCACGATGATAACCAAACTCAAACTTACCTTCCTCAGTACCATTGCGGTCTTTCGTCGTCTGCAATGCCCAGCTTTTGATGTAACCATCTTCGCCCGTACTGATGAGGAGAGGTCCATTCGTCTGCGTAGACGCAGGACTAAATGTGAGCGCCGTCACCGCCTTGAGCCCATGGGGCCTGTCTATCCTAGTGTTTAATATCCAGAATCCGGCCGCCTTATCCCACTCCCACATTTTGAGGTATACTTCTCCGCGGAAAAATTCGTCACCTTCTCGCGAGTCGATGGTGGCCATCCAGCCGCCAGCAGGTGAGGTGACAGCACGCTCGACGCGTGATGGCTCGAGAGCCTTTTCATCCTTTCTAGACACACGATTCGACGGTGCAACTTCTAGCTCGGACAATAGCCTTGACGAAGTGGGCGAGTAAATCTGCAGCGATGATGGATGGGAAGAGGGAATGATGAGGGTAGATGATGCGGAATGGACAGCCAATGGTACGGATGTGGTCGACGATGGTCGAGTGTGCGATACCGCAGGATCTAGGACAGAATGAGTTACCAATTCTTATTGATATTATATGCGCCTTGCGTACCTAGCTTAATGCGCGAAAATGTTCTTGAAAGCTTGAGACGTGCGGCACTGATGAAGGCGAAGCTAGAATCCGCAAGGCCTAGCAGGTATTCCTCCTCTTGGCTCGAAGCGCGCGAAACGGAGATAGTCGAGATCGGAGCTCCAACACGAGGAACGAATTCTTTCTTTCCAGAATGTAGCTGCCAAATGACCAGCACGGCCTCCTCTCCACCGCTCAGTAGGTACGCGCCGTTGTGAGTGAAAGCCAAGGCAGAAACCGCATGCGCATGCCAGTGTAGAGTAGTCGTTGGTGCGCGACTCTCAACGCCGGGAGCAGGGACAGCGATCGTCTCGTTCAAGCAGTACCATAGTCGGATATTGCCCTTGTCGTCCCCTGTTGCAAAGTATTCTTCGGTAGGGTGGCATGCCAGACATGTAAGCGCCTCGGGAGACACAAATTTGGTAAAGCCCGCCTTGAGGTTCGCCGTGGAGGCAACATATGCCTTGTGCCCTCCGACGGCCACGAGCCATAGGCCGTTGGGGGTCACAGCCAGGCCTTTCGTCAAACGAACCTTCCTCCCGACTGCGGTGGTTTCACTTGACTTCTGAATCGGAGACTCTGCCGTAGCAGCCGTCGCCTTCAGGGATACACGAAGAACGGTACAATTTTCCTCGATGGTTTTGCCTGAAGCAGAACAATCATGTCATAAGATGGGACACAATCAGCAAATGAACGACATACCGCTTTTGTTCGTCTTTTTGCTCTGTTGACCCACGGAGACGAATACATAATCTTTGAAGTTTTCGTGGACGGCGAGGTGGAAGATCGGCTGGTTGAGGTTGACCGTCTGCAGCAGTAGTGCGTCCAAGAAGTCCCAGATCTTGATGTTTCCATCCAGAGAGGCAGTGATCAGCTGAAAAACATTATGGGGGTTCAAAACCGCAGACGTGATGAGATCGGTGTGCCCGTTTGAGCTGCCGACCGAGCTTCCGGCGGGTGCAGCGGATAGCGTCGAGACGATTTGTCCCGTAGAGGAAGAGTAAACCTTCACAGATGACCCAACGATAGAGAAAAAGTAGCTATAGGAAATTAAAGTACGAATTCTCGCTTAGCAAGACTCACATGCCACACGAGCGTCGAGTACGCACCTCCCATCCTTCGTAAACACCGGCGGATGTCGACTAGCAGATGATTCCGTCAACGAGACCCATGGCCAAGGCGTCTCCTGCGATGCACTTGCAGATGTACTCGCCTCCGCAGGCCCCTCCGCAAACGCCTGTCCCGCCTCGTCCTGAACGCGTCCTTGCGCCCCATTGCCTTCCTCCTTCCCTTTTCCTCTCTTCAGCTTCCGCTTCGCCGGTTTTTCCGGGCTGGCCGGTAGTGGTACCTCGTTTGGAGGTCGCGCTGGCGTGGTTTTTGATTTGGACGCTGCCATGGCAGGCGTCGAATGAAGAAATGGGCTCTGCGTCGGAGCGGTCGCCGATTCGAAAAAAAGTCGCTCTGAACAAGTTTGGACTGACGCCCATGCGCCGTTTATGGTAAGTATTTCCTTTTCTGTATTGTGGCAGATCCAATGCAAGAAATCAAAACTGTGATCATCGGTTTCTCCTTCGCGATGGAGGATAGAAAGATACCAGGATGCTAAGGGGCTGAATGTGCATCCCGAAGGAAGAAAGTTGGAACACCGAGTGATCGCCGCGACTGCGAGTGGTAAGTAGACGGTAACGGCGTAGTACAGGACATTGCATTGAGGTAGAACATAGAGACGATGAGTATAACATAGCAAGCAAAGAAAATGTAACACAAGAAATGCAACACAACAGCAGAATACACGAAGGTCAAGATGTGAATACAGAGCCGACAAGATGATAAGTAGTAGCTACACTAGGATTCCTCACTGTCGCTATAAACACCGTCCTCCATCTCATCGCATGTTTTGAAGCCGATGAAGACTCGGAGTATCCGACACGGGGTATCAAAGTCGTCCTCCGTGGCGAGAGCACGAGCGTCCATGATAGCTTTCCGTGTGCGCTCCTCTTCGAGCAGTTCAGACTTGGGTAGGGTATCACGGCGGGGCAGCGGAAAGCCGAGCTCGGTCAGAGAATACCAGAAAGCCGCGCGGGTGTGAACGTCGCTGCATGGAAGTCAGGAAGAAGCCACGTAAGACGCAGGCAACGACTTACGATTCGTAGCTGTCAAACAATTCTTCGAATCGGCGTCGAGCAACACCCTCTTCGAGCTCTGCATCTTCCCATCCGAGCTCAATCAAGCTATAGCGCTTTGGAGAAGATTGCAGATATTGGAGCTCTTCCCACATGGCCTCGCGACAGCCCTTGACGCCCATGAACGCGCGATAAAGATTCATGGCGCGCGTCCGGTCGCTCAGCCGCTCAATCGCATGGAAGGGAATGAGCGATTGCGCAGACTGGCGTCCATCAAGCTTGGTACCATCCAAGGATGTGACAAAAGGAGCAGAACCTCGACGGTCGGGGATAACGCTGATGGGACTCGATGACCGGTCCGTCGCTGGACTGTCTGGAGGGGTACCCTTCGATCGCGGACGGCCCAAGGTTGAAGTACTCGAGCCAATGTCGTCCGATGTCCAGGCAAAGGAGAGGTAGTTCGAGATATCAGTGCTGCTGATCGTGGACAACGTAGAGGAGGATATAGTCGAGGATGATCCGAATGATGAAGATAGTGATGACAACGATTGCGAAGAAGGCCGTGTGACAGGACCGTGTGGTGAAGCCGGCGGTGAGGCTGACACTGATGCGAGGGAGCCTCGTCGTTCGCCCTCCTCGGCACCTTGGGAAGCCTGTTCGGGTAGTGGAGGAAGGGGTGCAAGAAAGGGCATATTGAGGTTCAGAGGCTGCGCACTGAGACATCTTGAAAAGTAAGAAGTGAAATACATAGGAACTACAGCTGCGGAGATGAAAACCTGCGTTAGATGATTGAGTGATGAGACGCGGATGAAACATTTGCCTGTGGGTCTCATGTTGATGAATCTTGTCTCGTACACGGAGTTAAATAGCATCTCCAACAATGCATGCTGATGAGTTGTAGGTTTCACAGGTGTCAAGGGCGGTGAGGGTGGTGCAGCACCGTCGGAGCCATTCAAAGCTTGAGTTGTCGTAGAAGGTTGAGGCTTGGCATGCAGAGGATCTGTGAACCACCTCGGGAGTACGGGAAAAATTATGTCTGCGCGAGTTCAGCAAATGTTTCCACCTACAGAATATCGTCACTTACCACTTTCGACAATCTCTACAAAGCCGCCGGGTTGTAATACACGCTGGATTTCCTAGACATGCGATCTGAATTCTCTGCCATGTTCTAGACTTGGCTCGAAGATACCTTGAATATTGTACTCCACTAGAATAAGATGAGTCCGTGCCAATAAGTTCGGGAAGAAATTAGAAGCACCTTATTTTCGGGTACACCTCTACCAATATCTACCACGTGTACATGATCGAATGTGTCGTCATCGAAAGGAAGTCTCATGGACAAGCTACCGACGTGCAGTATATTAGGACACCCTAACGCAAATGAATGGAAGGAACACACAAATTGCCATGCATCCAGGTGATCCGCCGCCCGACGTTTGGCTCAAGGAACAGCGTGGGTATCTGGATATTTACAAGGTCGAAGCCAACGAACTCCGAGCCAGGCCATGCACGCGCAGCGTCGATGGTCCAGATGCCCGTCTAAGTGGATTCTAGCTTGAGAAATCGTATGTCAAGGATAGAATGAGACAACTCACACCACAGCCTAGCTCCAATACTTGTTTTGGCGGGCCATGTGGCGGACTCAGGAACGTCGGGGAGGGCTGCAGCTGACGCCGCATGAAATGATCCGCAGAGTCCCTAGCGTCCGCCAAATTCCCGACACCAAAAAAGCTGCTAGTGAGATGTATGTGAAATGAACGGCAGCCACAAAGACGCACAACTCGATGATGTCCTTGTCGTAAGAGACGGGGTATGGCGCCTTCTCTGACCCGTAGCTATGATGCTTCCGGCCATACTTGAACGAAAACTGGTTCTCCCTGTTCGCACGCGGTCCTCGACGTCCTTCAAATGAGCTGCTGGGTATCGGCGGGTTGATCTGGGATCCGGAACTGCTGCTGGAGCCGGTCGCAGTACTCGGGCGAGAAGCGCTGTTTTCGGGAGGGCTCGACGCGTACGACATGGAACGGGTTCGACCACAGCTGTGGGAATACTTGCGCAGAAGGTGCAGGCGGTTGCCTGGGAGGAAGATGGGAGGGAGAGATGGGGGAGGGCAGGGGAGGGGAGAGAGCTAAGTTAAGACAAGGGCTCACGGAGAATTTGGAAATCTGAATCGAAGTCGGATTATGTACTTCAGCGCCGTCGAGAGACGTGCGAACTTGAAGGCCTCGGAAACACGAGCCGCGGTCTGTCCACAGCGTCTCTCATGCTGATGGCCATCATCATACAGCTCGGTATCACGGAGCATGGGTGTTGAGATAGGTCTGATTTTGCCACCAAGTCGCTGCTGATGCGGGGCTGCAGATGCCAGAACTTCAGGTCCCGAAGATCACAAGTCTGATCCAGATCCCTTCCATCGTCCGGCTACTACCATTTCATATATCCTCGTTTTGAATCCTTATCTAGATCGATTCTCACCAACGTTTCAAAGAGAACAGGTCCTCCGGTTCAAACGCGTTTACAGCAAGCACAGCATGGAAGGTTCAAGAAAGAAAAGCTTCCGTGCTGCTCATTCGACACAGCTAATTTAGTTCCAACGTTGCAATTGGACTGCCTCGCGCGGTAAAATATGTACCAGCGTGTTTTGCGTGTGCACAGGCACCAAAGTTTCCACTTGAACTAGTTCTGATCCTTCGCTTGACCAGAACACCAGGGTTTTTAGCTCGGAACATCTCGTTTGACGTGTACAAGATACTCAGGCGTTGTGAGGCTTGATATTAGGATGTGTCACACATACGTTCGCTCGCACTTCTGCATTCTTCCGCATCCGTCAAACACCGGTATATCCGTGCCCACTTTCCACAGAAACTCTTTGAGGTGCTTGATTCCGTGACATGTCTACAAGCGAAGTAAGCGTCAATCCTCATCGTTACCTGTGTCACTGTCCTCGTCGCCGACTTGTAACAGCGCAAATCTCCCCGCCCCTGCGCTGTACGCCCGATCCTCGGAACCGTCGTCTACATCCTCGGTCAGGAACTCGGAGTCCGAGCCTGACGCGGTGGCGTCATGACTGTCCTCGTCGTCTTCTTCATCTTCCATTTCAGTGTCGGATTCATCCATGTGTGAACCTCCGTGGTCCCCAGATGCGGGGACCCAGATTCCATTCCCGCCCGCTCCCTCCTCGACGAGCCCCATGTCGGTGTCCGGAGGCCAAAACGCCCATCGAATCTTCCCCTCTGCCAGGGCTCTGAGGACTGTAGGATGTCAGGGATGGCGTGGCAGGCACCGGGGGAGGAAAACACGCACTTGCGTTCCCGGCACGATTCACGTCAGGCCGACCCGCTTTAGCTGTCACCCACCCTTTCTTGTCCGCATAAGCTACCATGATATCCATCGCCGTCCACGGCTCTTGCTTCCTTTCCTTTCCCCTCCGCGTGCCCTCACGCCACGTGCGCTTATCCTCGATCTCGCCAGACGCAATTGAAGGGTGTGCGAGTCCGAAGATAGTCTCCAGCGGAAGTAGATCCGCGGCATAAGAGATGCAAAGTGGGAGAGCAGGCATGCGCGCAATGGGCAAAATGCCGCAGAGGACTTGCTTTTCGAGCGGGACAAGGTCGGGCATGACGAGACCCGGGCAATCGACCAGCCGAATGTCGGGCGTCCAGAAGAGGGTCTGGAAGTGTTTCGTCTGCAAAAGAGACAATCATTATGGTCTCACTCTAGATGCAAGTCAAATGTTGTTCACTTTTCCTGGTGTTTTTGAGGCTCGCACTTTCGTAGTGCCGAACAGCGCGTTCAATAGAGAGGACTTTCCGACGTTGGGTTGGCCTAGAAGAGGCGTTAGCATCCTCTCTGACTTTCGGTGTCTGCGACCCTACCAATGAATCCTATTGTCAAGAAATCTGGCTCTCTTTCCTCATTACCTTCGTCATCCTTTTCATCCCTGGGATGCGAATCAGGCGTTTGGTCCTTTTGCGAATGCGTCGTAGGTCTCGAGGTCATGACGGCCTCCCAATCGACCTTCGTCTTTACTCTAGGCTTCCACTTCCTCACCTTCTCCTCGTCAGCTCGTATCATTTCTGGAGGCTCCAACATCTCTGCGTGTACTTCCTTGATAGCCTGTATCAAACGCTCTTTGAATGTCTGCGGAATGTATGGTTCGTAACGCGCTCTCCCCTGAACGGCAGTCCTGCTTGGATCATGGTCAGGATGACTTGTTTTCTGCACGTACGATTCTACCATTACAACCCGAACATCCGGGTATGTTTCTGTGAGATAGCGGTCCCATTCAGCTGCGCGGACAGGCCCGGTGATGTCGACTTTCGTGAGGACGAGTATGAGTCGGGCGGATGTAGTGGAGAGATACGCCGACAGCGACGGAGGAAAGTGAAGAGGGGGGCAGCGGGAGTCGAGAAGGATAAGGAGAATTTGGGAGAGTTCCGTCACGCGCCATCTGTGTGTGTAGCGTTTAGAGCGAACAAGCACTGTGATTGTATGAGGCACGTACAGTTGTCGCCAGACTTCAAGATTGCGCTCGAAGATTGTCGGCGATGGAGGCATTGATTCATTCTGCTCAACCACGATCCCTTCCTCGTCGTCCTTGTCCTTTGGCAAACGCTCCTCTTCTGCGGCATGCACCCAGTCATCCACGATCTGGTCCATCTTCGCGAGCCACTTGGCGAACAGACCCTCCTCATTCTTCTCTACTTCCTTCTTGCTCATGTCGTACCTCCATTTCGGCCTTCTGACGCATGTCATCTCCCTCCTCATCGCCTCCTCTTTCGCGACATCGATCCTACCGCTATTCGAGGACCATGTCGCGACGCGAGAAGGAACAGGCCGCGTGAGCGGAAGAGATCCTGCAAGATTCTTGCTCTCCTCGAGTAACGCAGGTGAAAGCTTCACAAAGGCAGATTGAAGGCGGCGTGCAGACGCTACGACAGCCTGGTGCTGGGGATCTCGATCGCGGTTAGATGGCACTTTACCTCGCTTCTTCTGGGAAGAGGATGGCTGTGGCGGTGCGTCGACATCTCCACGCTTGACTGCACGCTTAAGCTGCAGTTGCGCCTTACGCTGCTTGCTTGATGCGGGTTTGCGACGAGGCATGCTCGAAAGATGCAGGCTGAAGCGCTGAGTGATATGATGTCGATGAGGACGTGATAGTTTCTGACGCGTTGTTTGCGCGCTTTACCAAGACCGCCTTCCTGTTATGGGTGTTAAATGTGTCATTTCTGCTTACTCCGGCTTAGGTAGCAGCTTTTCCTTCGACCAAGTACGCGTAGATCCTGTTCCTTCCAGCCCACCACATTTATTCCCCATGCCTATAAAGTCGCGTCCTGATGCGTCGCATCCTCTCCGTCTCGTTCCCCCGAATAGTGGTTTCACCATTTTTCAGCTCCCGTCCACAAATACCTCCGCATCCCAGACATGTCCAAGAAGAATGACAACCGCAAGAGCGTAGTCGTCGTTGGCGGCGGAGGCGCAGGCTCTGCAATCGCGCGCACCCTCTCGGGCAAACTCGATCCTGCCCAGCACTCCCTGACCCTCATCAGCGAGAGGCCCTTCACTATCTTCCTCCCCGCCTCTCTCCGCGTGGTCACTACCTCAGATGACACGCTCGAACAAAATGCTCAGCTCACCTTCGACAAGCTCTTCATCAACAACAATGGCACTGTCGTCGTCGGCAAGGTCGCCGCTATCGAGAACGACAAGGACACAAAGAGCGGAGACGTTGTTCTGGATAACGGCGAGAAGGTTCATTACGACGTCCTCGTGTTGGCGCCCGGTTCACACTGGAGCGGTCCTCTCGCCTTCCCCGCCGGTGGCAAGGCTGAGTTCCACGAGCACGTCGTTCAATGGCGCAAGACATTCGAGAACTCGAAGGGCATTGTCCTGGCAGGCGGAGGCGCCGTCGGCATTGGTACGTCGTCCCATTTACCTTCATCTCACACAGGACTGACCATTCATTACAGAACTTGCGGGCGAACTTCGCGATCTATACCCAAAGAAGAAGATCACCCTCGTCCACAGCGATGCGAAACTTCTGAACGCGGCGTACCCCGACAAGTTCCGCAGAAAGGCGGAGCAGGGGATCCGCTGTCGCAACATCGACATCGTGTTTGGCGATTTCGTCGACGACTTCGAAGCAAAGGACTCCATCACGACGCGCCAGGGCAAGAAACTCGAGGGCGACCTTGTTGTGCGTGCAGTTTTTACTCCTTTCTAGACGACTGCTCACGGTATCAGACAGGTACCTACCTTTGGCTCGCGTCCTGCGAGCGAGTTCATCGCGTCCCTCGGCTCAGACACGCTCACCGACCAGGGTCACGCCAAAGTGCGCTCGACGCTGCAGCTGCGCGCGTTCGACAATATTTTCGCCGCAGGTGACATTCTTGAATGGAAAGAGCAGAAGCAGCTGGCGAAGTGCGCCGGGCATGCCGCCGTCATTGTCGCGAACGTGCTGAGCATTCTTGGCGGCGCGGCGCCCGCCAAGGAGTACAAGGGTAGCATCGAGATGATCCTCGTCACGAATGGCAAAGTGCGTCCGGGATTTTAGTCTGTAAGGTCTTTGCTGATGGAGTGCTGTGTTGCAGAACGGAGGCGTTGGATACCTCGACATCCTTTGGGGAATTACTCTCGGCAATTTCTTCGCCCGGTTGCTTAAATCTAAGAGCTTGATCATAGGCCAGGCTCGCGGCGCATATGGCCTAGCGTAAATGCTGTTTCTCTTGAGGACACCTTTATTATTTTACCTTTGATTCTTGATGCCCTCCCTCCTACCTTCGTTACTTTGTCTCTAGGGACTTGTCCTGACACTTTGCGCCTCTCTTTTATCTTCGTATATTCTTACTGTTTATCAACGATCTCAACGGTCACAGTTTCGCCTGCAGAATTAAGTGATCGATTTTTGGCGATCTGGAATGATGCTTCACAGTGCGCTGATTGTAGGCGCGTCTTTTCGACGACATCGGGCCAATGACGCGACGCGACGGCACCACGTGATGCTCACTTTACGCAAGCGCCGTGACGCACCTCTCCCGCTCGCCCGCCACCACCGCGCCCTCCTCTCCCGCCCGTCATGCTCAACTTCAGCTCCTGGCTCGGCCGCAAGCAGACGCCCCCACTTCCCCAAACCGCCAGTCCCCCGCCTGCCTCGCCCCCACCCCCACGCACGAGCGACAAGCCGAAGCCCTCGCTCGAGGACTCGGCTGCGCCGACCCTCGTCTCGCCCACCGCGGAATACCCGCGCTACGCCGACCGCGAGCGGCGCGGCAGCGTGCAGACACGCGCCGCGTCCCAACCTCTCTCGGCCCCACCACCGCGCGCGGCGCCAAAGGACGAGCCAGAGAAGGAGAAGGACGCGCCGCCGCGCACGCAGTGGTCGACGCCGCTGCAGACGGAGCACGACGAGGTGCTCGCGAAGCTCCTCGGCGAGAGGTCCGGCAGCATCAAGGGCAAGGAGAAGGAAACCGCGAACGAGAAGAAGCCCGCGGCGGATGCGGATAAGCTGCGCTCGCGCGAGACGGTGCAGACGGGCGCGTCTGGCGCGGGCGGCGTGCCCTCGCTCAAGGTCGACCCGGTCTACGACCCCTTCACGGGCTCGACACTCGGGTACACGCCGCGCCCCGCGGTGCCGCCCGGCGACGTCGCGCGCGACGCGCTGTGGGACCAGATGGCGGCCGTGCGCGCGCTGCAGTCCGAGATTGCGGGGATGCATCTGACGATGGAGAATGTCGGGATGGGGTCGGCGGATATGGGCGCGGGGCGCGGGTCGGCGGGGATGGGGAAGCGGCGGGGGAGTGCGGGCGCGGGCGCGGAGAAACTGGATGAGCTGGGGGAGGACGGTGCGGAGGCGAAGGAGGATGAGAAGGCGCGGAGGGAGCGGGATCGCCTGTTTGAGCGGGCGGAGCAGACGTTCGAGGGGCGGAAAGAGGATATTGATTCGATTATGGGCAAGGTGCGTGGTCGAGGCTTCGTTATTGGTTTTGCTGACTGCTTATGTCCTCCAGCTCGATGAGCTTTCCAACGCTCTCACGAAGCTGCATATGCTTGATATGCCACAGCTCGACCTCGACGCCGATTTCTCTGGGCCTGAGCGCGGAAATACCGACTCGACTTTTCGGGTACCCTCCCCGAACGGATCGGCGTCCACAGCATCCGGATGTGAGGCGCCTTTCTCGTCTACCGTCTCATGGTTCGATGTTTGGGGCCGCTGGCCGCCCGTCTCGAATGGGCAGCGAGGGATATCTACTGGAGAGCCCCGCTAGTATGATGAGCGCGCTGCCGGATCCGATGGAGAAGGGGCCAAATGAAGGATGAGATTCGCCGTTTCCTCTTTCTGATCTACTAGTATTGCTCTTACGCTTTGCATAACAGTTCGCTTTTCATATGCATTTGCTCGTTTGGAGATATTCCTCCACACGCATACGTGTACGGTCACATCAATGCATCCTAATTTCAGTTCAGATTGCCATTCGTATGGTGCACTTCTTCGGGATTTACTTCATATTGCCTTACATTGGATGTACTAAACCGTCCTGAAATCATTTCTCAATCCTAATAATGGACCTCCCTTATTGAAGTTTCAAAGCATCCCTCGAGGATTATACTTCACATCACTGTACTCAGGGAGAAGAATGCAATATGATACAATGTCAAACATGCTATTGTACAACTGTCAGGATGCAATGCTATACTACAGGCCTTATTTCTGCTCTCCTTCCTTCTGTTCTACTGATAGTCGGCGCGATGCATCATTGCATACCGCCTTTTCAGGCAATGACAACGCCACCATTGGGGTGCAGCACCTGACCCCTGCAAAGAAGGCACCGTGTAAGGGGAATGCATGCTTGAGCTGGCTTGGTGGGACGTACGAAACATAGCTCGAGTCGACACTCGAGAGGAAGACAAAGCAGGTAGCGACTTCCACTGGGTGGCCCGCACGGCCGATGGGCGTGCTCAGGCCGAAGGATTTCTTGGATTCCTCGGTCATAGTGGATGGGATGAGCGGCGTCCAGATCGGTCCCGGTGCCACAGCTTCACAAGACTGAAGTCAGTGACCGTCGCAGGATGCAGTGTAGTAGTGTGGTATGCTTACCGTTGACTCGGATGCCGCGCTCGCCGACGACCTGGTTGCTGAGCGCACGCATGAAGCCGATGATCGCGCCCTTCGTCGCGGTGTAGTCGAGCAGCTCGGGGTGGCCGACGGCAAAGTTGACGGAGGCGTTGAAGGTGATGGTGCTCCCGGAAGGCATGAACTTGAGCGAGTTCTTCGTGAGGTAGAAGAAGGAATGGATGTTAACTTGGAAAGGTGTCATGCCAGTCCTCCGAGGGGAGTGTGGTCAGGTCGGTGTTGGCGTGCTGCACGCCGTGGTTGAGCGCGCTGAGCGTGTATATGAGTGCCAATAGGAGAATATGGACTAATGGGGACACTCACAGGGTGTGCAGCACGTTTCCGTGGATCTCAAGGTGCCGCTGGATGAAAGCAATGCAGCTATCCTCGGCAGAGAGGTCTACCTCGACGGCGACGACCTTGCGCTGGCCCTTCGTCTTCTCGAAGATCATTTTCTCCGTAACCTTTATGTCCTCAGACTCCTGGGGGAGGTAGGAAAGCGTGAGGTCCGCGCCCTCCAAAGCTGCAAAGAGCATCAGAGTATGCGGGTCGTCGTCAAATGGCTAGACATACCGTAGAGGATGGCGATGGCCCTGCCAATACCGCTGTCTCCGCCGGTGACGATGGCTTTTTTGCCCTCGAGCTTTCCAGCAGCCCGGTAGGGCTTGCCGTCGGCCATGATGTCGCTGAAGGGCTCCGGGTCGAGCTTGGCCTGCTTGCCAGGCAACTGCTGGCTCTGAACCGGGTAGCGGAAGCCGCGCTTGTACTGTTCGGGGACGTTTTGAGACATGGTGAGGGTAGGGAATAGATCGTATGGGGGACGTTGGTTGGGTTTCAGGAATATATACGCAGGCGTTGGGGTATGAGGACATCGTGGACGGGCGGGGGATGCGCCGGTGACGTCACTGTGGGCGGGCGGACGACGTCGTAGTGATCGTCAAAGTGCCACTCTCGACGCGGATACAACGCATCATCGCGTATCGGGAGCTCCTGTGTTGAATACATGGCACTTTACACGTCGGTTTGTTGGTAGGAAAGGATTGAGGATGATGCGACGCGTCTCGAGTATCATGGACAAGAGTCTGTGTTGTAGCCCAGGTACCGGTGGTTTCGAATAGATATGGTTAAATCAGATGCCTGACAGATTGTCCTATACCTTCACATGCAGCATGCTGGAGACCACGGTCGATGGGAGATGTGGACGCGTTGCGTCCGGTGAGCGCGAGCGAGATGACGCTGACCCGAATTCAGGGTTAGGACGCGTCCTCATCTCGTCCTTCACAGCTCGCCTGCTGCTGATTGTATACCTCGGTTTCACCCTCCAGCGCGTGTATACAGACAGCCTCGCGACAATCGCGTTGCATCGCGCCACGGTCCAAGTGGAGCTCGCTCTCTATCTGCTGTGAGATTTGACCCAGTTACCGGCGCGTCTGCTCTCTAATCCGGCTATCGACCCATCCCTCGTGCCCCCATCGCGCTTTCCATATCCTGCAAGCCTCCCCGCTCGCCCCTTTCTTGGAGCCTCATAAACGGCTTCTGTCCCCTTCTGCTTACCCCACCTATCTCCTAAAGCGTGCCCTTGATTGGCTGCGCACAATATATACTTCGAATCTCAAGTGCTCGCGCTGTTCTCATTGGTATTTACCCACCCTCACCCCATCCATCATGTCGACATCATATCTCGGCCTTCCTCCCATCCCTGCTGATCTCAAACCTGTCACCCCCTTCCTCCAACGCGCGGACGAGCTCAAATCTCAGGAACCCGTCATCTCTTACTGGTGTACGTCCCGTTTCGCCCCACATCTGTACATTCAGCTAACAAAGATTTGCACCTGTGTATGTAGGTACCTACTATGCTGCGCAAGTCGGCATCTCTCTCCGTGCCCCCTCACCGGCCAACCGCGCCTTCCTCTCAGCTCTCCTTACCGCTCCTCGAGTCCCTCCGCTCCTCTATTGGTCCTCATGATGCTGTTGACATCGAATCTGTCTCTACCGCCTATGTTGAGAACTTCGCCCTCCGCGTCTTCGCCAGTGCTGACAATGAAGACCGCAATGCCCGAGCCACTCGCGGTACTGCCAAGAAATTCGTCGCTGCCTCTAACTTTCTCGAAGTGCTCAAGGTATTCGAGGATAAGTCCGCCTGGGAATCGGTGCGTGTTATCCGATCGATGCAGCGATATGCCATATACTGACGTGCGTGTTTTGTCTTTGAACAGCACGAGGAAAAGGTGCGCTATGCCAAATGGAAAGCAGCCGACATCGCGAAGGCGTTCCGCGAGGGCCGCAAACCCACCGCTGGACCGGCTGATGCTACACCGCCTGCCGAAGTGGACCAGTCCCCTCTGACACAGCTGCCTTCTGTGCCGTCACAACCGCATGCGATGCGCACGCCGTCACCACCGCGTTACCCTCACCGTGATGATCTCACACATGTGCCGAGCTTGAGCTCATCGACAGTCACTGGCGCAACGCCGCCCTTCACCGGCCATGAGCACGATCACCGGGCGCGCGTGAGCGGCGAGCTCGAGGGAAAAGACCGCGAAGATGAGGGCTTCTACGAGACGCCCCGTAAAGTCGTGCACTTTCCGCCTCCGTCGTCATCTTCGGTTGTTGCGAACGGCAGTGCAGCTACTCTGTCGACCGTAGGGGAGGAGCCATCCGCACCAATTCCCATCTCTCGCGCCCATATCAACACGGGAGCACCCTTAGGCCGCGACAAGTCACCGCCCTCCTCCGTTTCTTCCGCATCCTCTACCTCCTCCAGGAAATCGCGCCGTTCACGCACAACGTCCCTAGGCACTGCGCAGCCCCCTCCTGCACCAACTGCCCCCTCCACAAGCTCAGGCCACCGACGCAGCAGAACAAGCTCGCTGACATCTGCGACATCGCCGAGCAGCGCCACGCATATACCGCCCCGGCCCTCGTCGCCAACGCACTTCGTTCCGCGCAGCTCTCCACCGAGCTCTGCTACAAGTATTGGCTTCGGGTCCTCGCCTCCGGTCCCCCCTCCCTCAGGCTACGGGGCACCAGCACCGTCTGCGCCCCCCGCACCCGCTGTTTACGTCGCCCATCCCGCTGGTCATGCACCCCCTCCCCCCGCGGATCCCATGCATTCACGCGCCGCGCAACCGCGTCGGGCGCAGCCGCCCCCGCCACCCCCGTCCCAGCCGTCGCCCCCGCCCGAGCTGACGCCGAACATGATCGCAAAGGCGCAGAAGCACTGTCGGTTCGCGATTTCGGCGCTCGACTACGAGGACGCGGAGCAAGCGCGCAAGGAGCTACGCGTCGCGCTGGGCATTCTCGGCGGGTAAATTTGTCACCGTCTAGAAGGTGCAGTGCGGCGGCTCGTTTTCTGTCGTTCATTTTTCATTCATTTTCATTTGTGCATATGGTTTGGCCCGGTCATCTTGTTTTTGGTCACGGTGCAATATTTTCTAGCATTGTTTGTTGCAATCCCCCCCATGCATGCACATGTATTTTGTTCGAGGACTGCTTCATGTGTAGTCATTTTCCTGTGTACGAGTAGCTTTGTTCTACTTGATGACATACGAGCTAGCGCTCTGGACTCCTTGGTCTGCTCGTGTTCCTTCCATCCGGCGGCACCTTCTTAATTCGGAATTCGAACGCTCATCCGCGCGCCTGCCTCGCCGTTGCAGATCTTCAAACGCCCTTCGCCCGGGAAAAATTTGCTGCTCATACAGGCTATCTCAATTTCCAATATATGTGCAAGAACACAACGAGGCTCGAGACGCTCAGAACCTACTCCTCTCCAGCCTCTCAGCAATGGGCGTCCGATGTGCGCACAAATGAAAACACCGTAGGTCCATCCTTCCTATATCCACTGCTCCAAGATCCTGAATAAATGCGCAACGCGCCCAGCTCGCGCATTCTATGAAGGATCGGCCCTGCTTCTACCCCGCTCTTCTTAATCTCAGCGCTCCAGCCGGGGAATAACAGCCTTGGCTTACCGTCCGAGCACGCTCAGTGTTCGCACACGAGAAGCAGAACCACTCCAACCAGCCAACTCGAGAACCGATACCGTCGAGCTATTTTCCCGAAGCAGGATGTTGATCACACAAGAAGCAACACCCGAACGTGTCGACTCGATCGTGTATGATTCCCCCCATCCACAGCGGGTATATAGCTGCTTAAACCACACAGCTCCTAGGCCGATGCGAGCCGCCCCCCTTCTTCCTCTCCGCAGACACACTCCCCCGAGTCATATCAGCGTCGCGCCCCAGACGCCCGAAGCCCCCGCGCGCCAGCTGCATCAAAAGAAGGCGCGAGCTTGCCAAAGATACGCTCGAACTGCCCCCGGCCCTTCTGCTTTTCTCAGCCCCAGCACGAGTCAGATCAACGCAGCAACTGCCCCGGACGCACTGTCCCACCCCTGCCCCATGCGGCAGGCGGGCACGCCCTAGTACGCCCCGTTCACGCGCACGCGCTCCTCGAGCAGCTGCGCTCGCTCGCGGACCGACCCCGCCGCGCGCGCGATCTGTGGCCGCGTCGGCTCCATTCCGTACCTTGCACGGATGTCGGCTCCAAGACCGCGGTTGACGGACGCCGCTGCTGACGTCGCCGTGGACGAGGGCAGGCTGTACCGCGCGCCACTGTTCACAGAAGGCACCGTGGACGGCGGAAGGCTCCCTTGCACCGATTCGATCTTGCTATTGCTAGAAGCGGACGGCGGGTCTCGTGGCCCGTGCACAGCAAAGGTGGACAACGTCGCCGAGGCCGGCGGGAGGCCTGCCATGGACGGCGGGTGCGGCAGGCCCGCATGCGAGGCACGAGTGCCGTCGGCCGTCTTATCAAACCGTACCTGCGAGTGCCGGCGGCTAGGCGCATCACTACTTGTCTCCGACTTGCTGCGCAGCACGATGCGAGGATCTGCGGCGCAGGCCTCTGCGAGCTTCTCCCTGACACGGCGCGCGAAGGACGTCTCGTGCTGAGGCACGCCGGGCGTGCCTCGCGGATGACGTCGACCCTGCCGTGCCCGATTGACGCTGTCGCGTGCGGACACGTGGGATCCGCTCGCCGCTGTGTCACCGTGTTCGTGCAGTATGCGCTCGATGGCGCCGAATGCGCCGTGCCCGCGTGGGCCGCGCACGCGGGGGTCGGATGCGTGGGAGGGGCCGGTGTAGGCGTCGGCGAAGGTGTCGATCTCGCCGTCCCAGGCGCTGTCGCCCTCGTCGTGGGAGATAGGGTTCTGAGTGAGGATGCTTTCTGCACCCTCGTCCGGTTCGGCAGAGGAGCGCCGCAACGTCGACGGTCGCGAGAATGAGAATGACGGTGACATCGCTGCTGCGCGAGGCGCACGGTTTGGGTCGGCGGATGCCTCGCAAGTCGTGCTGCGGATGGCATCGGACACGGCGAGGGAGGAGGGAGAAGAGTTGAATGAGTTCGGATTAGGCCACGACGAACCTATC
Organism: Hericium coralloides; assembly: GCA_003675405.1. Taxonomy (NCBI): domain Eukaryota; kingdom Fungi; phylum Basidiomycota; class Agaricomycetes; order Russulales; family Hericiaceae; genus Hericium; species Hericium coralloides. Next base: position 904,105 of record QUOP01000221.1, on the reverse strand, counting down.
CCTCGGTCTCAGGGCTCTGTCTGGATGTTTGTTGTCCCGGTAGCATAGTCGGGGCGGAGCATCGTTACTGTTCTGGCGGGACGTGTAATAAGGAGGATGATCTCGGTATTGTGATCCAGGATCCTGGGCAGACGTGGCAACGATTAGAAAAGGTTCGTTGACAGATTAGGAACAAGAGACAATTAAATAGAGTGGCATAAGCGTAAATAAGATCCGATATCTCAATCCAAGGACATAGCCCCAGGTGAGGATACGACTCACCTCACTAACACCCGCGAATGATGGAGGCTGCGTGCTATACGATGGCAGTGTCCCAGGGTTCGTGTCGGTCCCAGTCTGTATCGATGCGACATCGAGAGCTTTGCAATATCGATTGACATTGAGGGCTTCGGGCGGAAGACACAACGACGGAGGCGGATCAATGGAGAGCATAGAAGCTATGCGCAGCGGCAACATAACGGATATGTCTGATTTGAAACCAGGGGCAGCTCCAGAGACGGAAACTGTTACTCGCAGATTGTAGTCAATGGCGAGAAGCTGCGAGCGCGGCATTGACAGTTCGTCAGGCTGGGGAGGGAATCAAGTAAGGTCGTGAGTTCCAGGGCACAACTTGAGCGGAGGGAGAGAACTGACGGGGATGAGGATGTAATGCGAAAACTCCATGTCTTCGTTCGGGCCCACGCCTGTCCACCATCCCTTAGCACTTGCGCGTCCCTTTGCTCCACGCTCGCCTATCTCAAGCTCGCTCTCCGCCACCTCCCTGACCATCGTGTTGGTCTGGCAAGCATCAGGGTCCACATCATCTTCGCCGGCGCCACGCCCTCGCATCTGAAATTCCGCTTTCGGCCTGTAGGTCGTCGTGGTCCGTAGCAATGCGATTGTCACACCACGGACAGTACGTCGAGTGTCGTTTACAATGCGAATATGCACATAGCACCGCTGTCCGGCAAGATACGAAAGGCGGGGCAGCCTTGCCGTTAATCTGATCCTGTTGGCGGTCCCGCCAAGGAAGAGTGACTTGGCGGCTGTTGACACGAGAGGGCGTGGGGCTGGAGAAAATAGCGCCTGCAACGATAGCTGCGGCCAAATGGAGCAGAAGCGGTAAAAATGCGCCAACGAGCACCTGGAAGTATCCATATCTTTGACCTTGATTGATCTGGGTGATAATTGTGAATGGGTTCGAACCTGCAGAATAAAGATACATACACCATTGCAATGTACCGCACTGCTACCCCACCATGAACACTCGCAGCGCCCTTGGCGACACCGTCGCTGGTAGCCAAAGGTAGCTCCATTTCGAATGGGAGGATATGGTCGCCTTCTCTGCCTCTTCTATATCCGTCTCCGTCCGTTTCGTCCGGGCCATCGGAGAAAATTTGCTCGCAGGCATAGCTAAGATCCTCGAACGGGCAGGTGCATTGATAAAATATGTGCCGCTGGTTATCGTCTGGTATGCACTCGAACCCAATGACTCGCACTTTGCCCCCGGACAAGAGGATAGGCGATTGCTTTTTGGAGCATTGGCGAATTCGGACAAGCAACTGGCCAGAAAGATGCTGGCCCTGGACAAAGCTGTCACTCGACAGCGCTAGATCAACTTCGACGCGGGCCCGAGGTTTTGCGCGTTCGAGCACAAGGGGATCACCGCCTTTCCCTCGCTTCTTGCGTGGTCGCAAAGAAGACGGGTCGTCAGAATGGAGGACCGTCGCCCCGGACTTGAGCTTCGCGTTCGAGTTCCCTAACAAAGACTTCAGTTCGGCGGCTCTCCTCGCCGGAGGAGCGCTCGTGCTCATCAACGTCCCGCGTCTTCGCACGGATTCACCTACAGGAGCGGCGCCAGCACCTAAAGACCGCGCGCGAAGCATACGTGAGGGTGGGCGCTGATGCCTCGATGTACCACCCGGCGTGATAGAGGCCGGCTCTATCCACTGGCCGCCTACGAATCCGGATCCGCCTGTGTATGGATCAAGTTGGATCATGGCTTCGCCAATTTCGGCGCCAAGAAGACCTTCCATAGCCCTCGCGGAACGAGTGCTCACGCCTTTGATGCGAGAGACATCTCTTGAAGGACACAGCGTGCGCGACGTGGCCCGAGAATCAAGACGGCCGTCGTAAGAGCCCGCCACGGGCAAACTTGATAGCTTCGAGACCGCGCTACGTGATGTGATTCCGGAAGATGATGCTGTGTGGATCCTCGAGTGCTGCGAGGTGGGAATATCTATTCCCAGGCCAGCGGAAGCGGAGTGATTAGTGGCAGTGGATCCTGATGAGCCCATGCGTCGTGATAGATGAGATGACAAGCCGTGGTGTTAGAGACGAAGGTGAAAGTTCATGACGTTCGACCCTTGACTTTCCTTGAGAATAAGACCGCCGGTCCATCAGTTCCCCGTGGAGGTGTCATCAAGCTGTTGCTCGTTGAAGAGTCCGTGGCCCGCTGGACTGAATCAACCACCTATTTTCCGCTAGTTGGGCCACGCATCTGTGAGATTGCAGTGCTTGCAGCACATGTTTTGCAACCAAATGGCAGGGTGCTATGGCTGCGCGTCAGCATGTCTGGATAGCATGTGTCGACGTTGCGGGGTCATCCAATATCGTTCCTGTCAAGTTCCTGTAATGACAGCTGTCAGAACCAACGGGAAAAGATCGGAATACGTGGATATCACCCGCAAAGTAAGCAGAAAGAAATTATTCTGGAACCAAAAATTGACGAAGTAGCTGGAGAAGATGTTGCGGAAAGCGCGTGGATTATGTGCTATGTACTTTGCCACTTTGACAGGAATCATCGATGGAACGGAACTATTGCAAGACTACAAGATGTGCTGACGTAATGAGTATGGGGAAAGGTACACTAATCGTCCACAGGTCCGTCGGTAATAGCAGGACATAGAGGCAATACAGTAAGTGATATAAATGCGAGGTAATAATATCTTGACCGGATCAGAATTCCATTGTCTTCACTGCCGAAGGAGCTCGAGGACTCCTTACCAATGTCCTAGCCTGACGACGTCACGGTCGAAACCAATCTCTAACCAAGGATCCACGCCTCCTACCCGACGTTTGGACGAGTCCAGGCCAGCGAAGCCTACACGGTGATATACACCTGTGGCTGCGGGGTTATCGTGGGCGCAGTAAAGGACGAGTGACCGCTTGGTGAGCAGCAGTTGCTTGCAGACGAAGCGAACCAGGCGCTCCGCGCATCCCCTCTTCCTCCACCTTGGGTTTGTGAACACCTTCGTGATTCCGCCCACGTTATCCGTCTGTCGCGTCACAGCCACGATAGAAGCAAGCTCCGGCGCTCCACCCTGATATCTGGCTTCGAGGACCCACAACCACTGACGACGGATGAGGTACTTGGCCTCCTTGCCAAGCCTGGTCATCAGTCAAGACGAAAGGTTCCTGTAGGCCATAGACAAGTATCAGCGACCGATACATGCATTGCAAAGTGACGTTAGACTTACGGAGGTGGCCGCAAATCCTTTGCATAATGCCGCCGCGGCAGCCACATCGGCATCTACCGCGAGCCGCGGAACGTAAGTTAGATCGGAGTGCACGGACACCTTCCGATCCGTGAACGTCTCCGGTGTGCAATAAGAGAGCTTCGCAGCGTAATACGGCTCGGCGTAGGCCCTGATGCCAGTGTGCTGTGACCACAGATCCGCGAACATGCAGGTGACAGGATCCGGCGCGAACACGGAGAACACCCGCTGTACAGGTACTTCTCGGATAAGTGCAGAGATGAGCTGCTCTAATCGAGGTCGAAGGTAATCGGAGGTGAGATCTTCGAAAGGAGCCATTGGGACGATGAAGAGGGGATATGAACCGAAGGGGCCCTGGGTGCATGAAAGGACGAAGTCAAGTGTAGGTTCAAGTCGGACTGAGTCGAAAGTGCTGCAAGTCATCCAAAGATGAACATTGTCTGAGTGCTCTGTGGAAAGTGCTTGGACGGCATGCGGAAGGATGAGGTTGGACTTGTGCTCATCGCGGCGGAGTGCAGCCCACACATGGGAGGGTAGGGTAGATGCACGGCGATAGACGTGTATAGACTGGTTGGAGATGAGAGACGGCATCTCGGTGACTGAGTGAAGCGAAAAGGGATATGTGCATTCAACACTGTATGCCGCAGTCTTTATAGCGATTGAGTCACGACACCGGACGGCTGGCAAAGCAATACACTGCATTAATGGAAACCGAATAAAGGATAATTGCTCGAGTCAACTGCAGAGACTGATGATGGTAGGTCCGACCTGGTAAAGCCTTTCTAGTCAGAGTTGGACGTCCTCATCGCCGTACTTCCAACTAGGCAAGTTCAATGAACCTAGATCCATTACCAATAAACAATCAGTTACAGCGAGAACATCTTGACCTGAAGACTCACAGGCGATCCGTAATCATCACCTCTACCGCGATCAGGACCACGAAACGACCCCGAAAGACTGCGGAAGAGATCCCCGGGTGGCATCACGCACCGAGTCAGGTCGATGTCGGCCTACATCAGAGCCGCACGGAGTAGGTCAGAGCACGCTGATCCGGTACCCGCGAGAGCTGTGCTATCGGACATGGCAACCAGAATAGACAATTATGGGATACTTGAGCAGACGTATGGCCATCATGAGAACAACTTGAAATGCAAGGATTGGAATCCTCCATCAACCTGTCAATCATCAATTTAGCTGAGTGCCTGAAGTCCGGAACTCATATCGGCAGGGAGGATACGAAGGATACGCAGTTACAAGCGCCTACCGACCCGAACGACGCGTCGGAGACTCGGAAGCGACAGGGCACACACCAATGACAACCTTCGTGGCTTCAGGACATCCTAGGATATGTGAAAAAGAAAAGTCAGCAGAGATAATCGAGTCATTAGACGGGTTGCACAGCATATAGGGTAGTCGGATGGTCGCAATCATCGGGAATGGAGTCACAGGAGCTGACGCAGAGAAACGATGCGGACGCCATGTTCAACAATCCACAGATCCTTACAAGGCAAAAAGATGTGAATGCTATAGCTTTGGAAACAAAGACCGACGTGCACAGACGATGATGCGGAGTCGCAGCTGCGCCCACCCTGCAGGGACCGTCGGTAAATGTTTGTCCATGTTGACTCTTGCGGGGCGGCGGCGTTGAGGGGCGCTCTGATCTCAATTCGTTTCTTTGTTTTATTCGGTATGTCCGAACAGTTGGCCAAGTCAACGAAACACACATCTCGCCGTGCCAAGCAACCTGACCAAGTTGAGCGCAGAACCGTCTTCAAGAGCGTCCTTGCCAATCCTTTCCAGGTCCTATGGTCACTCATATTATCTCCGTTACATTGCGCACTTCTTCTGGCTTACCCCATTGACTAGGCCAAATGTATCACCCAATGTGCAGAACGCCATACTAGCTCAACTTGTCGCCTTATTAGATGGTGTTGCAGAATATCACATCAACCGTCAGCGCAATCATCAGAGGAAGCGAAAGGCCGATGAGAGCAAGATCTCTCAATCCAAAAGGCGGCGCGTGACCAACCCTTCCTCTGCACCACTATCATTGGGGACGGAAGGGATCAGTATGGATACGATGTCCGTGGATGCCTCAGTGCACCATCAAGATGACCGCGAAACGGAGCCCCAAACGCAGAGCGTACCACGACCCGAGATCTTAGGGCACCTCTCTATTGGGATCAACGAGGTCACCAAGAAACTTGAATCTCATACGAAATCGTTTCGGCAGATCATCTCTACGTCGACTACGTCCGGCGAGACTGATGCACTGCGGCCGACAGATACAGTCAAAGCAGTTTTCGTCTGCCGTGCCGATATTGATCCCCCAGCACTCATTAGCCATCTTCCGCAGTTGGTCGCAGCCTGCAACTCCCTTTCAACTCGCGCTGATCAATCTGAACCTGGAGATGACGTTTTACTTGTGCCGATGGCACCAGGGGCAGAGGCCACGTTGGCGGAGGCGTTAGGTTTGAGACGCGTGTCAGTGATCGCAGTCCATGTCCGTTCATTTCTGCTGTGGCATGTGCTTCCGGCTTACTGCGGTCCAGAACACCTTGCCTTGTCTTGCCGAGCTAGAAGCACTATTACAATCCGTGCCGGTGTTAAATGCGTCCTGGATGATCCGTCCTGGTACGACAGCATCTAGCAGAGCATCCTTGGAACCGACTCATATCAAGCAATTGCGCACGAGTGCTCCCAAGGACATGAAGGCAGCCAAGGAGCAGAGAACTCAAAGACGTGCACATGCGAAGGAAATAAGGAAGGGCCGGACTAATAAAGAGCCCAAAAGCGTCACGCTAAAAAGCTGAGGATCAAGAGGTATGTATCATTGTCGACATTTAATGTCCCGTGCTTCTGACAGCGTGTACAGCTAGTCTTGGAGTCATGATAAAGAGATCGGCCAAATGGCATGGAATAGGTAGACAACGCAGTACATAGTCGTTTGTGGGCGGTAACTTGAGAGACTGAGAGCCCGTTTACATCGCGAGAGCTGGAACACCCTATTTAGGGTTAAGGTCTTGAACAGCTGTTCATGTTTCGGAGGAAGCCAAGTTGTCTTCATGAACTCACCAACTGTATGCATTATTTGACGGCCAAAAGGCTTTACATAGCAACAATAATCCGCAACGAAGACCGTTTGGTTCGGTTGCCTGGGCTCGACGGAACATGTTCATTGCAATTGTGGGGTCGCGTTTCGCGGGGAAGTCAACTGTCGAGGACTATCTCATTTCCACGAAAGGGTTTACTCCTGTCTGTTTGACTCTTTCTGATGTGAAGCATGGGCAGAAGGTAAGTGCTTGTCTCCTCTGTATCTTTGACGCTTATCGCACCTTCTAGGCGCCAAAAGCGCATTGGCATGGTTTGGACGCCGTAGCCGACGGTGCTAGCGCAACTCTTAAACTAAATCCACAACCTCTTCTGATACCAGACAAGGACAATGACTTGGACCATCCGGGGAGCTCCCAGTCATTTCTTTTCTTGTCTCCAACCTCCATAACCTCCCCGTCTTCTGAGAAGTTTCGTCAGCCTTCTCGGGGTCGGCCTTTGCTATTCTCCGCCTCCTCGCAAATGCTCAACTATGTCACAGAGAACTGGCGGAGCAATTTCGTGACAACGGACTTGGTCGATGAAGACGCGCTCCAGGCGTTCTCAAAGCGCCCCTTCTTCATGCTTGTTAGCGTCGACGCTCCACTGCTCGTCCGCTTTCAGCGGTCTCACAGGTCTGTCATGCTATCCTTAGCCAGAGCGCCATCCACATCCCCAATAAGCATATTTCCAGGATCACTAGAAGATTTTGTGCGCGAGCACGATGCTCTTTTGTACGGCCAGAATGCTGGTAGCACAAGCCTCGATACACTCAGCAAAGAACCCGAGGAATCTACCTCTTCTCTGCATAGTCTTAGACGACTGGTGACATTGAACATCGTCAACTGGTTTGACACGATACCCGCCTTCCACACCTATCTGGACGAACTAGATCTTCTCAACTTTGATCGTCTCAGACCAAGTTGGGACACGTATTTCATGGTGCCGTTTAATTAATGTCCTGTCTCTGCTGGTCGCTCATTCGAAATTCAGACTCTCGCATCCCTCGCATCCATGAGATCGAACTGTATGAAGCGGCGCGTCGGAGCTATCGTAGTCAGAAACAATCGTATAGTCGCTACAGGGTACGTTCCCATTCGCTACTCTGTCGATTTCCTGAATACAAATGGCCGAACCAGATACAACGGTACGCCACGGGGTTTGAGAAACTGCTATGAAGGCGGATGTCCTTGGTGTAACGGAAACGAGTCTAGGAACGATTTGTGCCTTTGTCTCCACGCAGAGGAGAATGCGCTCCTAGAAGCCGGACGGGAGCGAATCGGAGACGGTGCTATCCTGTACTGCAATACGTCAGTTGGGTGGGGTACTTTGGCAAGCCACATCGTAAGAGCTCAATTGTTTGACAGATGTCCGTGCATCAAATGTACGACAAAGATTGTCCAGACCGGCATCAAGGAAGTGGTATATAACCTGAGTTATAAAGTGTATGTCCCATCTCCGACATCACAGACAATCATTGATTAAGTTTCGTTGCAGCGACGACGTATCCGCGAGAGTTTTCGAAGAAGCCGGCGTCCGTCTGCGAAGATATGCACCACCCTGAATATGGGAAAATCGAAAATGCTTTGCGCCTGAAAGGACGTGATTTATACACCACTATCACACTGTTGTTTGTGCTATCGTCTATTTATGTGTTGTAGAATCATCTCCACATTTTGTTTGATATCCCATCTTTCTTTCTGTCAAGAATGCCACAGAATTTTTCAGCGCGCCCGTGGTCGCCAGGAGCGCCAACCACACTACATCGCCATTCTTTTTCCCGACGGCGATATACAACTCTCGGGCACTAGCCTGCAGTTCCTCCTGTGCTTCTCGGTGCAAGAACCGTCTGAAGCTCAGCATCATCTCCCACGTCGACGAATCCTGCGCTTGAACATATCGAGCAGCGGCTGTCATCGTCCTAATGATAGACCGGTACAGTCGATGTGAATGGGTGTATGCCGACTCGGTCCCAACACCGCCTGCAGACCGCCTAACCAATGCACTCTCCGAATCTGCCAGTCGCAGCTTATCCAACAACGATCGGAAACGAGGCCAGACATCGTCCCATATTCGTCGGGCCATGAATGACCCAACATGCGTCGACAAAGACTCGACGAGCGACGCTGCAGCTGAGATGACAAAAGGTTCGGCATCGGAGAACCGATTCAAGATGAACGGCCAGGCCTGGTGGATTGATGGCAACAGCGCCGACTCCGGAAGGACGGGAACAGCGGTACTGAGTAGCGTGAGGATCCTCGTCCGGACGAGTGGTGAGCCGTGCGTGAGGAAGTAGATGGACCTAGAGACAATTTGCTTGGTCAAGGCCTGGGTGGGAGTGGCGGGTGATTCTGCACCGGAATCCTGCGGAGGTGGATTCTCTTCGCCCATCTCCTGATCTGCGTCCTTTGGCTTGCCCCAAGCCGTCCGTGGTGCCGGCCCATATTCTGTTGTGTCCTCGTCGTCCATCTTATCGTGCCTCGTTTTGAACCATTCAACTAAAGCCGCAAAACGCTGATCGTCCGAGACAGGCTCGAGATTGGAGGCCGAGTCCTGCTCATGCGTGACATGGCTGTCCTCGTCTTCTTCGACCACCTTCACCACTTCTGCCAAAACCTGCACAAGACCTTCAACGATGACTTCGTACCCGTGGTATTCGTCCAATCGATCGAAGCACTCTTCGACGACATCCCCAGCTTTATGAACGACATCGCGTCCAATGAGGCGGATAAGGACTACCAGCACTTTCAAGGCGTCGACGTCAAGCCATTGCCTGCTGAGCCGTCGCGAGATGGCATCGAGCGCATAATCGAAATTAGATAGAAGTAGATTTGCGGGTGAGGCATAGGACGTGCTCCGCGCAACGAAGCTAAGAGCCGCTAATCCAGACGTAGCAAGAGGTTGGAATGGGGATACAACCGAGTGAAGGATGGGGTAAAGCGTGTGCAGGAGTAGGGAGGTGAACCGGGCTTGGAGGATCCCTGCAGTAATGGACAAAAGCTGTAGGGAGATACACTGATGCACAAGGGGCTGCGAAGCAGATTGTGCCGGGGGCCTGTTCCGTAATTGTGTTTGAATGACCCCAAGCGATTGGTCTAAAGCGAGCAAACCCTGAACATGTTCGGTGGGGGCTTCAACCTCCGGCTCATCCACGTGCAGCTCGGAGGTCTCGAGATCCACGCCCTCTTGGTCCCACAATTCAGCCACACTCCTGGCTATGCCGCGTGCAGCTTTTTCAGCCCTGCGCAGGCGATCTAACGGCGAACGAGGATGGGTCGTATCGTCGCTCGAGTCCAGCATTACTCCGGTGATGCCTTCGAGGAGCCTGCAAGCACACCAAAGCGCAGCTACGGCTTTCGCGTCTCTCCTGCTCCGGCCCACCCCAACGAACCATTCAATGGCAAATAGGCAATCTTCGCCTCCTGCAGCACCAAGCGCTCGAAACATCCGCTCCAGAGAGTTCTGCGCTGTGCGCGTGAAGACGAGTTTGAGAGTCAACTCTGGAAAGTGGACCAAAACCGGATTTTCGGCGTTGCTCTCCAGCATCAACTGACCCACCGAAGGACCCATGGCCAGATCTGTTGGATTCTCGAATTCCAGGACGGATAGAAGCCGCCAACCCCACCGCTCGATACCACCCATGGGGCCAAGTAATTTGCCGATACCTGACGACACGGGTGCTAGCTTGGACTTGAGTTGGCTTTCACCTCTGGGAGCTGCGAGAAGACAAATGGCTTCTACTTGACCGGAAACATGTTCGACCTTGGCATCCGAGTGGGACGACAGGAGCCGAGGTAGAGCGATGAGGTTATCACGGGCTGTATCAAGGAGAGACTGTAGCAGGGAGTGTTGTAATTTCGGGGACCCACCGAGAAGGCGGAAAAGGGCGTCGCGAGCATTCTGTGAAACAGAGTCGTACTGAGACTGCGACAGAGATAGTAAAAACGATAGGAGGAGGGGCTGAGCTTGTGACAGGGTGAGCTGCGTCGAGGCAAGGGTCGATTCTGCGAAAGAACAAAGACCATCGAGCGCCACGGGATTGGTATGTGTTACAAGAGGGGTGATGGTGTTCAAAGCTATGATCAATTGACTTGACGTTCCACGCAACCAGGAAGGACTGCGAGCAGTCGAGAACGGCTGTGGAGGAGAAGATGAAACTTCCGGAGTAATCGTAGCGCCAACTAGATCATCCAGATCCTTGATATCACGGACGGCACCCTCCTTCAAGCACATTTCGTCTCCAATGGATCTGACGATCACGACTCGCATGACAGCAAGAGCTTCGGCAACAACAACGCCATTTGACCATCCCTTTGCAGTTGAGGTGCCAAGCGCGATGCGGGTCATTGCGCTGACTACGCCAGGAAGGATCGATGGAACGAAACCATCGGGGGCGAAGAGGTTGATCAGGATGCGTAGGGCGTGCAAAGATCGACACTGTAATGGCCGATGAGAGGAAGTTGCGCTACGCATCAGAGCATCGATAGTCTGTCCTAGGACTGGTATGAATTTTGCCGATTGCGCATGGGCTTGAAACTGCATCAAAATGTTGAGCGGTGCACCTCTGGAAGCTGTGTCTTCAGGAGCTTCGCTTTCACCTCGCTCTCGAGTTAAGGAGATGAGGCAGTTGGCAGCAGCTTCCTTCGTCTCGTCGTCGCGAGCTTTCCCTTTGCCTTTGCCTTCAATGTCGCCAACGACAGCTCCACAAAACATGAAGAGCTGCTCCCAGGTCTTCTGGTCGCAATACCACCACCAATTCTCGCACAAAGCGCTGAGAGCGAGCAGCAGCCTCTCTAGCACTCGATCTGGAATGGTGGAAGGCACATTCCTTTGAAGGATTGACGTCAGCGGGAAGACTGCATAGGACAGAAGCTGCGGTGACAAGTCCCGCTTCTCATTTTGCAGTCGCTGCAGTGTCTGGCGTAGATCCGAGAGGAGAGACAGAACCTGCGATGCGTTCGATGGTGTCAGGAGGGAGTTTCCAAGCAAGGCGACACAAATGGGTCTGAGCTGCATCATTGAGATAGATTAGGACATGGGCTTTTACGTGGTAACAAGAACATACCTGCTGGAAAGCCTCCCTAGAGCTCTGTTCCGCCATCGAGGAGGTCTACGTTAGCGTCGAGGGACGCGAAGTCGGAAATATGGACGCGTATGGACGCGTTGGATTACGTCACACTGTAATTGGTCTGACTCGTTGCTGCGAACGGGTTCCATCGTAAATTAGGCCTCCGAACGGATCATCACTAGAATTTGGCTGTTCTCTTTTTCACCGTCTCTCATTCTTGTGTACAATGCGCTGACCATCCTCAATCTATCCATCTTATATGACTCGCGATCGGAATATCATGCCTTCGGCAGGGGCCCGTATCTTATTCATTGACTCGTACGACTCATTCACTTACAAGTACGTGCTTCATTTTCATGTTGTTTGGAGTTCTGAATACTGAAAGCGATTGTAGCCTCGCGTCCTTGTGTCGCGAAGCCATCCCAGGCTGCGAGATCCATATCATCAAAAATGATCAGCTTTCGGCGAAGGAGTTAACCTCCGTCCTTCCGTACTTTGCAGCTGTTATTGTAGGTCCAGGTCCAGGCTCCCCAGACATCACGAAAGACATCGGTATCGTGAAGGAGCTCTGGAGAGTCCCTGAAGACAAGCTTCTCCCCATTTTCGGCGTCTGCCTTGGCCTTCAGAGCCTTGCTATCGAGCATGGGGCTTCCTTGAAGAGGCTGAATGTCGTAAAGCATGGACAGGTTTCACGGATCATTCACGATGGGACTGGGCTATTCAAAGGCGTAGGGGAGGCCAATGTCGTCCGCTATCATTCTCTTCACGTCGCTTGTCAAGATCTCAGTGATATTGAAGAGCTCGCATGGACAGACGATGGTGAGGAGAACGGTCGGGTCGTCATGGCTATCAAACACACAACCAAGCCATTTTGGGCAGTTCAATATCATCCGGAGTCCGTCTGCACTACTAGCGGGGGACTCGAGGTTATGCGCAATTTCTGGCGATTGGCTCAGAACTGGTCTACCGTACACGACCGTAGTTGGAGACCTTGGGCAGATGAAATATGCAACATGGTCGGTCCCACTTGGCCTCATGTGTGGTCGCATACACCTCCTTCCTCTCCCCATGATCCAGATAACTCAGACATCCCTACATCCGCCGTCCATCTCCCAGACTCAACTGTGGCCCTGGTCGCAGAATTACTTGGTGCCTGTGACGAAGCGACACCGTTCGCCCTCCTTCAATCCGCTTCCCAGCCGGGTCGATTCTCAATACTGGCCTCATTAACTCCGGACTCTACTCGAATCACACACGTCGTTGGGGACGCCCATGTTTTCGTCGTCAGAGGCAAGAATGTTGTGCGCGAGTCGTTGCATACCAATAACATCTGGTCATGGCTTGCATCCTTCATGCGACCGCACAAGGCCCGGCAAGGTGCTCCTGAAATACCATTTTGGGGTGGGCTTGTTGGCTATCTGAGCTATGAGCTCGGAGTGGAGACGTTATCCGGTTCTCATCTCTCTGCTACAAGAAGTTCCAGTGCCCGACGTCCTGACGTGAATTTGGTTTTTGTGGAACGAAGCGTGGTCATCGACCATATCACTAGCTACGTTTACGTCCAGTCAATGAAACAAGGCGATGATGCTTGGCGCAACGAGACTGTCGAACGGCTCGTGAAGGCCACACAACAGTTTCCTTCCAAAGAGAGCTCAGGCCCTGTCTCGTCTACCCCGCTGTTCACACGACCGCCCGTGATGTCGCTTCCCGACAAGGAATATTATAAGGCACGCATCAGACAGGCCCAGGAGCACCTGTTCGCAGGAGATTCGTACGAGCTCTGCCTCACAGCGCAGACTCGTATCACAACCCAACCTCGCAAGCGCTCCGCTACCTCGTCATCCTCTTGGGATTTATACAAACTTCTTCAAACCCGCAACCCTGCCCCACATGCGGGATACCTTCGCCTTCATCCTACCACGTTCCTGTCCTCGTCCCCTGAGCGATTCCTTTCCTACTCACGACCGCCCAATGCCAAATGTCAACTTCGTCCAATTAAAGGCACGGTACGCAAAGGTCCTGGCATCACGCGGGCTGTCGCGGAAGAGGCCTTGATTGGCAGTGCTAAGGAGGTCGCCGAAAACCTGATGATTGTCGACCTTATTCGCCATGATCTGCACGGCGTTGTCGGCGAAAACGTTCAAGTGAAACAGTTTTGCAGGGTGGAAGAATATGAGACGGTGTGGCAACTCGTCAGCGTTATCGAGGGTCAACTCGCGGAGGGCTCAGTGGGACCGGATGCGGAGAGGGAACTTGGTTGGGAGGTTCTCAGACGAAGCTTACCTCCCGGTACGAGTTCCTTGTGTACTTGTCTATTCAGCCTGCTGATTGGATATGTCATCGCTACAGGAAGTATGACAGGCGCACCGAAGAAGCGCAGCGTCGAGATTCTCCAGAAACTGGAAGGCCATGAACGCGGCATCTATTCGGGCGTCTTTGGATACTGGTGTGTCGGTGGTGGGGGCGATTGGTCAGTGGTGATCCGCAGCTGCTTCAAACACGATGGCCAGTCTTGTTCTTCTCGCGACGGCCCCGACGCGGATCCTGCAGAAGAATGGACTATTGGCGCCGGAGGTGCTATCACGGCCTTATCAGATCCTGAGGCTGAATGGGACGAGATGGTAGTGAAGCTTGAGAGCGTCCTGCGGACATTCGAGTCGGCGGCGGTAACATAGATGGACAACAACCTTCGGAGGCTTCAACCGCACCCACCCAAAGAAAAGCATTGAACCACAACGCTCAACGACGTATATAGATGCGAGGATACCACAATCGGCACCCAGACTAATCACAGTTGTACCAATACTGCACTTAACTTGCATTCCCAGCTAACGTAAACTGAATTCAACTTCGTTACTATTCCGTGTAGTTTCCACATAATCCTAGTTATTACACCATTGGATCACAGCGGTACACGGCCCGAAGAATTCGTAAAAATGATACAAGCGGGAAGTGTTGATTTCAAGCCATCAAGGCGATATGCTTCAATTCACTGGCGAATGTATGATAAGTAACCGGAGGACACGATGACGGAAGGAACGTACTTCTGGACTTGTTGGCCGACCTTCATGGGCTGATAGACCGCATCCTCCGTCTCATCCATATCAGGAGTCAGTCTTCGAAGATCTTTAGCACGGCTTGCAAGTGATGATATTGGGACAAGATCGAAATCCGACGATAGATGCCAGAAAAATGTAGACGAAATACGAACGAGTGGCCGGTGCGGGAACTGCGCCTTGCGTTGCTGAATAGTCTAGAAATGCGAATCAGACGTGGTTCGAGTACCTAGAGAATTAACAAACCTGTACTGTCGACTCATTCACGACGACTTCGTGAAACCCTGCCTTGACCAAACCTCCAGTGAGATGCTCGAATTGCTTCCCTGCTTGCACTAGCAGGTAGCGGCCAGTGGGCGGGAACTTGACAGGGATACGTTTTCCCGTGTTGCGAGCCCAGATATGAAGTCCGGGATATCGCGAGCGGCCGTGTATCGTAAGAAAGTTGAGATCTGTGTGGAAACCAGCTAGGATGGTGTCTCGTTTGCCGAACTTGACGAGATCAGATGCAGTCGGTGCTAATAAATGTGGGCTGTTGACGAAAGGTGAGACAAGTTGTCGACATTCCATATGATGGCTTGCATACCCCCATCTTCCCGCATCTGTAAACGTCTCTTGGGGCAAACCCAGCCCAATGGCTGCCATTTGAGCTACACCCTCCACGCTGCTCCTGTCAGATTATGCTGCAGTACGGACGAACTATTGACCACTTACGCATTCTTCATGGATGTTCCCCATTTCTCCATCGTTGGTTCCCATCGCGAACGTAAATCGGGATTATTCGGGACCACGTTCGCCATGTTCAACGCGGCATACTCGGTCTCGTAAGGCGGTCTCTCATTCATCCTCCAGAAGAATCGGCATTTCGGGTCTGGTGCATGGGCAGTTATATCAAGCGGCCGTTCAGCAGGGTCCAGTCGCGCAATTACGCGTAGGCAGGGCTCATCAACGGCGCATTTAGGTTTCTCAGTATTCTCCAGAGTTACTCCCACTTGATAACCGAGCTCTGGACGTTCGTCCTTCTTCAAGTCAGCCTCTGGCTGGTTGAAATAGTCCTCTTGAAGGTCTAAAAACGCGGTGTTGTCGTCTTCTGAAACACGATCATCGTGTACGAGCAGTGCGCCATAGTCAATCAAAGCTTGGGCGGCCTGGAAATATGCACATAGACAAGCAGGAAATGTGGAAACATCACGAGTCCTGTAAGATAGAATAAGATACAGTTAACGCACCTTTTTGCACTGATCTAATACGACAGCAGAGTCGGTTGGTTGTGATCTAAATAAATCCAGATCAATGACGGGCAATGTCGCGACTGACATGGTATACGAATTCGTTTCTGGACGTTGTAATTGAGAAAATTAGCTTAAATTAAAGAAAAACAGTCGCATTCGCTCAGACTGTGGGAACCTACCTAATAGTCCCTCGGACCAGTTGGGTAGATGTCGATGAAATGATATCTCGGAGGAGGTTGATAGAGCTGGCGAAGCGAAGCGACACAAAGGCGGAATCTATTATGTAATGCAGAGACGCGACTCGGCTGGTGAGAACGAGGCAGGCTTGAGCACAAGACACCATCTTCCTATCGTTTCGCCACCAACAACCCACCATCCCAAGTTTCCGCCATGATTAAGGTAGGTATACGATGCTATTTGATGCGATATCATGATGTTTATGTGCTGCGCTAGATATGGAGTATGAAGAAGAATGAGGAGGCGGCGGCGAAGAAGAAGCCAAAGACCAGCGCCGCTCAGATTCGCGTGCAGAAAGGTACGAAGTACTTTGAATCCTCGTCGTTCGTGATTTAATTAACGACGCTGTCGTTAGACTTGACTGAGCTGGATCTGCCATCTACAATGAAGACGACCTTCGCAGATCCAGCAGATCTGCTCAACTTCACCCTGACTATCACTCCCGATGAGGGCATGTATATTCACCATTCTACGCAGCTGTTCTACTAATCAATTGTGCGAATAGGCATGTATGAAGGTGGATCTTTCAAGTTCTCTTTCGCTATTAACACCAATTATCCGCACGACCCTCCGAGGGTCAAGTGTATGCAAACGGTGCGCATAGTGGCACTCGATCGGCGGTCTGCCCTTGCTCATTCCGTTTCTAGATCTATCATCCAAATGTCGATCTGGAGGGGAATGTTTGCTTGAATATCCTCAGAGAGGACTGGAAACCAGTACTCAATCTGAACTCGGTGATGGTCGGTCTGCAGTATTTGTTCTTGGAGCCCAATGCGGACGACCCATTGAACAAAGGTATAACAATATTCGACCTTGACTTTCTTACGCAGGTTGCTGACGATCGCTACAGAGGCTGCCGAGGAGCTTCGGAGGAGTCGGGATCAATTCTTGTACAACGTTAAGCAGTCCATGCGGGGGGGTCATGTCAAGGGCCAACAGTACGACAAGGTTCTGGTACAGTAGTCATTCTTCCTTTATGCATTCATCGATCATCTTTGCTGTTCCATTTCCCGGATGTCCATTTCGCTATCGCGCCCTTGCACATACATAACGTTACCACTCGCATCCCTACAAGCGCTTATTTCTCGCCTGTGTGGTAGATCTGGCCGGAGGGTAGATCTATCGTAGAACATGTTAGATATGTATTTCCTGTAATTCGAGGATCCTTAGTGGCCGAACATATACTACATATCTCCTATCATACCTTGGTGTTAGTCTTCGCCTGTCTATGCATGGGCATGGGACGGGTAAGGTCTACTGCCATTCAGCTCCCTCGGTACGTGGTATACGAATATGGACTGATGAGTAGCGGTACGTGATAATGTTCCTCTGGATTAGCGACAACGAAGGGAATCTGACAAGATCACAGCTACAGTCACCTCCAGATCGACGGAGACGAAATACGCACCTCGACCCAAGGATAGAATGACTCTCTGCCGGATGTTTGGAAGTATGCCCTGGTTTGGAACACTATTCTGTATAGCCCTCCCGCTGTAAGCTTTTGGGGGTGCTCCTTTGTACCTGTCTCTTTGCCAGTCGCGGAGAACAAGGCCATGCATCTCCCATCAGAATTAGTTTCCCTGAGCAAGAGGGTTAACTCTATCAGGGAGAGGGGATGTGGCCTGCTATCCTACCCTTCCGCTAAGGGCTCCCATGTCTCCGAAATAATGTCCGCGCCCGACGAGCGCTGACGCTGGAGAACGACCTTGACACCAGCTGCAGGCTTCCCGATCGAAGAATCGAGCACTGTAGAGTTACGCTAGGGTAAATTGTGCAGCTGTTTATCAAACCTCGGATTGCGTACCATGGCAAGTGATGGGTGATTTAGACATATCTTGAAATCGGGGGAGGGCGATCACTGAATAACGGATCTGGGGTACTTAGCGCGCAAGGTGCCGAGGACGCGAGATCTTCGTCGGCGTTGAGTGACGAAAAAGGCAATCGCTTCATACTATTACCAGTCTCGTTCTGCACATGGCCTCAACATCCAGCCCGACCGAAAGCCCCCCTCTGGGCAAATATCTAGCATCAGCAGGTGAGTTGTGTACGCGTAGCCTAGTCTGCCATCTCTAATGGAGAAACAGACAAAAAGACACGAGATAAAGCGATCAAAAATTTGGCTGTATTTTTGTCGGACTCGTCTCGCAATGCTCTCCCCAAATCCGAGATGGACAAGCTGTGGAAGGGAATCTTCTACTGTAGGCAGTTTAATCGTCTTTGATGGCGACAGCTCCTCACCGGTGCACATCAGGCTTCTGGATGTCAGATAAACCATTGATTCAGCAGGCACTCGCTAGCGAATTGGCAGAGCTTCTGTTAACCATTACACCGACTTCATCTTCCCTTGTTTTCCTTCGTGGGTTCTGGGAGACAACTGTACGGGAATGGAATGGGATTGATCGCCTGAGGTGCGTGCGTTCTATCTTTGCGTCTCTAACGAAGTATGCTGATGGTCTCTCAGAATTGACAAATACTACATGCTCGTCCGGCGTTTCGTTAACGCATCATTACGACTGCTACAGCGGGAAGATTGGGATTCGGATGCATGTCGCGAATACAATGCTATTCTGACATTGCAAGGTGGTCCGCTATGGTAGGCTACCTTTTTTTTTCCTAATCTACCGACGGAGAACCTGACTTCAATCTCGATCTTAGCCCGGACGACAATCGCGTTCCCGTGAGCCTAGCATATCACCTCGCCGATATCTATCTAGAAGAACTGGATAAAGCCGTCTGCTCACAGCAAGACACTGAAAATGAGGATGAAAGCCGACCTGCACCTCTGGGCACCCTGCTCGACCCCTTCTTCGCCCTCGCTGCCCGCACTCAGTCAAAACACACGTATGAACGTCTGCAGAGTGCACTTTTTGAGCCCGTCGTGCAGTCACTCGTTCCAGCTCCCGCTCGCAGTGACGAATCGCCAAGCGTCAAGCGCCGGAGACTCACGGATGCCGAGTTCGAGCACTTTCCGGATAACGCTTGTATGACGGACCCCAAGGGGGAGGGTAAAGTGGACAGGTCGACTCTGCGAAAGGCGCTACTTCGGAGATTGTTCGATGTAGCAAGCAACCAGGGCTCAAGGCATTCCAACAGACGGAAGCTTTATGCGTTCTGGAGGGCTAATGTAGAAGATGACGAGGACGAGACAACGACGTCTGTGGATGCTAGTTAGTACGGGATTCTCAGTCCGTTCTGACGAGATTTGCGTGGGTGGTACGATAAGAGTGGAGACCCAAAATTACTTTAGGTATAGTCAACCAGCATATTATACAATATCTATACAGATTCTCTCGCCCCCAAAGCAAAAGGGAGAGCTGGGTGTCCATCATAAAAATACTTTGGCTGGAGGTATGTGCGACTTCGGCTTCGCAGAAAAGATACTATGGCAGCTGTGAGTACGCGTCGATGGGTCAAGCATAAAGACCCACCTCGTTTGACGATACTGTGAGTACACACCTGCGAGCAGCAGCGACTCCAGCGTACACCAAAGGATTAAGGACTGGATAAGATAGGTGAGTGCGAAAGTTGTGGCTTGTGACAGGACGAAACAACTTACGGGTCGACGAGCTGCAAGAACTACACCGAGCGACATGATGGGCGCAAATATAATCTCGAAAAGAGGATGAGCTGAGATGTGTAAAGAGGACTTGTAGGATGTGCTGTTCCTCTAGATGTGTGTCTGAATTGATGATGAAGGTAGGGCCAGGCAACTTCGCTTTATATACCGTACCGCGCGTATCCGGAACATACGGTATATCTAGTCGCACTGCACTGACGTAGACGCTCACCGGGATGGAATGACAACTCACAGGTCGAGCCATCGGGAGGCCAAGCCCAGACGATGTACCAGGCTGTCCGAGAACAACAGTATGTGATACGCATTTGACCCGAAGCGCAACCATGACCAGACCCTCGGATAACCATCCATTTACCTGGCCAGGTGGCTCATGCGAGTCTCTTTTGCAGATCACAATCATGAGAACCGCAGGTTGATGTCGAGATGCGAGTCTCGAGGAGGCTAGAGGAACCAGCCGTGGCTCGAGACCAGCCCATGCAACGCCGGCTCCTTCCGAACTCCGCGGCACCCGGCTGCGTAGCGCTGAACGAAACTCATCGCAGTGTCTGTTTTACATCAACGTACTATGCTGCCAGTGCTCACAATAATTTATAGGCCTACAGGTCGGGTAACTCTCGTTGCAACAGTCGAGTCCATGTGCTTTCCTTCCACCAGTCTTCCATCCCGTCGATTCTCTCCCACAGCGTCTCCTCATCAAGGCCATAAATCTCGTACTTACCTCCTTCGAGATTCCGACCTTCTCGTCTCGCTACCTCCAAGGCAGCTTTATTCTGTCCTCTGTGATAGATCGCTTGATCAGAACGACAGTCAGAGGACAAATACCATGCTCTTACCCTAGAAGCTGTAGTAGCTCTTCTCGATCCGGGAAGAACAGGCGGGGCTCTAATACCGCCAAAATCGCCAGGCAAGCTCGATACAGGAAAGCGTCGCCCTCGAGGAGCAAGACATCCCATACTCGAGCGCAGGCCTCAAACGGGAGGTGATCCAGGAATAGCGGTAGTATCCACTCTGGCAGATAAGCGGCGGGGGATATCTGATGCTGCTTGAAATTGAAGTAGACTGCACCACGGATCAGTCATTCTGGTAGAGATGATAGCCGACCTGAGCTCACTCTTTGGCATCCCATCCGCCAGCAATGTGTCGAATATCCTATGAAACGGATGAGCTGTAGCTGGAAGTGTCAGAGCGCGTTTTTTAATACCTGTAATAAGCTTCGACCTAGATCTAGATAGTCAACTCAACGATCTTACTTGACAGACGGGGTTTCTTTACTTACTTCGTCTTTGGTGGCCATTCCGCCGTAGAACGATCTCAGACAATGCCGCTCCAGAAGATTTCGCATCACGACAAAACCTTGCATTGCAGGCATATTCACAAGGATCATAGCGGCAATTTTGGACGTGCCCCGCACGTACCCAAGCCCCTCATCTGAACGAGCCACTACCCATGCGTAGAGAAGCTCTTTGAGATCTTGATACATCGGTCCCGTCTCATGGTGGAAAATGTGAAGGGACGGAAGTGTCGTCTTCACATCTTCCTCGATCAGGCTAAGCGTCGTGGTCGGGAACGTCCCTGCGGCAAGCGCTCGCTTGGCTCTCGCAAGACAAGTGCGGTATGAATCTGATCGCGCCAGCAGGTCAATAATTCCGCCAGATACATGACATCGTGTAGCGAGCCACCTTTGCTCAAGGCGAGCGCGTTTCCCACTGCACGCTCCCACATCGAGGCACGTAGTTTCGTCGGAATGCCAGCCCACCATAGCCTCCGGAGAGCAGGATTTCGGTCGACCACCTTCCAATCGGGGACGATTTCCTTTTCCCAACGGTGAAGCGACTCCTCGACCTTCTGCTCCCGGGCTAATCGTCGCGCTTGAAGCGCCTGTCTTCGCTTCTCCTCTATACAATTCATGAGCCGCTTTAACGAATAGTTTGGCAAATAAGCACATCACGCACCTGCAGCACGGCTTTGTTTCATCATCTTCTCCCAATCTGCCATATGCCTCAAATCCTCCTCGCGAGCCTTCGGAGGTAGGAAGGACGGCCGAGTTCTGCTGACCACCTTCTCAAAAGTACTAGGGCCCGACGATTTCGTCTGTCGATGGCTAGAAGCCGGCCTGGGTTGTGGCGGTACTGCCAGCGTTGGTGCCGCGGTAGCGGGGGGTATGGGAAGCGCAGATGTCGAGACGGCACGCTGCTCAGATACATGATTTGGTGCTGAACGCGGAGCTTCGAGGGATGCCGAAGTAGGGACACTACCGCCATGTGGCGATGAGGATGAGCGAGGCCTGGCAGTGTCGATGGCTTCCGCAGAATCCTGAGAGGCATCAATGTGAACGGCGGGATACGAACTGCGTTCGTCCTCTTCCTGTTCATCTGAAGCGGCAGAGACATCCACTGCGGACGATTCCCTAGCGTCCGGCCTAGCAACATCACTCCCTAAAGGACTGCTGTAGGCGTCATGATGGTCATTATCTGAGGCTTCCTCTGGGTGGGAATCAGACAGGGATATTTGGTCAAAATGCGAGGATAGTTGGCGTGATGCTGGGCTCGGCGAAGAGCGACTGGCCGATGGGGAGAGGGAGACAGATGCGAATGAAGGCGAATGTGATGGCGAGGGGTCGGAGCGGCCGTTCATATCGAGAGTAGAGACGGAGGCATCGGGCACGAAAGATGGGCGGCTCTCATCGAACGAGACCTCTTCCATACCGTCCGCGTCCGCTGCAGGGGGCGACAGACTTTTTGACAGCTCAGCACGAAGCGCCTGAGATGAGAATTCGAGTGTTCCGTCGTTGTCGTCGCCGTCCGAGAATGCATCGTCTAGGTCGAATGGAGCAGGGGGTGTCTTGGCCTCTCGTATGGGCGATATGGAGGTACCATCGTCGCTCGTTCGCGGCGCGCCATTGCTCATAGCGGGGGCGAGGGTGCGGTCGATATAGAGAACAGGAAAGCGGTGAGGGTGTCGTAAAGCGGTAACGCGCTGCCGCTGAGCGCGCCCACTATACTTAGTAGTTTCACGTGACCATGGATTGGCTTGACATCGCGTTCGCGTCGTTGAGCGCGACGAGCAACGACTCGCGTTTTCAATCGAGCGCACGGCCCTCCATAAACTTTGCGGACACGGGCGCATTGGGAGCAGGTGAGGTAACTTGGCTTTCAATTTCATTCCTCTGTCTCACTTAGCTCCAGTCGCGTTATGATCGCAGAAGTACTTCTCGTCCTAGCCGGACATTCGTCCTCTTTATTTCCCACAGATCATACCGTGCACCCGTCCTTTGAGCCACTATTACATCCAGGAGAAAAGCAGTGCCTCGAATCTTTGGGACGAATAGCCTTTCAATACCGAAAACTCAAAGAGGCATCTGCTGCACTTTCCCGTTCCCGGTCGCGGTACATCTGCACGTTGTGCTCTACCCTGAGCCAGATCCTCAAGGACGAGTATGAGTCCTTGGTCATCGAGACGGAAGCAAATGTCCTTAACAAGGACTCTACATTGGTAGCAAGCGGGTCATTCGTTCCGCTATCGTCTGTTCGCGCTACGTTCGCTGAATGGGACGCACCTCTGGCAGCGCTCGAGTCCTTGATAGAACAAATACAGGCACAAGAAGAATGGAAACCCGGCCCACTCATTGACATGTTGTTAATGCGATCTCTCACTGGAACCCATCGGATTGCCAATATAATATCTAGACTGTCGGTCGCCGTGCAGCGCGTGTGGAGAACACAGTTGGTCGCATTCTTGGTTCACGGGAGCCTTTCAAGTTCAGAGCCGCTCGCATCTCCACATTATACCCTGTTAGAGGGCTCTATACCCTCCTGCGTCTCTGCTCAAGCACAGACTTCCATCGCATACGTTGGCAGGGCCATTGGAACCGTCAAGGCTGCGAAATGGCAGAAGCAGCTTCCGCGAAGCGTTGCTGCAGACCATACGAAGCTGCTCGAAGACGTCCTGCCCGAAGATCAATATAACTTCGACAGAGTCGTGGCCGAAATTCGAACAAATGTCAGCGAATGGCTTTGGCTCAACGTTTTGACACAGAAAGATGTAGAAGATGCCGTCGACTCGCTGTGAGTTTATTTCTTCACGTCGATACTACGGCTGACCATCGGCATAGCGCAAATTACTTTCTTATCCGTAATGGCGAGTTCAGCCTGTCTCTGATTCGAGAGATCGAGCGACTCAAGGTCTCTCGCCTGACATCGCGATCTGGTCCATCTACCATGATTCGAGAGCAAGACCTGCGGTTGGCTTTATTGCGAGCTTCGCTGGGTACGGAAGCACAACACGATACAGCGCTTGCTCGCCTTCACTTCCACCTCCCTTCTGGACCCCTTCGACCTCTTCTTCCCAGTTTGTCTAATCCCAAAAATCTGGCCTCCTCCGTTGGAAGCAATGGCATTGACGAGACTACCTTTGATGACCTTCTCCTGGGCACGCCTCTCAGCCTGAACTACACAGTTGAGTGGCCACTGGACCTTTTTCTGCAGCCGTCAGATCTGCAGATCTATGGCGTACTGTTTTCCTATCTCTCAGCCCTGCGTAAAACGCACACACGCATTCACACATGCTGGACATCGCTTTCAAACTCACAACGTGCACGGAGAAGATGGACGGGTCTAGGCGAAGGTGGAACAGCCGAAGACCTAGAAGTGCGCAAAACGCTGCTACGGTGCGGATGGGGCGTGGTGCGGGACATGAGTTGGTTCTTGGACAATTTGCTAGCCTATGTGATGACGGACGTCATCGATGTGGAATTCAGGAGACTGAAGCGACATCTGGGAAGCCAGGAGGGGGCGAAAGGATCAACGTCGGACCGAGCACCAAATCGCGATCGGGCATTTTCATCGACTTCAACGCGGGGGCGGCGGTCGTTGTCTACTGATCATGGCAGGAGACCATCCATAGTCATCACGGAAACCGGAGTCGATCGCAGCACCGTCGCCGCCCCTCGATTTTACGACCCTTAGGACGATGCATTCAACGTATTTGGAGCGCCTGTTAGTCGGCACACTGCTATCCAATCTGTCTCTAACTTCAATCATCCGCCCCATCTTTGAGGTGTGCGAGCATTTCGTTGCGCAAGTGGAAAGATGGGGTGGTGACGTTCTTCCGGCGCTGCTATTTGAGGGCAGCCTGGCGGGCAGCGGAGATAAGGTGGGCGAGATGGTGAAGGAGCGCTGGGCTGTCGTGTCGGAGATCAATGACGTGAGTGGATATTGTGCACAGTCAGTCAAGGCTGACCGTTTTGCAGACCTTCAAATCGCTCCTGGAGACATTTTACGAACAGTTGTCTCTATCCACTTCACAGCAGCTATTTAACGCGCGGGGCGACGCGTCGAAATCTGTTTTGCTGAACAGCACCGTGAATGCGTCAGCTTTCCCATTGACCCATACCTCGATCCGAAGCAAGGACGGCAAGCGGCTGGATGGCGAAGGGGAGGTGCTACGACACATTGAGCGGCTTCTCCTTCGGCTTGACTTCAATGGTGAATTTTCTAGGCCGAAACCTAATAGAAGGGGAGGGTCTGGGGAAGACGATATCCTCCGTCAAGGGGGGCTTGCATAATACGTCGGACGTTTACCATTCTAACGGGTAAATTTGTTGGAACACGTTTGTAATGAGTAGTAGGCATGCACGTATACGATATTGGATCGATACGAGACTACTGCGGTCGGCTAGCGTACTACGTGTGTGGGATGGTGGTGAGAGATGAGGCAACAAGCCATGCTGGGATGATGAGCAGCAGCTAAGCGGAGCAGATGATTGAACCGAATCGGGCGATAATCAGCGCTCGAACCGCTTTTGGTTGTCGATGGAGACATGTCCAAAGCTGCTATCCGTCTCGCACACCAAGCTCGTCTTCTCTCCTCTACACCCACAATGGCCTCCCGTACGTTCTCCTCGACGTCGAAGCCCTTGCCCGCCAGCTAACCTGACTCCCGCAGGCTATACTCCGCGCCTCATCGGTGCTCCCAACACCCTCGGTGAGCCCCACGAAGCTAGTCCGCATTGCAGGTCTCATGAAGCTGTTTAGAACACCGTGTTTTTGTCGAGCAAAATGGGACCGTTGTCTCCCCATGGCATGACATCCCTCTCTTCGCCGACCAGAACAGCGGCATCCTGAACATGGTCGTTGAGGTGCCTCGCTGGACCAACGCGAAGATGGAGATCTCCAAGGAGGAAGCCTTCAACCCCATCAAACAGGACATCAAGAGAGGCCGCCTGCGCTACGTGCGCAACTGCTTCCCCCACCATGGCTACATCTGGAACTATGGTGCTTTCCCACAGGCGAGTCTGTTCGTCGTCATCGATTTTTGCTCCTCCGGCGCTTACCGCAGCTATGGTGTGATTCTGTGCAGACTTGGGAGGACCCTGCCTCGTCCCATGCTGAGACCAAGGCTCGCGGCGACAACGACCCTCTCGATGTCTGCGAGATCGGCGAGCAGGTCGGCTACGTCGGCCAGGTCAAGCAGGTCAAGGTCCTCGGTATCATGGCTCTCCTCGACGAGGGCGAGACCGACTGGAAGGTCCTCGTCGTTGACGTGCAAGATCCCCTTGCCTCCAAGCTGAATGACATCGAGGATGTCGAGAGGCACCTGCCCGGCCTTGTCCGCGCTACCAACGAGTGGTTCCGGTGCGTCCTGGTTTGCGTTATATGCGCGCAGTCTCAATTGAATTTGCTGCTTCTAGCATCTACAAGATCCCCGATGGCAAGCAGGAGAACCAGTTCGCGTTCTCTGGCGAGGCCAAGAACAAGAAGTACGCCACTGAGATCATCCACGAGTGCCACGAGGCCTGGCGCCGCCTCGTTAACGGCGAGAGCCCCGCCAAGACTCCGAACTACGACCTCTCGATGTAAGCCCTGCTCCCATTTTCATTCTATAACATCTTACTGACAATGCCCATCATCAGCCGCAACGTGACGCTTGATGGCACGAGTGGGTACACCGGGAAGACCGACCCCGCCTACACCAGTGTTCCCCAGGACTCCCGCAAGCCACCCGCTCCCGTCGACCCATCCAGTGAGATTTTTGTCACCCTAGTTTGCTTTCACGTACTGACGGATTTGCAGTCTCTAAATGGTTCTACATCTCTTCGGCTCAGGTCTAGAGTCATAGACAAGGGGACAATAACCTGTATAACATACTTCCGAATCATGATCATTGCCATTCCGTCTGGCCAAGAGGTTCTCGCGCAAAATATGATCGATGAAAGTGCATGCCAGTCATTACCAAGCATTGGGTGTCATTACTGAGCTCTTGAGACAATCGAGCTGGATGGATAAACTATAGCTACAAGTATGTGTCGTGGCTGCTGGCCATCATGATATTAAAAAGCTCGTATCCCGCTACTTCTCGGCGACACCATCCGGATGACTTGGCGGGTATCGACAATAGCGATCTGATATAAAGGACACGGTCCATGTTCCTATAGCCATGATGTCAGCGAGTGATCATACCCATCGTTCCGAAAAACAAACCTTCTCGGGCAGAGAAGATCGAGTATTCTTTGCTATTGACGCCGGAGACTGTATGCGTCTCGAGCACCTTGCCAGGCTTACCACCCTTCCTAAGACTTGGCTCGGAGCGCTGGTACGTAAAAGTGAACGGCGGCTCCCCAACGAGCGTGAACTTGATCTCGGCTTGGTCACCTGCAGAGCACCAAACATAAACACCAGCTCGACTGAGAAAGACTAGAGGAACGTAAACATACCCTCATGGATGTCCTGGAATACCCTTTTCCCTGCGCCGACTCGCGCGCTCGGGAGGGCATGAACAGGGTAGCGCAGATCCGTCACCATGTGCTTGCACATCGCTTGCTGGTGTGCAACCGAGGTGATTTTGAACTCGCCGTGCTGCTGCAGACCCAACGCAAACGGCGAGGTCTTGACCTCCTGGGTGTACGCCTTGCCGTTCACCTCGTATCTGTAGGATGACTTATTAGATACATTGCGGACTGCGACATTTGTTAGATGACCAACCCAACAGTCCATGGCGGGATGCCCTGGAGCTGGAACTGCGCCGTGTCGCCAATGCAGAAGTGCTCGCGCCGCTCGAACGGCGTGATCGCAGCCGACTCTGCAACATCGACCCAAATGGCCCGCGCCCGAGGGTCTGGAATAACCTCCTCGCAGTGAGAAGCGTCCTTCACAGACTCAATGGTGACACGATGCTGTCCTACCGCCTCGAACTTGTAGGAGGACAAGTCCAATTTCCATGAATGTCCAGGGACAATGACGGTCTCGACGTAGTTCGCGCTCTCGGCCAGGCTCTTGATTGCCACCGTCAGTTCAAACGGCGGCGTGCCTTCAAGAAGGACAGTGCCATCGGAAGAGAATTTGTCGCGAGGAGTCAAGGTATCGTAGAGGCAATGTGAAAGTCGGTTGTTGGTGCTGAATCGAGCGGACGGGCGACGAAGTACTCGCTGCTCGAAAAGCGGACGGTCCGATCGCGGGATGACAGCCCCCTTGTGAGCCGATAGAGGGTACGCTGCGTCGCCGACTTGTTTGACTTCGTAGTATATGTGACCTGGCTCTGATGTGTGCAACTGGAAGCGAGTACGGGGCTGGATACTGTTGAAGGTCGGTTGGTCGAGAAGTTTTGTGCCACCGAATTCGCTCGCTTGGGCAATGTTATACATGATTTGGAATGGGGGTCTCCCTGTCGCATACAGTTATTAGGATCGCGCAATATAAGTAACAGTTAAGAACTTGCCAGTAAGGTCAAGGTCAACATGACTGCTCTGCCCTTCGCAAATTGGAGACAGTACGAAAGAGCCATTATAAGGCACCAGCGTGCCGTCAATGTTTGGCGAAATTCGAGCCGACGGCCTGGGGACCCAGTCAACCTCAAACGTAGACTCATTCATCACCACAGTTCCCGGACATTGTGCATCAGTGACCTAGAATGCCATTAATGAGTTACCGCATCCGTCAGCAAATGTACCATTGCTCACATCAGTGATTTCGTAGGTTCCCTTCTCCCTGACTCGCAAATTGTCATTGGGAGTGTGCAGTGTCTGGACAAAGACTTGATCAGGCTGTTCTACCCTTCGGTACTTGATACGCCATGGCTATTGTCAGATTAGTAAGAGCACGAACTTGTCAAGTTATATGGTCGCTCACTGCATCGCCAGTCAGCCTGAGAGGCAAGCTAGCTTCTTCGCTCTCCAAGACGGTTATTCGACGTTTATTGTCATGACTATAGAAGCGGACGCTCGGCTAGCCATACATTCAGTACCAAGTCCCAAATGTATAAGGATGCGATGATCACTTACCTTCGTGCGTTTGACGTTGACCGAAACACCAGGAACGGAGAGAGTGCGCTTGCATCCATACGAGTCCTCGACGCTCACTATATTTGAAATTGTCAGCTGGCGCCACCCCGAAAGCTACGAAGACGTACCCAGATCTATCTCAAGACTGCCACCGGTTTGGTTGATGGACTTGGGGATAGGTAATTGCAGCCTCTTCCGCGCAGTTTCAATGCCAGTCAACATGATGGTGTCAGAGCTCTTCGGACCGACGACCTGGACTTCCAAGTTCCAAGGTCCAGTACCCTGAAAAGTATCTTAGTTATTTAACTCCAAAGATTTTCATGCTAAACTCACTCCGAGCTGAACATCGACATCCACTGTGTCTCCAGAACAACTATTGATAGTTCGCTTCTCGCGGCCAGGCGGTCCAGCATCCACAAAGCTGGCAGAAGCCAGAGGGTGGACAATCTGATCGAATGCTGGGACCTAACAATTCGACCTTCTTGTAATTCGCGTCGCTCAGATGGGAGAAGCTATAGATATAGTGGCCGCTCTGCGGGGGCTGCAGAGTCACTTCGCCGCGAGAACTGTGGAACGATTGGACAAGTTCGCGAGGTGGTTCCTTGTCGCGTTGCATTCTGTAGAAGACGTGGAACGGCGGCGTGCCGTGAAGAACGACGGATGCCGAGACACCGATGTCTCCGGAGCTGTCGAGGAGTGATCAGCGATGAATATAGACCAAGTTGGCATAATTTACCATTCGTGTATCCGTTTCCATTCTATCTCTGCGGTCGGCTTCGGAAGCTCCACAACAGTACAGACGTCTGGGCTAAGCACGTCGCCCTCGCAATACTTGCCTTTCACCCCGGTGATCGTGAACTCTCCTGGCACATTCGTTTTCAAGGACAGCTCCTTCTTGTCTTTCTCGGTGCGCAGTGTTTTCTTTCCACGGTTTGAAGCGCTTCGACGAGTGGTCAGTGTCATCATCGGAGAGAATAGGCTGGTATTTCATCGAGATATCCCAAGGCGCGTCAAGAAGATCCGCCTCGTTGATGGACACTGTCAATGGAGTCTCGGATCCAATGCGGAGCGATGCAGGTCGGTCCGGGCGACAACTCTTGAAAGACACGGTCGGGCGTCGGAGGACATGCAGTATGCGCGTATTCTTCGTGTTGGCGGGTGCGGAAAGCGTACCGTTCCCGTCTCTGGTCACCGCAGTCAACTGCAGCGGACCAGGCGGCCCAATGAATTCGATATTGGCAAGTGCATCCGTGACAGATTCGAGAACGTATGCATGTGTCCCCAAGGCATCGGGAGTCACTGTCAACGGGACGTGGATGTCCTGAGGCGGATTGTATGCCGGAGCGGGAGTGCCAGGATGGTCCACATGTAAACCTTCAATACCTTCCACCATGAAGTACTCCCTGCGTCCGTTCACCTCCTTATACCACCTAAGAGACAGGGGTGGAACACCGTAGATGCTGAGACCAAGCTGCATGTCGCGATCGTCGCCGACCATTCCACTGCCCGGGACCGCGCAGCGCACATTGTCTCCACGGGTAATCACGTCGTCGTCGTCGAACTGTGCGCGTGGGCACGGCGCGACGGTCGTCTCGGAGGGATACACCAAACGCGCCTCAACACCCGAAGTGTCGCCGACCCCGTCCAGGTGGACCGTGCCTGGCTTCGACAGGCGTATCCAGACTAAAGACTGGCTTTTCTGCAGGCGCGACGCGGACGAGGACGCGTCTTTCGACGCGTCGTGGTCTTCGTCGTCATATTCGTCGTACTCGTCGTATTCGAGGTCCTGTTTCGAAGGCACGCTCTTCGCGAGCGGGAGTGCCTCCTGTCGTGCGTTCTCGATCGCCTTGAGGTCTTTTGCGTACAAAGTCACATGGTCGACTTTGTCGCGGGAACCTTCGGTGTGTCCGAGTGGAGTGACCGAGTATTTGAGGAAGGTTGGATTCGAGTTGTTCAGGAGGACGGGTATGAGGATGTGGCTTGAGGATGACGCAAGGCAGAAAGTTTGGTGGTAGGGGTTCAGGTGGGCCGTGCTTATGGGCGACATCCGGACAGTGTGTTGGCCGAGAAGATGAGAGTCGCTGTCACCAAGTCCATCGGCGGAGATGAGGCCGAGGCTCAGGGTTGAGATGAGGCCTGCGAAGCTAAGTGAACTTGGTGTTGTGTAGAACTCCGGCTCTACGCGAATAAGTGAGCACTCAGTGAGCAGGAAAGAATACATGAAAGCAGACCACGCACCTTGGACAGCACCACCCGCACCCGGTCCTCCAAATAGATGCAGCTTAACCCCACCGAACAGCAGTCCATCTAACACCCAAAGAATGATGATCTGTAGCACAACAATCGACTTCGCATAGTTCAGCCTCGGTATGCGAAGCTGCTTCAGGGCTACGCAGTACAGGAAGTCCGCGAGGATCCATTTTCGTCCGTAACTGACCGTTGGAGCGTCGCTGAACGGCCAGATATATCGTATGAAGTCAAAGATTTTGATGGCCTGTGTGGAACCGTGTCAGCTCGCGTTCTTACGAATGCGCAGAGCGGTCGCGGGGTATGCACCAAGCACGCACCTGGAACAGCAGACCAAAACTAAGAGCATATAATCGTTGTGAGGGTACGTCTATGTACTTTTCAGGTATCAGCGGCGGTGGGTGTGGTGGGTTGGCACCCGTTGCTGGGGGGGCTGGTTTCGTGGAGGACATGTTATGTGCTACCACAGCGCGAAGTTGCGCCTGAAGTATCTGCGCGCTTTTGAGGACGTCAATACGTGAGAAATCGTAAACAAAGCGTGGAAACGTGAGTGGCGGCTGTTGCCCCTTGAGGGTTGAGAGAAGCTGAAAGAGCAAAGCGTCGGAGACCTGCGTCCAAGACAAAAGTACGCGCCCAAGTCACGTGATCGAGGTGGATATTGGCGCCTCATTGTCTCTTGCTGCACACAATGTCCATCAAAGTCCTCGGTTATGTGCTCACGATATGGTCGCCATATCATTCGGCATATCACACGCTGTGCCCCAAAAATTCCAGTTGTACAACAGATGCGAACGAATATATTACAAGACCCCCATCGGCGAGGACGTATCGTCCTTTAGCTCATGTACCAAAAGAACAGGTATCCCGCGACTAGAAGTAGCAAAGTCTTGACCTGAGGATCAAGATTCGTGATGCCAGCTCCTATAGAGCCACCTGAGGCATCACGCTTGGGCGTCGAAGAGGAACCGCCAAGGGTGTGGCCTTGGCCAGCGAATGCGGCTGGGGCAGACCCAGATGCATGTTGTTTGACGGCTCGTTCCAGACCGCTGTGGCAACAGAAATCTCCTTGAGCGCTGTCAATGGATCAAAGACGCGAGGACAGGCCTACTTCTTGTCGGCACCCCGGACCTGGTCCACCTTGTTGCTGCCCTTCAGGAAGATGAATGTCGGCCTACGTAGGCGGTGGTGAGTAGCTGAGCAGATGTTTCTCATGGCACAGCTGAGTACTCACATTGCGCTAACGCTGTAATGGCTTGCCACATCTTTCGCGGCATCGACGTCGCACTTCAGGAAGTTTACGTTCGTGTACTTCTTGGCAAGCGACTCATAGAAAGGCGCGATCATATGGCATGGCCCGCACCTACAGTGACTTATAAGCACAGATAGGAGAGATGAAGAGCATAATTCTGCGCACCACGTAGCATGGAAATCGATAACCTGTCCTCCACGAACAGAGATTGTATCAGTATTCGGGGCATGGGGCGGACTTACGTTAACGCGTGCTATGCTTACAGAGAGTTTGTCCTTCGACTTTGACAGTATTCCATCCAGCTGCGATAACGATGTGATATGAGTGACAGACATCTTCAATGTTCTAGCAACAAAGAGCCAGTATGGGGAGGAGAGAGATGAGAAAGCCTCCGACGAGTGCGACCGCTGTGTTTGGACGTGTACGCGTGGACCCACAAATCACAGCCACCGTATTTGCACGCCTCACGTGGGTGCCACAACATGACCAAGCGCGTACAAAACGTCGCGTTGATTGTTGAGCGACGCGCCGCGGCTGTCCTCTTCCTTCTTTACCACCACCACTCCCACTCCTCTGCCACTCGCTCCTCGCGTCTTCCGCTCTCAGTAGCCTTCCTCACGAACAACACCCAAACTTTCGGTCTCTGAAAATGTCCGGACGCGGCAAAGGTGGAAAGGTAACGTATTCACTTGTGTCACAGCTGAGCTATCGCTGACCAGGGGTTTCCGTGCTATCAGGGCCTCGGAAAGGGCGGTGCTAAGCGCCACCGTAAGATTCTTCGTGACAACATCCAGGGTATCACCAAGCCCGTAAGTTTGACCTCGCTTGCTCATGCCTTGACCGTTGTCTAATGCCACTGTCAGGCTATCCGTCGTCTCGCCCGTCGTGGTGGTGTCAAGCGTATCTCGGGTCTTATCTACGAGGAGACCCGTGGTGTCCTTAAGATCTTCCTTGAGAACGTCATTCGTGACTCCGTCACCTACACTGAGCATGCGAAGAGGTCAGTCCTACTGCCACTGTTCCCGCACTATGTGCCTCTGATATCATGCCTTGCGTATATAGGAAAACCGTCACTGCGCTTGACGTTGTCTACGCTCTAAAGCGCTCTGGCCGTACTCTCTACGGTTTTGGTGCTTAGAGGGTTCCGATGCGATTCGTGTTCCGTTCTATACTGTACTTGTATCCTTACCTATCTGTCTTCGTTTTATCTTTCATGTATGCATCATGCAGTAGTGGTCATGAAATACTGTATGTGTCCAGCACAAGGTTGGGTATGCACATGATGTGAGTGGAGAAGTACAATGTATTTGAACAACAACAGTTCCACAAGTGTCCAGTCAGGGCCTCGTGGCGAGATGCTCGTAATAGTCGACCTTCTGCTTCACGCCAGGACAAATCGCCAAACGGACCCTTTCACACTCACCGACCAGAAGCATACCGCGCCTCTCGAGCCAACTGCCCATATTAGCATTGCGCGCGAAAGACAGTCCTCGGACCATTTGCGACAAGCTATCGCGGCGAATGGACCACTTGAGCTTGCGCATGACAGGGATAAGCGAGCGCGAAATGTGGGGTGACGACGACTCCACATCAGGTAGGACATGGTTACTACGCAGGGCCTGGATGGAATCGGTATTGGGGGCTCGGCGACGAAGGTGCCCCGAGACGATCGTGGAAGCTTGTCTGCGCTGAAGGCGAACAGAGCTTTCATAGTGCCTAACAGACTGCATAGCATGTGAGTGCTTCTGTTCCGTTGAGGAGATCATGAATACTCACATGTGCGGAGTAGATGTAGAGGCCCATTCTCCATCGCCGCTCAATTCCCAGCCCGCGCATGACACCCCGATGGACAAGATCGGCGACAGTTGGCCGGAGAGGGATGCCATGCGGACCTAACGCGAATAGAGCATGGTCGATGCGAGATGGAGCGACGACGAGGAGACGGGTGCGATGGAGGAGGGGATCTGCAGCTAGAGCGGCAAGATATGGAGAGACCGATGCAAGCGCGGCGAGATCTGGTATGTCAAGGAAAGAACCTTATTGTGACATGTGAGAAAGGGTGAGCGGGGAGCCGAGAGCCAAAAGACCTTACAAATGTGTAGGAGTATCTCTGGAGGGATGGCCAACACCGCGCCGCGAGTCAGTGAGGAGGTTGCAGGAGACATGGAGGTAGGAGGAAAGAAGGCAAGTACTACTCAGGTCATTAGAGGTCGTAGCAGAAGTAGGAGAGACGAGAGGAGTTGGATGACTAGGAGAGGAGCACCAGAAGACTGCGGAAACAAACTGGAAGAGTTGCCTTTCGAAGAAGCGCCATGACCATAGGGGGTAATTAGACGCCCATGGTTACCCGATCGGGAGAGGGTATATGCCATATTGGCGAGAACTGTAGGGCTTCTGCACCCAGACAGGATGGTATTCGTCTTTCCTTCATGGATTCCTTCCCCAGGTGCGTTCCATGCTCTCTGCCCACTTATACCCTCCCCTCTCCGCTTTTTATTTTGTCAACGACGTCCTTCCCCAGCCATTAGAGCAGTCCCGCTCGCCCGCTCGCCATGGCTGACGACCTCCAAACCGCTCAGCACTTTATATTCGTGTACGTTCTTCCTGGGAGCCTTGTGACTGCTGGCCGCTGATCTTTCTTTTAGGACGCAGGTCTACTTCTGCGGTAAGTCGTCATCGCGTTCAGTTGCGCTCGAAGTTTAGAATTAACAACTTTTGACGCGTTCTTACCTAGCCATGTGTAAGCCAATCGCGTCTTCTTTGTTTGTATTATGCCCAACATACGCCTCCATAGATGCGGTCGTCCTTTGGGACTGGGTTATTAGCATTAACAGGGAATTCATCTATGTATGCGCATTCATCCTCATCTCAATATTCCCTTCATCTAAACATGACCTAGGTCTGGAAAACGTTTTGGACCCCGGTTAAGGTCGCATACCTCTTCTGCCGGTAAGCAAAACCCACATATGCGCTCGTTCGTTATCACAGCGTTTTTCAGGTATTGGGTTATCGCAGTCGTTCCTTACCTTCTATACGCCTTCGTAATGAACCATCCTCTGGAAGAGTGCGAACGCATCTACAAGGTAATTATTCCCAACGAAATGTCCGAACCCTACCTCACGATCTGTAGATACCTGTCGCTCTAGCAATGTGGAACCAAGTTGGTTCGGAAAGTCAGCATTTCACGATAATCATCGATCATAATGATACTTAGACGCGCATATACACCTATTTCCCGTAGTTGTCCTACTCATTCGCACCTACGCCTTCTTCAACCGCAACAACTACCTACTCGGCGTACTTGTAGCCGGACTGAGCGCATTGGTCGCGTACCAATTATATGTGGATACGTCTCAAATGCTTGGTACCGTGACCTTCTATTGCACCCTATGCCTGACCTTACCTTTGGTTCGCAGTCCTACCATTTGTCGTGCCTCCATTTGTATGTCTTCTTTTATTTTCCACCTCATTTCGGGAACTTGAATACCGTTCAGGAGGAGGGGCCGTGCTTTCCCATGTCCAAGCCGCATTCTGCTCATCTGATGGGTGAGATTCATTCGCCTTCCAGCGTTTCGCGTACTCACTGAGAATATTTTCCAGGATTCTTCGTGAGCATTTTTCGATCTGACGTTGTTTTGTCAATGGTGATGCTGATTGAGGAATAGATCGCACCTCTTGGCTTCGATACGATCGTCACATCAATGACAGTCTGGAAAGCCTTCCGCATTCGCCGTCAGAATGGTGGACCCAGCAGCAGACTTATTCAAACTTTTATACGCGAAGGCGTTTTTTACTACCTTTTAATTTCTATAGCAAACTTGGTACGCATATTGGCTCGTATTTGATGGTGTCTCTGAGAGTTAATTCGTCTTTATCTTGTACAGATCAACGGGATATTTTACCTACAGTGAGTGCCGAGACCCGGTCTTCAAGTCTCGGCAATTCATGTTTTGCTAGACCGCGTCAAGTCATATCGGCCATCAACATCCCTCTGAGTGTCATGCTCAGCCCAGTCTTAGCCTGTCGGCTTGTAAGTTACAACTATTTGCCTGCTGTGCAGAACTCCACCTGACCGCTCACGTAGATCCTTGACCTTCGCGAGCGCGGCTCTGAAACTGTGGCTCACTCAGAGGGTTTGCCCGCTTTTAACAGCTACCCGTCAAAGGTTTTCCCCTTCGGCCTGCAATTTACAGGACAACGATCCATGGGCAGCACGGGGCCGTCAATGCCCAACGCTTTCGTCCGATCTAACCCGCGTCACATGAACTCGGGTGTCGTCCTGAGCACAATCGGCAGTGTGTCGGGAGGTGTAATTCATCATGACAGTGGCCTGGAGCTCGATAGACTGGATCAGAAGGAGTCTAAAGAAGTGGGCATTGAAGATGAAGATGAGATTGCTTATCGTTACAGGACGGTTGAGATGGATCTCGGGATGGGGATGGGTCGCCCCGTGGATGGGATACGAGTAGACGTGGAGAAAACGACGACAATGTGAGGTGAAAGATCCTCCACATCGATTCCTTGTCACCTGCACTGTTTCCTCAGCATTGTTACCATTGTTTTCTGTTCTTTGGCATATCGTTCATAGCTCTCATTCCAACGATTTGCATCATCAGTACCTTCACATGCCTCGTCCAGAACATATCACTGTAGTCTGTAGTCATTCCATAGAGCCTTACCTTGCACCAACACTCCGTTAGTCTAATGAAGTTCATGCAGATACAATCGTGGAAATTGGAACGGTTGGACGGAATGGCCGAAGTACATATCCGTTATTAGGAGGCAGGTACTATTGATACAGCAAGTCAATCCACGAGTACACGAAGGTAGGTCACAACCGTACAGTGGCTGAGGGAGATTTGCAGCTGAGAAATGTTAACAAATGAATCTAAGATCACACAGAGATATCACCAGTCTCCTAGGAAACCTAGGGAAGACAAACACGAAGCTAGACAGATAGGGCGGGGTTGCGGGAGTCAGGAGCACAAAGAGTCCATCCGAACGATCTATGACCACGTGTTGAGCGCCGCCGAGTAGTCCACGTTAGGGTAGCCCTCGGGCACAGGCGCAGACATGAGGCCGTCCATCCAGATGCCCTGTGTCTGGTCGAACCCGAACGGGATCGGCATCGACGGCGGCGGGCTGCTGTGCGATGACTGTGGCGACGGCGTCGAGACCGCCGCGGAGGTCGTGCTGCCGCGCGTCGGCGCGGCGCTGCTCGGCGCGCTGCCGTTGCGCGGCCACCACTCGTAGCCGGGGAGGTAGGACGTCGACGGCTCGAGGCCCGGGATGTCGAGGCCGAGCATCTGCGCGAGGATGCGGTTGCTCGCGTCGTCGGCGGGGATGCTGGGCGAGGGCGACTGGGCGAGGGCTTCACGCTGCAAGATCGTCGTGGGGCGCTCGTCGGTACCGAAGGCGTCTTCGGCGCCGCGCTTGCGCTCGCCGGTGGCAGGGTAGGAGGAGAGGAGGCCGTTGTCGACGTGAACTTTCGCGCCGTGGAGCAGGTCCCATGCTCTGTGTGCACTTGGCCAGATGATCTGTGGAATGCTATGAGATACGGGAACGACTGAGTGTGCTGAAGACAACGTACAGCCATCTCTTTCAAAGCGGAGAGAATCCGCTGAAGATTGATGGATGCTTGCACATTCGACGGCCGCATGGTCACTGGGATTCCAATTAGTTGAAGCGCGCACTATGGTGAAGAAGCGATCTTACGTGTGACTACGTGCATGATACCTGCCGCGAATGTGTGCTGCGTCAACAGCAAGGCCCCACGTCGCAGACTATATTGATGTTGGTATGCCATGACTTGATGATCACGGATGAGACAGAATTAAAACATGCTCAAAGCAAGCAAGACCTACCAATCGTAGTGATGTGCGTTGCGGCGCTTTGACAGATGTCGAAGGACTTCAGGCAAACAGCATCAGATTCCCGCGTGCCTTTCGCCATGCGTTGACTATAAGGACAGGCGGTCAGCTTTTGACAAGCCTAGAGATAGAAGGATGCATACTTTGGCGGTCGCCACTTGGGAATGCTGTCGACCACACAGTTCAGTACGACGTACGAGTCAATTCTGGGACGACGTACAAAGCACGATGGAGAAGCAAAACGGCATTCCAGTACGTGATGTGCATAAGGAGCACGGTAGGAGGAGGGGCGGGCCGTTTGCTTGACGCGTCGTAGGCAACGGTTTCAGGAAGATCGTGATACCATTTGTCAAGGCGCGCCTCTAGTTCAGCCAAAGCTGCCCGCTTGGTGGCGTGAGTGACAGGGTGGATGGGATATATGTGCTCCACAATGTCTCCCACAATATTTCCTATGGGAAAAAAGAGTTGAGAAACAAGACTCGAAAAGACTATCGCGAACCTACCTAGCATGCCTGCCAGTCGGAATACCTCTAGGGTGCGACCAGGGACCGGCGTAAAGTTTGCCGACGCCGGGTCTATCTGATGTGGTCGCCAAAGTTCGTCGGAATCGATCTGCATAGGTCGTCAGTGGCGCGTAAGGATTGCAACCGACTGCAATTTACCTCCGGCATCTGGGTGTCATAGTTTGATTCTGAAATCGTAGGCTGCCGGCCCATCCACACAGCAGTATGCCTGGGTCAAAGAAATTAGTCGGACGCATATATCAAGCGACAATACCCGTACTTGTCAGTCCTGTTACACGCCCACCAGATCTGCCTCCGCGCCTGCAATTCGATCGGGGAGAACAACTTCCCGCCATTGACCTGCCAATTGGCTGCGTCTCGGTTGAGTCCGAGGTCTTGCGCCTACATGCTCCTGATTAATATAAACCAGTTTGGATGATAAGTAACATACCATGCGCAGACCCATCCCGATATAGAGCCACCCGTGCTCCATCGAACCTATCGATTCTCACAAGTCTGATCATGAAGCTTTCTCATAAGGGACGAGCGCGTACCTAACCCGAACTCTCGAAGGCCAAGCAGGAGCAATGCTTGACAAGTAGACGGCCGTGAATAATGATACACGCGATCTATAGGTCAAGTCAAGTGACTACACCATTGTCCAAGATGGCACATTAACACGTACTGAGGACTTCTCGAGCTTGAACCATATATTCCAGACCAGCTTCCCACATTTGGCCGGGGATTGTGGGCATCGCATCATCATGATCGTACCGAGCAGCCACAGCAAACATGGAAAGTAGAAGGAGATTAGACATGTGAGGTTTGTCACTCGGCGATGTCGGATCGTTGCGAGGGTACCGACTGCGCATGCACCATTAGACCAGGGCCGTACGCTTAGATAAAATTTCACTTACGCAGCTTCGAATTGCAGCCAAAAGTGCGTCTTGTGCACGACCGGGAATACGGGGTGCACGTAGGTAAAATAGAGATTGAGCAAGTGTCGCTGGACGTCGACGGGTGGAAGATTGACGTTGACACTTTCCTCAGCAATGAACTGCTGAGCGGCTGGCGGCCACACTCGTGCCATTGGGAGTTTCCTATGTAAAAATGAGCCCTCAATACAATGGTCATGCGTAGAAACATGATATATACCAGATGCCTCCCAACTTCCGGTCATCAGTGCGCGGTGTGTTGTAAAGAAGGGGCAACCCGCTAGCAAGACCATGGTAGCGAACCTGAGCAACACTGATAAGTCAACAAAGCAGCAATGAATCAAGAACACAACCGTACCTCTTTATTCTCATCAAGTGATAATTGTCCGAACCCAGATGCAGGACCTTCGCTGTCCTCTTCTGAATCTGATGTCAGATATTCGTCAGTCTGATGCCCATAGTGAGATAATGAGATATCGATATAGGGTACCTGATCTTATTGTCAATTCGATACATGCGGTCCCAGTCGGGCTGTGCGATTGGGCCCTGGTCAGTCCGACGGCGTTGAGAGCCTCGTGGACCCATCAGAGACGCAAGTGACGAGTCGTGGTAGTCATGCAAGGCCAAGGCCGAGGATATCGTTGCCAGCCGACTTGAAAGACGGTCTTGCCACTCTAACGTGGGGCTAACAAGCATAGAATTATCTGACCCGGCTTTGTAAACACTTGTAAAGGTCAGTCGTAGGACATTGCGCTTACTGGAAGATACGATCTCGCGAGAAACTCGAGACTGGCGCTTGGGACGCGACGGATCGCGAGACGCCTCGCTGTTCATGATTGAGGTAAAGAAATCCTCCTTCGTGACGGCTACTGAATGATTTGAACGACCTGACGGGCCCTGATGATATTTTTCAGTAACGGAGACTAGTGAGATAGGACGTAAACTTACGAAAGGACCGCTGTCGACTCTATTGAGAATGTCTCTCGCGAGGTCATCCTTGCGCAGATTGCCAATGAGAGTCTGAACCTGAGGGTCCGACGACGAAAGGATGGCTCCCAATACAGACTCAACCTGGTGCCATCTCTGCTCGATGGCGTGAATGTACCCTTTTGGCGGACCACGCTTGTGGCTAGGACCTGATGGCTACATGAGGAGGGTCCTCGTGACCGCTGCGGTATATACTCACCAAGGAATGTACACGCTAAATGGAAACTCGTCGTTATGTGCGAACAATGAAGCGAGGGATTCCAACACACCTACGCCGGCCACTGAACAGCTCTTACATGGCGCATCATCTCCCTCGAATCGCTCACATTTACTTTTTGTTTTCCGGCACTGGTCGCAGGCTTGGCGACGACTCAGTATACCACCCCCACGAGAGAATGCGCGACGCACCTCTACTGCTGCGCTTCCGAGTATTGGCCTCAGACATTTGTGCGGCATCATGTTCTTCGTCAGATTGCTCTGACTCATGCGACAGAGGGTCGGGCATGGTGAGGGCGGTAGAAAGAGCAGCTGGTAAGGAAGCGGAATATTAAGTTTCTGCACTCCGGATAACTACAGGGGTGTCTCAGCACGCGTCATGTGACTAGGATATCGCAGCTCGCACCTACGGCTGGAACTGTGCTCGACGTAAATACGTTGGTCTTGGGTGCTGCGAGTCTACGGTAGGAGGAGGGACGGGTAGCGAAGAGATCGGCGTGGAGAGAGTCAAAAGTAACCGAGCGTTAGACGCCCGTCTCCGACTCGAGTCCAGTCCCGCACGCGCGCCGATCCGAGTGCGAGCGCTCGTTTTCTTCGTCTGTTTGCTCGGATGTCCTGGCCGACGATCATTTGCTTATGCGTTCTAGGCTCACTAAGCCCTCCCCCCGCATCGCGTCATCCGCTCGATTCGGTTCCGCGCTGATGGGGACACACGCAAAATAACATTTCGATTTCTCTACAAGAGAACAGTACGCAATCACTACGCTGCAGCAAGTCGCCACAAGCGCGAGGAAATTAGGCAAAGACGTTTCGGAACGAGCAGGAAGCGGCCAAAAGTGGCCAATGACCTATGGGGACAACCGCATCTCTCGCTCATTGGCCCATTTCTATTTCTGCTGCTCGCTCAGCGGGGAATGTCGCTCAGTCATTCCCAGCCCACTATCAGCGATCGCATCAACATAAAGAAAAGTGCTGGAGTCACAATCATTCGAAGCCTTCGCGCCGTCTCCGCAAAACGGTACCTGTGTCACCATTTGCATGGAGTGGGTCGACTTATGAAGAGAGCGTGGAGTCCAAAGCCTCAAAAACGCCGCCGAAACATGTCTGGGGAAGTCCCAGAGGACGTTACATCATAGTCAAATATCGAAGACATCCACGTGGCTGCTATCGGGCGTCCAATATTACCTTACGGCCGGCGAGAGACAGCGTGCTCGGGTCAAGCACTCACCTACCCGCAAACTGACAGATATAATAACACATGAGGCGACCGGACTCACAAATGGCCGTCATTCCGAGATACTGCAGGATGGTCATGGGGACTGTTCACTTGTCAAGCGGCTAATTTCCGCTCTGTTGAAGTGCAGGCATGTCAGTTCGGACTTCCTCGGGCCAAACTGTCGCCACGTAAAAAGGTGTCTGGAGAAAGCAACAGCTGCTCAGCAGCACAGGTCCTGACCTTGGGACAACGTCCTTTCAAAATCATACGAGCCGCAGCTCATCACTTAGCAGGAAGCCAGGCCCGGAGCGCAATCACGATTGCGTACACGTCGTGTCAGCGCCATGAACCTGTCCAAGTTAACAGCGGTGGCGAGGGAAGAGACGGCCTGCAACGGAAAGAATGACAGTAGATGAACGCAAGCGCACATTGGGAAGAAACTGGGAGATGACCTGAAGCTTGAGCAGAGATAGGGAAGATATTCGGGACACACCTTCGAAGCTTCGTGTCGTGACTGATGGAATTTGGTGAGGGCCGGCAAGTCAGCGCAGACGCCCATCATCAGCCTTTTCACACAAGACCAGCGAGACAAGGGAAACGATACAGTTGAAGGCGATGAAAGGGACGAGCTAGTCGGGACCTCGCCGCCGCCGAGGCGGGACGTGTGCGTCGGGCCTGGGCGCGGCTTACGGAGAAAGCGCTCGGGAGAAGCCGAGGGGATAGGATGTGGCTGGAGTCAGCGGAGGGCGGCGTTCTCACTCAAGCTTCGTCACCGTCAACGTCGCCCTTCCCTGCTTCTCCTCCATCGTCGCCCCCCGTCCCCGCCTTCCCCACCCCTCCCCGCCCCCTTCTCCACCACCACCTTCCCCGCACCCCTTTCCTC
Source organism: Hericium coralloides (assembly GCA_003675405.1). Taxonomy (NCBI): domain Eukaryota; kingdom Fungi; phylum Basidiomycota; class Agaricomycetes; order Russulales; family Hericiaceae; genus Hericium; species Hericium coralloides. The sequence continues at coordinate 860,989 of QUOP01000221.1, read as the reverse complement.
CATGCCTTCCGACTCTCCCGCCCGTGGTCGTTCTCGTAAGTTTTCTCCAATCTTTCTTTCTTATTTTCGACGCGTCGCGATCTTCATCTCATTTTTTTTCTATCAGCGTCCCCCCAGCGATCTCGATCTCCTTCTCCTGCCGGTCAAGATGTTCTCACCCTTCGCGCCCTCGTCAGTACCAAGGATGCTGGTGTCATCATAGGCAAGGCTGGTAAAAATGTCGCCGACCTCCGTGATCAAACTGGCGTCAAGGCTGGTGTCAGCAAGGTCATTCCTGGTATCCATGAGCGAGTTCTCACTATTAGCGGCTCCGTGGAAAGCGTCGCAAAGGTTCGTATCCTCCATGGCGGTTTGTAGTCCAGCGCCTAACATCTCCTAATAATGTTCAGGCTTATGCCCTCATCATCTCGCAATTGGTCGAGGCCAACCCCTCTTCCCCTCCCATGTCATCGTCTTCCGCCGCGCACACATCTATCCGCCTTCTGATCTCGCATAATCTCATGGGCACAATCATCGGTCGTAACGGCTTGAAAATCAAGGCTATTCAGGACGCCTCGGGAGCGCGCATGGTAGCCTCCAAGGACATGCTTCCGCAATCCACAGAGCGCGTTGTCGATGTGCAGGGTTCTCCGGAGGCCATTGGTCGTGCCATCGAGGAGATTGGCAGATGTCTTCTGGAAGATTGGGAAAGGGGCTTGGGCACCGTGCTCTACCACCCTGGTGTTGGCGACGAGCGTTCCGGCGGCCGTCGTACCCACGCCAGCGCCCCTAGCTACAGTAGCCGTCGCTCAAACGGCGATGGCGCCATGCGCGAGCAGAGTCCCCCACCCTACGGTGGTGCACAGCCCACCAATCTTCGCACCCAGAACATCTCGATCCCCTCTGACATGGTTGGCTGCATCATCGGCCGCGGCGGAACGAAAATTACGGAGATTCGCCGCTTGTCCGGTTCCAAGATCTCTATCGCCAAGGCACCTCACGATGAAACCGGAGAACGGATGTTCACGATCATCGGAACTCCCGAGGCCAACGAGAAGGCGCTGTTCTTGCTCTACAATCAGCTCGAGAGCGAGAAGGAAAGGCGCGTCGGGAAGGAGCAGCACCAGGAAGAGGAGCTGCAGGATTGAGCGACACGTTCATTCGTCGTCCGCTCTTCCATCGTCGTTTTTGGGCGTTCCTGGTCGGGTCCCTGTCTCTAGAGGGATTGTATTCACGGGTATAACACCCTCTAGTGCTTGCCTCTACGTGTACTGTTCATTGACCCCACCGGTGGGTTTTCATTTCTGTAATGTCCTGTTGTCGCCATCCGACAGGTCGACGCCATGCGGGTGGACGCTATAGCTATACTTACCTGTGCATATCTCCCTGTCTTCTCTTCTTGACCCTCCAAAATCTCCAAAATCTCTTCGTCTTCACACCGCTTTCTTTCCCTCTTTTTACCAGTTGCCTTCTGCGTCGGCATCTTGCTTCCAGCACTCTGTGTCCTGTCCTGTCCGCTCCCTCTTCCTGTTTCACGTCTCGACCTCCAACACCTCCGCTCCGCTTCTCCTCGTCCCCTGTCTCGCCTTACCGTACCGCGCCAATGCGATTTGTGCTACTGCTAGTCATCGCTGATATAAAAGTATGCTTATGTTTCGACATCTGCTGTTTCATGCGATGACTGATCACCATCGTTGTTCAAGGTTATTGGGTTCTAGGCTAGACTTTGTGTCGCTATCACCATATGCATATGGGGTTAAAGGGGTTCCTGTTTGTTTTCCATATCCTAGGCGAATCAAACTTTGTATTTATAACCTGCTCTTCACTTGTGTTGTGTATCCATTTCCCCTTGACCGATCAAAAATAATCATTGGCTTGTTGGTGTCCACAAGTATCAACCATGTTCGAAGAATAGAGTGAAAAGCCATGTCGGCCTACAAATTGCGAGTGAATGTAGAGAATGTGGCGGGGGCGGGCATCGGGCGTCGGGCTTCGGCGGCGCGCCAGTCACGTGCGCACTTCGCCGAGACGCGCCTGTCGCGAAACTTTGCAGCCTACTCCGCCATCGCTCCCTGCATGCCGCCTCGACAAAACCACGGTCTTCCCGCTCGACCATCCTTCCCACAGCAGCCGCAAACCTACCAACCAACAGGCCATGCACCATCACCACCAATCAATCAAAGTAACCTCGCGGTGAACGCATTGACCAGCGCGCTTGCAAATCCGTATGCACAGTACCAGTCTCCTCATTACGCCCAGGCGTACGCGCAATACTACAGTGCTGCACAGTATGGACAAGTAGCGACACCACAGGGATATACCTACTCTTCTACGTTCAATCCAAACGCACCGAGCACCTCGTCCGGCCCGTCAACCTCGTACGGTGGATCCGCCTCACATGGTGCCCCTCAGAACCAAAGAGGCCGCGGAACAGGCCGGGGAGGCGCACAGACATCCGCACGGAACGCTCAGCAGCCCAGACAGCAACCCGCGCCCTGGTACAGTCCGGGCGACAGCAGGTGCGCGCAGCAGGGGTGCGCCTTCATGGGGTCTGCGAAGGCGGTGGAGATACACATGATGGACCGCCATCTCATCTACCCGCCCGGATGGGACAAGCGCAAGAAGCAGTCCGACTGGGACGCGGACCCGAGTCTAAAAGGGTGTGTGCTGCTCCATTTGCCCTGCATTCTTGTCGGCCGACCGTCTGCACAGCAAGCCGATCCTGATACAGGGTACGGGGATAAAGCTCGACACGCCGGAGGCCATCGAGGGGTGGATCGCGGAGCGCAAGAGGCGCTGGCCGACGAGCGAGCGCGTGGAGGAGAAGAAGCGCAAGCTCGAGGAGGCGATTGCGCGCGGGCAGATCCACCCTGATGATCCGAGCCTGCGGGGGCGCAAGCGGCGGAAGGTGGACGGGGAGGGCGACGTGGAGCAGAGGAACAACGCGGGAGGACGGAGGGTGGCGCGGCGGGGCCCGTGGACGCGGACGGGGTGGGGGACGTGGCCGAGGACAAAATAGGCCCGCAGCTTCTGCCGCAAGGGCGCAAGGTAGCCCCGAGCGCGCTCAAAGCACCGGCACAAAGCCGTCGGAAGAAGCACACGACGCGTCATCTTCTGCGTCGAGTTCGGATTCGGACGAAGATGGCGCGCCAGAAGTGGTTTCCTCAAAAGCCAACGTCGAGCCGGAGTGCCCTCCAGAGCGTGAAGAGGCGCCAGACGCCCCAGTTGACCCGAGCGATGCTCAAGATGTCGTCTCGCGCCATGTAACGGATTACAGCTCGGATCATGCAGAACTGGAACCCGCACAACAGGCGCAAGTTCCAGAGCCCATTCGGAAGCCTCTTCCCCAGCGCCCGAAAGGGCCGCCGCGGAATGCGTTCGGACCTCGGTCGTCACTCCTGCGTAATGTGAGTTTGTCTGGAGAGCCTACCTTTGGCATGGTGCTGAATGATATTCTAGCTTTTACTTCCTGAGATACGGATGACCGTGTCCAATCTCTCTCAGGCGATCCACTTTCTTGTGGACAACGACTTCCTCGAGAACGTTGAGATGAAGCCTGGAGAAGCGGACGAAAAAATGATTGAAGTAGTCGGCGAGACTGCACACGATACATCCACCGGTGGCGATAGCGATTCCGGGAAGTTCGCTACCAACTTGGTTGAGCCTGCAACTCCAGCAATACCCAAGGACGAACCATCACAAAACATACCTTCATTGAATTAGTTGCTTCATCTATTCGATTGTGCATTTGTTCAGATCAAGCTTGATGTCATGAAATTATGATACATAACTATGATAATTGCGGGATATGCTACATGCCGACCGTCTACCGGCCGTCATCACTCTCACTCTCACTTTCGTCCGAGCCGTCTTCAGAATCCTCATCAGGCTCGACTTCTAGCGTCCGTCGCTCGACGTCGAAGCCCGCATCCTTCAGACCCTGGGTAACTTCGTCCGCCTTACCTGGGGCGGTGACAGACACGACCACGGAGGATGACGAATCGAAAAGGGGGAGGAGGTACTTCCGCAGCATCTCGAGCACATCCTCCTTTGTGACGGTCTGGAATTTCTCCAACATCTGAACGTCGTGGTTCTGCGAGACACCCTTCAGGCCTTGGTTGACAAAGGACGAGAGCGCCTAGAAAGCGTGTCTTGTCAGATCCTAGACAACGTGTGCGAGACATTTCTACTTACCGCACGATTAGGCGTCGCTACGGAACGAGTGACACCGAACACAAGGGTACTCTTCGCAGCATCAAGAACAGTTTCATCCAGCGGGATCTAGATGCGAAAGAATGAGGACCTGTCATTTACTTAGATCTATCATAACTGACGGAACCGTCCACGAGACCGCGGACGACTATTGCTCCTTGCTCGAATGCCTTCAGACTGTTGGAGCTCTGTGGATGACGGTGAGTATGTGACAGAGAAGAATATCATCGCACTCACTCGGTAGAGGGAGAAAGAGACCGTCCCTGCTTCCGCGTCAGCCCCAGTGTAAGCACCGTATGCTAGACCAGAGCCTCGAATGTATCGCTGCTACAAGTAAATGCCATGCATTTAACAACGATGTAACAGAACGTAACATACCCAGAGGAAGCTTTCGGTGGCACTCAGTACCTCGAGCGTCACTTTCAGAGAGGGCCAGTCAGGGTGATTGAAGCCCTGGATACCCTTCGCAGTGTGGGTGACGAATGAACTCTCGATTGAAGGCAGAGTGACCACAATAGCCTGAAGGAGTAGACATCAGAATGCGGTCTTGTTATGATTGAATTTCGTCTTACCTTTTTCACAGGGTTCTTCCCAACCTCGCTCAGAGTGTTAGATGAAAGCGGGATGGGGGTAAGTTCAGACTCCTGTGTGGTTTATCAGTGGGCTAAAGAGCAAAGACGACATGATCAACTCACGGGCAACTCTTTCGAGAAATTCTGGGCCCATATACTCCTGGGCTTCGGCAGCGCCAACACATTGCCAGTTACCGAGAAACGAACCCCAGAAGGCTTAGTGACTGAATGTAGATGAGTACAACCGCGAACAAACGAGACACATGATTACTTACTGATTTTCCTGATCTCCTCGAAAGCTTTGATAACCTCATCGGGTTTCTCCTGGAGGTCCTTGGCAATCTTCGGAATGAATTCTGATTGCACCGTGACACCGCCTGCACGCGAAGTGTTGTTCTCTGCGTGGAGCAGCTCGCCCAGCACAGCGGAGAGAACAGTGCTACCGTCCCGCTTGAGTCCAGGGAGAGACTGTTGGATCTGTGCAACATTGATCCGCAGCCTGCACGGACTGATCAGCACCGCATGCACTTAATTGTATAGAAAGACAGGCTACCAACCTCTCTGTGTCGAATACGCTGTTCCAGATGAGGTCTTTGAGCCAGGCCACCGCAATCTCATACTTCGCGATCTCCACGCGCACGGTGACGCGAAGAGTCTCCGCGAAGTAATTTGAGACGCCGTAATTGATTTCGTAAGCGACGGTCTCGTCGTCCAGTTTGTTGATAACTTGCTCGTAGTTGAGGTGCTCCCCGGACTGACGGTTCACCGGTAGCGAGAAGAAAGCACCAAGGTAGGTATAGATGTATCTGCACCTGGGTTAGCGACAAGACCGTGATATAAAGCAAGAGACTCACGGGCGAAGGTGGTTGGGAAGGTCAGCCATAGAGAGGAAGGCATGGACAGTGACGAAATCAGACTGCAAAGTGACAAAGTGACAGATCAGATCCATGCGTGCAAAAAGTCCAGTAATGAGGTAGTCTCTTACCTTGACATGATCGTACTGCACGAAAAAAGGTAACGGGGAGCCGTCCGCCTCTACGTGGCGTGCGACATCGGTGGAGGCGACCGGACCGTTGGACTTGCGACCCTTTCCAACCTGCTGGACGCTCTGCACTGGGATCCACGAAATGCTTTTGACATCAGGGACAGGGAAAGACTTGAGCACTTCTTTCGGAATGGGCTTGTCGTGTTCGGCCTTGGCCTCCTCAAGTTCTTTCGCCGCTTTTGCAAGACCTTCAGGACCAAGGGCCTCCTTCTGCTTAGCAATTCGGGCTTTCTCATCCTTCTCCAACTTCTCTGCAACGGTTGCGGATGGCTTCCCGCGCACGACAACAGATTTCAAGTCGATGAAATACCTGGATATATAAACGTGGTCAGCACGAGTTCATCGCTATTAGGATGTGATACCGACTTCTGGAGGAGGTCGGTCCATTGTTTGCTCGACCATGTCCGTAACTCGGCGTATTGCTTGATCTCGTCCAGCATGTTCTTAATCTGCGAACCGTCTTGTTTGCCGTAGATGAAATCGGTAATGATCGGCAGAGCGAAGGCGTCTCCTCCATCCGATTCCAGTTTGCTACGTAGCTATAAAGGCGTTAGCGTGAAACCATTGATCGATAGATCATGCGCACCTGGCGTTCCTCTCTGTTAATGACCATAGCCATCCGTTCCATGTCGATGCCGTCCCTGACGATTCGCTTGAAGCTCTCTTTCAGCTTCTCATCGAATGTCTCGAGGTGCTCAGTTGGTACGGATGCGGCCCAAATGGTGATATCAGATGCAGTCGCCCGGGTATCCTCTCCAAAGTATATATATGTGCTGGGAAGGCATCAGACCAAGATTGCTTACACCAATGATATGGACTTACCAGAGGGGATGCTCGATCTCTACATATTCCTTGTTCAGAGGCGCAGTGGGTGACGAAGTGAGGTAGGTGCCAAGGATGTCCAATGCCTGATGAAAGTCGATACGTCAAGCTTCCCAAGGCACGCAAGAACTGAAACAAACCTGAGATTCCAAAAAGGCGTCCGGAGAGGGACCAAGGAAGTTGATCATGAGCTCGCCGGAGCTTTCGTCCTTCTCTGGGAATTCTATCGTCGCCTTCACGGTCTCTGCTATAACCGGGCGGTTCGCGGAAGGGGTCTCGAGGAAGGGACGTTTCCATCCTTCAGGCTTCGGGCCCTTGTTCTGTCCATGAGCAATTAAGCTTGGCTCAACCTGTTTCTCGATGACAGAAAGTAGGGAATCCGTGCCACTCGAAAGCTTTCCCGCAACGATAAGGCAGAGATTGTGAGGAACGTAGTAGGTACCATGATAATTGCGAACTAAACAACTCATTTAGCCGCTTACGGAGGGACTCGATTGAAAACTCCTACTCTGTTCGACAGACAATTTCCGAAGAGCCTCCATCAGTCCGCCGGTCTCGCTTCTGTATGCGCTCCCCGGAGCGTTCAGGATGCGTTGAGATCTGTGAACGAGGCTCTGTTATCGACAATGGTCCAAATCTCTAAGGGTCATAGACATACCGTAGAGACATCAGGTCACCGGGAGTGTTCTCGCGTCCTTGCATCTCACTGTAGACGACTCCCGAGTCTTGACCTTCAGGATCAATGTGGTGCACCTCGGTTACATAGGCAGACTTGGTGATGGTCGGATATAGGATGTGGTCGACATAGATCGGCAGCATCTGGAGGAAGCCATCCTGGCCAGCTGTGGAGACGGTATAAACGGTGTTGTCCGTATCAGTCCACGCATTAGTTCCTTGAGAGAAGCCGCGGTTTGCGAAGTGGTCTATGATGCCCTTGTATGGATATTTCTCAGATCCCATAAATACGAGACTGAGACAAAGAATGAGCTGATAGGCCATCGAGAGTTGCAGGAAAGAGTACGGACTGCTCTAACGTATGGGGGCAGCCAGTATCATCGAAGACTATTGGGATCGTCGTTAGTAATTAGTGCGGCCCGAACACGAATCCACGCACTTTCTGTCGCAACTGCGAAGTAGCCATTTACGATGGGTGCTGTAGTGCCTGGTCACTACTTACGCCTCAAGTAATGCAACTGTCCAACGCACCTTCATAGTCCAGATGCACAACAGTCAATCCAGTAGTCCTGCTCTGCCATTTCGATACCGTGACGTCCGTGAAGTCTAACTTGACGCGTTTAATGAGATCAAAGTTTCCAACTGCCTGGGGAACCTCCTGAGGTGATATGTAGCTGTCAATTGAAGGCGCCATGCGGGGTAATGCGAGTCCGCGGGTCTGATGGCCTCGACTACTGAAATACTGGGGAGACCGGGGCAGACCAAGGAAGGGTCTCCTTGTCTGAGAAGGAAAATTTCGTAGCCCGAAAGAAGAAGGGAGGTGTCCGCAATGTTTCCAGTATGTCGAGAGCCTGTGCATACAGTTAACGGGTGATAGGACAGACCCAGTACAGGCTGGGTGGGAGTGACGGTGGATCGCCGACTTTTCTCTTGCTGCGAGTAGGCGAGCCTGACAAATCCAGGCGTTACGCGTATACGGCTCCGTGGATCTCGATCCAAACTACAATTTCGACAGTCAACTCCTTCATTCCTCTCTGTTCTGCTGTCCTGTCGCTCATTTTTCAGTCTGTCGCGCGTGTCTCGCGCCTTCTGTCGCTGCCTCGTCCTCAGATATCGGCATATCAACGTTTCGCTGGTATCCGAGTCTCTGGCGTCATGCCGTCCGAAGGCAATGAACTCACGCCTGAGCAACTAGCGCGCCAAGAGGCTCGCAAACTCAAGAAACAGAGAAAGAAAGCGGAATCGGCAGCCACAGATCCTCCCCCTCAGACAGAAGACAATGACAATGGTGCAATCGTCTCCCGACCATGGATTACTGTGCAACCCCCCACTCCCAACAGTGTCGAACCTATCAAGCTCATGACATGGAACGTCCGTATTATTCGATCCTGTATTAGGGGGACGCCGTTGTGTTGAAATCTATACCATCATAGCTTTTGGCTCAGTGCTTAGTCCGTGAGTGATTGAAGCCGTATGTCACATATGGCTTACCAGACCTTAACATGAAACAAGGCCGTGCACTGTTCCCAACCAGCGACTGCTTGAAGGCGCATCAGAGAGAAAACATGCTTTATAGAGAGGTTCTTGCTTCCGGTGCCGATATCATGTGCCTACAGGTAAGGGTCCTGACATGCTGTTCCGTCCTTGTGATACTGAATGATAAAATCAGGAAGTGGACAGGCTAGAAAAGTTGATCCCTATGCTTGAAAGCAGCGGCTACGCCCACGTTTATGCTGCGGGTCCTAGCAAGTTGCATGGATGCCTCATTGCGTATCGTGACGATATCTTTGAGAGGTCCGATGCAACAGTCGTCCAATATGACGAAGTCGACGTGCGGTCAGAAGGATCCGACAACGCGCGCAAAGGACTCAGCTTCCGAACCAGGAATATCGCTTCTATCGTGGGATTGAAGAGAAAAGGCTCTGTCGAAGACGGCATCGTCGTTGCTACCACACATCTCTTCTGGCACCCTTCGTAAGGGATTCAGTTCTATCCATCCTAGCGTGTCTGACCGATTGTTTCAGGTACTTCTACGAGCGAGCCAGGCAAGCAGGACTTCTAATGCGCGAGACGCTCCGATTTCCGAGACAGCAGCGGGCACCCGAACTGGCCCTGTGTACTCGCTGGCGGTAAGCTCCCCATCGCCATCACGCTTCACCACTAAATTCCCCCAGATTTTAACTTCTCGCCAATCGACCCGGTCTATTCGCTCCTCGTCGGCGATCAGCTGCTCCCAGATCAAGAAGACCGCCTCGCCCGCTCGCGCGTCGTGCACGTCAGCGTCGACCCGTCCGTGCCCGTCACGGGCCCCAAAGCAGAGGACGAGGACGGCGCTGAGACAGACCCCGATCGCGTCATCACGAACGCGCGCATGGCAGAGCCTGCGGATGGCCTGCTAAGCACGTCCGAGCTGATAGACCTGTACGCAACACCTGCGCGCCCGCGCAGCGCGTACGATTTGGGGCAGCGCATCATGGCTGAGAAGGACGCTGCGTCCGTGAGGCGGTGTGGAGGGCGGTACGAGATGCCGGACGCCCGCCTGGGGGCGTTCGAGCCTGAGTGGACGAGCTACACCCATTTCTGGAAGGCAGTTCTAGGTGCGTATGTGCATCATGAACAGAACGGATCCGGCAGTGCTCACCTTTCGATAGACTATATCTTCATCATAGACCCACCACACCGTGTTTCCTCCATCACTCGCCTTCTGCAGCCGCTCAAGACGGACGACATGGATCCGGGCCTTCCTCGGAAAGGTGTCTCAGGCAGTGATCATGTCTCCTTGGCCGCGGAAATCCAATGGCATAGTGTGTAATTACGAAATCTAATACGACCATGGAAGAGAGCATAGAACGTACCAAATTTGTGCGATCGGAGCGAACGGGAAGATCACACGGCATGGTTTGAAGCTTAATCACTCAAGTCCAAGTGAATTCATTATGGTATGGGAGGTATAGGCACTGCAGCCAAGCTCTAGCTCTAAGATATATGAGATAGTAAGGATGTGGGATGAAAAGGCGAGAACGAGTGAATGGTGGCGAGCAATGCATGCAGAAAGCAAAGAAGGATGATGAAAGGATGGAGATACTTATGCGCAGAGTGTCCGATATGTCATATCCTTACCCTAATCCCTGTCGATTCAGAAAAAAGAGAGAGAAGAATGGAAGTGGAGCGGCGCACATCTACCGCAGGCGGCGGTCCGAGCCCGCGAGCAGGCCGTCGAAGAGGCCCTGCGCCGCGTCCTCCTTGCGCAGCTGGATCATGTAAATGATGCCCGTCCGCGCGCCGCGGTCGCTCAGCTCGACCGCGACGCCGGTCTTGCCGACCCGCTCTACGCCGTCCGTGAGGACGATCGTGGAGATGAGCACTGAGTGGTGCTTGTCCTCTGCCTCGACGACGAGCTGCTTCATGTTGCCGGGCTCCTGGCGGTAGAGCTTCAGCTTCGCGGAGCCGAGCGCCTTCCACTGTGCGTGATTCTGCTTCAAAAAGACCTTGCACTTCATCTGTGCGGAGATCGTCGACGTTACGGGACCTGTCGGTATCGGAGGAACTTCGTCGATGGGCGACGTGGGCGGGCTTGGGTCCTCTATCGAGCCGTTCATCGACAAGGAGCGGGAGGACATCTGAGCGGAGGGTGGCAGGATCGGACGCATAGGCTGTTGCTGATAGGATGAATACGAGTTGTTCCGAGGAATCTGAGGTCGTTGCGGTGGCATGCCGGGCATGGGCGGCAGCCCAGGACCACCAGATGGCACGCGCCCGCTGTACTGTGACGCGAGGGAATGCGACGACGAGCTCTTCCGGAGTCCACCTTGAAAGGTTGGATCTGACGGCGCGCGCCCGGATGCGGAGACGAACGGGGCATTGGGAGGTGGCATTGGGCCGTTCGGGAAGTTTGAGACGTTGCTAGGAGGAAGGGGAGGTTGCTGGTGCATGAAGGCTGACGGCGGCCCTGGCATAATACCGCCGACGCCTACTCCCTGAGGTGGTGGTGGCGGCCCTAAGCCATAGGGCTGGCCTGGCCGCGGACCAGGTCCTGGTCGACCATAGGGATCCGCACTTGCGACTCGAGGAGGCAGCACCTGTCCAGGAGCAAACGACCCTGGCCCAGGTGGGAGATCCAAACCGCCGAAGGTCTGTGCTTGTGACGAAGTCCGACCCGGATGCATTGGCCCAGGCATATCGTGCAGAGATGGTACGCGCTGGGCGCCGTGGTGTACCTGCGCTTCGGGCGAAAGAACTAATTTGGACATTCCCTCGGCGAGAGAAAGAGGCGTCATCTGTCCGCTGCTGCGAGATGCTACGTCTGATGACGTTCGAGATGAAGTGCGCATGCCTTGGATAGGCGGGGAGAATGCTCTGTTTGGAGGTGGACTGCGACTGTTAGCTGGAGGGGAGAAGTTCTGTTGGAGATCGGGGGCAGACGATGATGGGGAGACGGCGTTGGAACCTGCGGAAAGCGGAGTTGATGACGACTTCGGCAATCCGTTTAGTGGCGGCAGTGGAGGAACCGGATGTTTGCTGGACGCTCCCACTGTCCGAGAAGCTAAGAATCGCAAACGTGATGTAATGCAAGCTTAGACTTACTGGTGGTGGCAAATTCGATACATTCAGTAAAGTCATCTATTACCCGATCACGAGTTCGTACGGAGTCGAACTCGAGGAACAACTTCTCCTTCCTCATAATGGTGACCTGCAGAACGTTGTCTTCGAAAGGAATGCTCTCAGATCGGAGCACCGTCTGCAAAAGGAATGCACTTACCAGCTCCCTCCACGGGGTTGACTTTCAAGTGTTTTCCGGCGAGCGGAGGGTATAAAAGCCACATATCAGCGTCGGGGCCTGCTGGACTCCGCTCTCCGGGGGCCATTCGCTCGCAGACCAAGAACAGGTCGGAAAGAATGAAAATCCGGCCACGAGGATGCGTGACTTCGGTTCCCGTCGCCCGCGGCGTTACCCGAAGGAATACATCTATCCCTACACGCAATTCTCGAGTGAAGGGCAAAGTCGGCGGAAGAATCTGAAGCTTCACTTGCTTTGAGGTTGTCAATAAAAAGCTGATGATCATAGCTTGCGTCACTGTACCTTCGGCGTCATAGTAAATATGTCGAGACATTGATCGACAGAAAGGCGCCGTTCGAGTTCTGGGAGAGACTTTGGAAGCGTGTCATTGGAAGCATGATTGATCGATGTCGATTCTGTCTCTTCAGATGTTCTTGGCCTGCGTGACAATAAGAAAGGATTCCAAAACGCGTAACGTTGAGGGACGTACGCGCTGGAGAGAGCCGAGCCTCGTGCAGAGCTGGTTTCGCTACCACCGGCAGGCAGAGAATCACCGAAAGTCAGGGACGCCTTTAAATTATCGATCTGACTTCTGAAGTCCACTACAACTTCGTCTTCAGCCTCAGGCTGTGGGGAGCGCGGCGAAGAGCCAACGCCGGCCTGTATAGCAGAACGAGACTCGATGGTTGCCAACAGTCGGTCCAGCTTTTCCGCAGCGCCTAGAAGAAGCTTGTGATCGCTCCGGCCGGGTTGCGTACCCTTCATGAGCCGCGCATACAGCTTTTTGTAGTACTTGATACGCCCTTTCGGGAGGAGGAAAAGCTGGTCCAACGTCCAAATCGGAGGTTCCGATGGGTGTGCAGGGCCATCGACAGGGAGAGGCGGTGGGTTTAAAGCGGAATATGACGCAAGTATAGGGGGCAGTCGCGCGTTGTTTCTCACTGGTTCCCAGTCATCGAAACCAATGCAGAATCTCTCACAGTAAAGGGTATAAGGACCTTCCAGGTCGTCAATCTGCGGGGAACATGAGGACCAGTGACGCGTGCAGGAAAGAAGCGCGTACCCATCGCATGAGCAGGTCTCCTAATGCTTTTGGCGATGACGGGTTTGTGCCAATTTCCTTCAGTTTCTGCCGAGAGGCATTAGGTAAAGGTTCAGGGTATTTAATTCACACAAGACTCACGCCAAGGAGCGCACGGTTGGCTTTGAACACGGCTTCTAGGCTGCGGAACATGAGATCGAGCTCTGGGGGAGGGAGGTTTGAGCGCGACCATGCCGCCGCGACTTTCTGTGAAGCCGTTAGACTAGGCATGACCGCCTACGCGACGAACGCACCCGGATGATCCCCGTAAGATTCTCAACGTAGCTTTTCTCAGTGTCAATAAGGTCAATCAAGGGGTTCGACTTCTTCGCGCGTGAATCCGTTGTAGGACTGATGGGTGATGGCGGGAGGGTATTAAGATCTTCGAGACGAGTTAGTTAGGGAAATCGGAATCCGCATCTGGGTGAGTCACACCTGGCGGATGCTGGTCTGCTAGATCAAACGGCTGAAGGCCAGGAGATGACGAGGCACTGGCAGGATCGGAACCGAATTTTGGCGGAGGCGGCGGGGGGAACTGCGTAAAGTCATCCTGGTTTGGGGGTGGTGGGGGCAGCTTGCCTCGGCCTGGCGAAGGCAGGGATTTGTAGGAGTAGGTTTCCGGGAGAGAGGCGTTCATGTGGAGAGGTCTTGGGAGCGGCGAGGCCTGCCTGGAGGATGGAGCGGGAGGAAGTGGTGGAGAAAGCAGACCTGGCCTCACAGAGCGCGTCGCAGGTCGGCAAGCGCTTTGGCTGGCCCAGAACACACGTGGTGATATCCCGGCCCCTGCCGTTCCTCTCGCCGTTCCTTCGGTCGTCGCCCAGCTTCCCTCCTCTCCCTCCAACTGGTGTGTACATTTCAACGCAATTCCGCCATGGTGTTCTCATCTCTCAGTTCCTTTATAAACGTTCCGTATGACTAGCACGCCGCCTTGCAGCAATGCCTGACCACGTCGTGTATCCTGTCCCGTGGCTAGAAGGAACGTTCTACTCGCGCGCCAGAACTGAAGTCCTCCTTAAGCCAGAACTGGAGAACGGAACAATCACTTACCATGACTACGAATCAGCAATAAACTTCTATCCTGGCATGCACAGATACTATCCCGTCCGTAACCACCTCCATGTTCCACTGACATGACCCGCCCGAACGCGTCGCGCTAACGCACCGCGCCTATGCAGGTGGCAGGCATAACGGTGGGCTGGGCCGCTGGCTCCGCCTTCAACAATTACGTCCGCCGCCCTTCGCCCGGCGCGAAACGCTGGTGGGGTGGCGCGTTCGGCATCGTCACCTCGCTCGTGGGCATGGTCTACGGGCAGGTCAAGCGCGCACAGGCGCACAGGAACTTCGTCACGTCGCTCGAAAATCGCCCGGGATTCTTCCAGGCGCTGGAGAACGTGCACATGCGCACGGGTGGGCAGCGCCCGCTGGGTCTTCCCACAGGCAGGGAGGGCGCGCGCCCGGCGCTTCCAGCACAACAAGATTCGTTACCTCAGCCGCAGGAATCTTTCGAGACTTGGCATGAAGACGGATCGTCCTCCGAGCCCAGTCCTCCTGGTGAGATTTCGAGCCTATTCTGTGTTTGCAGATTCGTCTGATCCGTTTGTTCCAGCTTCCAGACCCATGCCGACACGGACTACGCAAGAAGCCGCGACCAAATGGGACGACATCCGCGCGGCACACAGCAGGAACGCGCCTCGGTCGACGTGGGAGGAAATCCGTCAAACACAAGGACGCTCTAGGCTCGCCAAACCGGATTCCACGGACAGCGCGGAACAGCCATCGTCCAATTACGATGCCGACGCAGAACGTGCGCGCGAGCAGGCGAAGTTTGACGCCATGCTGGAGGCGGAGCGGCGGAAGGCTGAGAGTTCGTTGGAGGGCACGAGGTCATGGAAATGATACCATTCTGATCTGCTCACTCAAATGCCATTTGCTCAGAATCAGACATTTGTATCATGAACGTCCCTCCATTCATACGTGATATCCAGTCCTGTACTTTAATCTAGCTTTCTACATCGTACAACATATCACTTCCAAGAACTGCACCTATCGCGGCCGAGCAGAGCATAATACAAACATCCGGAATGAAGTAAAACAAACAACAAAAGTCCGAGGGTCCGGCGTGTGGACGCAAGGAAAACATAAGACATATCAGGGGAAATATCAGATAGTGTCGACGGGCTCAGTAGGAGCCCCTTACACTGCGCGCAAGCATCGCCTCTTCGGTTCTCGCCATCTCGTTGACCGGCCACCCGCCGCTGTCCGCAGGTGGGGGCGGCGGAGGCGGCGGCGGCGGAGCTGCAGGAGAGCTCTGGGATTGTGGCCGCATCTCGTCGTCGTAGGGCGAGCTGACGGGCAGCGGCGCGATGTGCGAGCCCGTGAGCTCGTCGCCGTTGGCCGATTTCGCGAAGGCGGTCGCGTGCGAGAAGGGGTAGAGCGGGATGCCGACCTGCAGAGGCTGCTGCTGGGTTGTCATCCGCACGATCTCAGTCATCAGCCCTTGCAGAAGCTTTTCCTGACGTGCTGTGGAAAAATACATGAGCCGTGAAACAGGTGTAATACACGATCCTTACTTCCTATTGGTGACCTCTTTCCGAATTCGGTCATGGCGAATCTGCGGAATAGAAAATAGGTTAATGGGGAGATAAAGTTGGCAGCGTGGAGACGATCTTACCGGAGTACGTTGATCTCACCCCAGACAGCGTACTCCCTGCCCGTATCGCCAATCTCGATGTAATATTTGCAGAGCTGGATCTGGACAACGGCGGCTAGATACCAGCAGATCTAGAATACACTCGTCATTTCATCGGCCCAACCCTGAAGCGAATGAATACTTGCCGTCGCGAACGGGTGCAGACGTGTGGTATCAAACGACGTTGCGCTGAGAGAATAATGCTGTGACAATATCGCGCGGGCAGCAAGAATGCAACGATTGGTTGACATTGAGTTCGGGTCGGCGAAATCCAGATATGGGTTGTGTAGCGTTATTGTAGCGCTAGCGGGAGCATACAGTTGAGTGATAGAATAGACTAAGAGTCAATTCATGACGTACGCATGCGGTACCATATGCACCATATAGAGGTCGGTGTCCAAGCCACCGCCATATGTGTTGTCAGTTTCTCCCAAGAAATCCTTATACACTGCTGGGATGCTTGCTGGGAACGCCACGCAGATGAGCTTGTCTAACTCTTCAAAGCCTGGCAACTTGTAGGGGTTTTGAACCTTGCTCAGGGCGGCGGGATTGCGCAAACTCGTGCGGACATTGAAGTCAGTGACCCTCCCGAACAGCATCATAGCCTTGAGGAGCAGGAGGAATGAGTCAGTGTATTGAGGCGGATGATACGTGAACACGTCATGGGTGATCAGGCTCTGCGGATTGTCAGACACGGTGGCCTAGATCGAGTGGTAGTCAGTATCCACACAATGCAACCTCGAGAGAGTAAGTCACATTTGACTCAAAGTCGGCGCCGCGAAGCGGCAGTTCTGTGCCGATATCGCGCTCGTCGACGCCATGCACCCAACCTCCGACCGCGACAATGCGGTCAAACAAAATGGTCATCCACCACGTCCGCCGTCGAAGTTCCAGTTCCAGCCTGTCCTTTGGCGGTGCGAGGTAGGCGCCCGGCGAACTGCTGCTATGCGACGCGTACGTCCCAGGATAGTTCAGACGGAGGGGCACGGCCGCTCGTGTCTGGAAGCCCGCAAAGATCCAGACTTCGACCCAGCGGCCCTCGGCGTAGAAGTACCAGGACAGCAACACACATGCCTGCATGACAGGAAAGATGTCATCGCCGCTCGCCATCGTGCGATCAATATACTGCCTCGTTTTGCTGGCGTGGTATTCGGCGAAGCGATCTCGACGTGTGCCGTCTGGCAGGGTGATTATGTCTTTCGAAGCCCATCGTGAGGCAGAAGCACACTAGCGGAGATAGTGAGTGATGTGGTTCATTATGCAGGTAATGGGAAAACCAACTATAGCGTGTAAGATGACGGAGTGGGGAAAGCCTGGGTTCTTCGGTGGCAACCGCATCGCGGCAAGGAACGAGGGTCGATGGAGAACGCGGGATCCACAGGGATCACATCTGAAGAAGACGTCGATGCTGCGAAGCTTGTGAGCGTAACTGAAGACGGGGGTTCAAGGTAACGCACCAGTGATCGAGGGCAGCCGGATCTGGCAAGTCAGGATTCCATCCAGAAAAGAGGAGGCTGTTGAAGGCATCTGAGCGTCTGCCTGAGGAGTTGGAGCGCAGCTCTGGACTCTCGCTGTGGGTCGAGCGGTCTATGGACATTCGATGCATGTCTAGGGATGCATGGGGAAGAGTGATGTTGGGAGTCATGCTTGAACCACTTGCGCCTCGATCATTGTCCGGGGAATAGGGACCAATTGAGGAAAATTTGGTTGCTGGAGAGGATGTGGATGAGTACGCTTGAGCAGCAGTCATCGGAGGAGACAGGTGATTCGGAGACGGTGAGCGGGAGACAGACGAGCCCCGCCTTTTGCTCTTCAGTTTCTTCCTTAGTTGGGCTGATGAACGAGATTAATGACGACCATAGTTGACAGGGAGCGCTACGTACCAACTTGCTCCTCTAAATCCTTGATCTTATCCAGAGGATCGACGTCGGGGGCCAGCGGCAATCCCTCGACCGGGTCATACGAGCATTGAGGTGTCTCTGGATGCCTGTGATGGATATGGCTTAGCAGGGCTCTGACTAGGACAGAGCGTGTACTCACGCGTAGCCTGGAGGCGGTGGAACGCTGACTAGCGCCTGCCATTGTCTGCAAGTAATGTCGAGATCCAGCAATGAAACACCGGCTAAGGTGGCCGACTCACTTTACGCAAGTCCCACAATGTGGGCGCGCGGCATCACATTTCTTGGCCACATATTCAAGATGGGCTAAGAGCGAGGAGAGGTCGAAACTCACCAGCTTCCTCTTCCGACAGGACAAGCATGCCTAGATGTAGATTAGTGACTGCTACGATGCTCGGCAAGCTATGCGATGTGCTCACTTGATTCCTTCGCAAAGAAGGTCGACTTGAAGAGCTTGGAGATGAGGATACTTTTGGCATGGCTTAGGGATGAAGAGAGGTGACGGAGGAGAAAGAGGCACGGAGTAACAAGAATGCACACTGCGCGTTGCCGCGGCAATATAACGCCTGAGAATCTTAGACAAGGCAACACAAAACAGCAGTTGCCAGGGGGGTCCCGATGGGACGGGAGAGTGTCCAAATCGGCGGGGAGGGAGAGGCAGCGCTCGTGCCGTTCAAGACTTTGAGTGAAACGTTAACGGTGTGCAGGTGGAAGCTCGGGTGTTCTGCCTGCGGTGCTGCATATCGAACTCTGCTAGCACACGAACAGCGCCGGCACCCATTCTCAGCATCCCGAATCCCGAGCGCCTTCCCCTGAGCGCTGCCTGTACAGGTCTCGGAAATGACCCGGAGCTCTGTTCAAATCCAATTCCTCACCAGATTTCGCAACATCGCTTCGCCTGCCAATTGAAAGGCATAATCTATTATTTGTCCTCTCAATGTCTTTAATGGAGTAAAATCCAAAATAAACCCCAGAGGACCAGGTAGACATGCCTCGGGCAATGACCGAAGTACATAGTCAGTCTCAAATCTCGGTTACTAGCTGAACTTCGGGCACGGTAATGGTGTCTGTAGCGTTATTACAAATAACTCGAAAAATAATCCCCTGCTCAGCGAGGACCTACAGAGGATTGTCTCGAAAGTCAGCACTTCAGCTTTGAGTGTGCTTCTACTGAGTTATATTGCTAAAGCTACTACAAAACCCTTACTACATCTGCTAAATAGTAAGGTACTTATATCTCGGGCAACCATGCTGCCCGACAGTTGCACATGATCTCACTGTGCTGCAGGGTCTGCTGCATCGCGAAACCTGCCCAGGTACTGATCGACCTCATTAGGCAGCACGACATTGAGTTCAACGCAACCCACCCATAGCACTGGGTGCAAATTCGGTACGGTAGAGGCAAATTTTTTGTTGCCAGTCAAGATTCACGCATGTGCGGTAGGAGCACTATATGATTTTGGGAAAATCAATATATTGAGCGGCACGACCCATGAATGATGAGGGGCTACCGAGGAGGACACATGCATCGCTGAAGCTGTCGCAGCAGCGTGGCGGACATACACATGCCGCAGGCTTGTCGAGCGGGGTGCGGAAGTCCTGGATGGCACGTCTAATTATTAGCGTATGGTTCTGGGACTTACTGGGACATTTGCCCTTTCCGTGGTGCTTGAAAGCGCACACTCGTCGCACGCACGCGTTCACAGTCGTCTGAAGTATCAGAGAATTGGCCGTGGCCAAGCAATGTTAATGAGCGCTTGTGAGCTCCTCGAATCGCAGCGCCGGCAAGTCCCGCTAGAGGATTTGCTAGAGGATGCGGGATCTTCCGCTAGAGGATTGCTGACTAACGCTAGAGGCTACAGACACCATTAGCGTGCCGAACTTCGACCTCCTTCCGAAGTGATCGACTTATTCACTTCGTTCGTGCAGGCTGCGTTCCAGCAGTTTTCATATCGATAGGCCCCCGACGCGTAATTGTTCGGTTTAGCGGAGTTTGCGGGGTACGTAAATCCATCAGCCGGTGGCTTGCCGCAGCCCAGAACCCGAAGGATTTTCGAGCGGCGGCATGATTTCCGGTGGCGCGTCCCTTTGCATTACACGCTCCGCTTCGAAGCGGTTGTGAGGCAAATCAGCGCGCGGGGCCTATCGTTATGAAAACTGCTGTCATGCTTCGAGTTGGTTGAGCGCATAGATCTGTGGCTGTGCTGCCTGTGCAATGCGTCTGCACCAATGACGACAACCGGGGATCGTCAAGAAACGAGGACACAACGCACGATCGAAGATCCCCTAAAGTTGCTAGAGGGTATACACGATTAAGGACTCACGTTGACAGGGCATGCAGAGTCGCGCCCTATGCAATTCCTGTTGAAGCTGACATTCAAATTTGAAAGGACCGCAACGTATGTTTGCGAACAACATCTGCAGGATCATGAGATCTGTGCATACCTCTCAGGGATATTCTCTTCATTTTTTCCAGAACCCCAAGCCACATCCCCGCGCGATGGTGTCTCAATTTGGGTCAGTAAATGAATTGTGCCTTGCCGTTGATCAATGTCTCCGGCGACGGTTGACTCTTGAGCCTGGATGATCTTCTGGCGCTCCTCCACAGATAAGCCAGGGCTGCAAGCTATGCCCCGAGTCGGAGGAAGTGCAAATTCCGGCGCAGAGTTGCAAGTCAAATAGTATGCCAGTTTGCCGCCATACCATGGACCAATGTGCGCAAAACAACTTGTACAGCACGAACTACTGACTACGATGCGTCTCCCACGAGTACTTACATGTGAATTAACGCATCTCAAGAGCATAGCATATGAGAGACAACTTCTAGGATGAAATTATGATCTATTTTGTTCAATCAGACTTGGAGAGGGACGACAATCAGAATCAGAATCGCACGTACATGATTGTCGCAACGATGCGGCGAGAATGAGGTATGTGTCGGAACTCCGTGAGATAGATGCCTGTATCTAACATCAGCGCGCCTTTCGAAGACCCGCACATCTATGGGATAATCACCCTGCCAGGTGCCCAGGTTAAGGCGTCCTTGGGTGATTGGGACCGAGATAGTCGGTCCAATCAGGGACGTCTTCGTGTGGGAAACACTAAAATTCAGAATAAAACGTTATATCTCTGACACAGCAACGGCAGAGAGAGCTCATACGAATCGCTGAAGAGAACTGATGAGATGCATGATCCAACTGGCTGATATAACGGATTACTCACTCAGGCCCTTCGTCGGTATGACGCCAATTGAGCGACTCCGGTACGACATTATCGAGGGCCATATCCATGTCTGCATGGCGTCAATTACGGAGAGATAGTAGCGCAGTATGGCATGTATTAACCTCTTCTGACATCTGGATGAAGGATTGAGGATCGGTGAATACTCAATTGTGGGCGATGTGCTGTGCGCACGCACCGCTATCGAAGTTTTCGTTGATCGTCAATGCTGCAGACGTGTGCTGTCTGCAAACCACTGATCAGACAAACCCCGTGCCAGCAGGATATATCGGGACTACATGAAGAGAAACAGCATTCCAACCTGCACCTACTGAGTTCCATTGGCCTCACAGATGAAACAAACAGGAAAACAGACCTCAACGCCGCGCAGCCCAGGTTGAATATGGGTCAAGACTTCCTCAGTCACCAGATGGCATCCTTTTCCGCGTTTGCTCAGCGTGAAGGTCTTCTGCCAGCCCATGATGACAAATTTAGGTGGATGCGACTACAAAGTTAATGAGTGGTCTGAGACAGATCGAGGACATCGAGGATGGCCGCAGAGCGCTAATTCTCTTAGGCCCACCTGGAGGGACCAATGACATCACTGATTTTTGCTCGATCTTCGAGTGGCGGATGGTGCCGGTGAACGCCGAGATACTAACAAGCTGTAATGCACACGGGATAGTTTACGATACACGCTCTGATAATGGCATTACAAGGATCATGCATGAGCTAGCATGCGCGGACAAGTAAATACAGAACTACGGTTCATCCGTACCAAACCGTCGTGACCTCTCAACACCACCACGATTCCCTGGTACATTCCTGTTACGACAGTGATTGGCATAATGACCCTTCTCGCCACACTTAAAAACTACATATTAGCATTTATGTGTGAGACTGAATGGTTCAAAGCACGTACCTTGAAGCATAAAACCTCATCCAAGTTCCGACGCGGTCCAGGCGGACCCCCTCCCCCACCGGCACCCGGGCCGCCAAATCCGCCACCGCCTCCATTGAAAGCATTACGATCGAAATCGGCGTAGCGCCCGTAGCCTGGTGGTGGCGGGCCGAGGTCTCTATGAGAGGGAGGAGAAGGAGGTTCGTACGCTTTTGGTGGTGGCAAGTCGGGCTTCGGGCTGAAAAAGAAAACGATGATTAGTCGCTGTCAAGCGGAGGATGAGGATGCTACTTACTGGCCTCTGGGACAGTCTGGGCCAAGAGGGCAGAGTCCTGTCAGATATAGCTGACAGGCTACCCGTCTGATGTGTTTTCTGGGACATGCAGGGCCTAAGGCATAGTTAGATTCAGGTTCGAAAGGAACAAGGGGAAACAGACGTACCAAGCTTACAAAAACCCCTCTTATAGTCCGGGCATTCGATTTTACGCTCCTTTGGATGGGCATACAAACATTCATCGCCAGCGGAACAGTAGCCATGCTTCGCGAACCACCAACATTCGGGCATGCGCCTCAGGTTGTACTCATGCAGGAACTCACAGGCATCGCCCTTCTTACATAGACCGCGTAACCAATGCTTGCAGACAGTGGCTAAACGTTCTCTATCTCGAGGATGCGTAGGGAGCTGTTTGGGTGGCTGGAAGTTCTGAGCTGAAGGTGTGGTGTGTCGTAGTGGACAGTGAAGTGGACCGAGTGGGCAACCTGCTGGTGTCAGGTGCAGCCGACAAATCTGATCATCTAAAATATGTGTGGGCAATGAGACACACGAAAGTGGAGATGAAATCACCGCACGTACCTTTGTCAAGCTTTATGCCCAGCTCGTTCTTGACGAAAAGCTCTTCTGGAAAGTTGTTCTGATGAAACTGGGGGGCGACAATGTCTCGCAAAGGAGATGGGCCAACGAGCGGATCTGCCATTTTTCAGACGAAGTAGAGGTCTATTCTGTGGTATTATGATGTATGAACTGGTGGCTAGCAGACCAGCTAGACGGCATGTGGTGGTTGGGAGCCAAGATCTTTCGCGTCTACGCATGAGCGGGGCGCTTACTTGAGCGCTTACTTCCCGATCCGGCTTAGTCAGCCGAAAGTGGTCTTGTGGCCGCGTGTACTTTCTTGGGTTGCACCAGCCAAGTTGGGTGTCTGTGACCCGTACGCTTTTCTCAGAAGCACACAACGCTCGCCTGATCACCATCGTCGTCCAGCCTATGCCATATATGATGTATGTTCTTTCGCCAAGCAGCAGAAAGTCGTTTCTGCCGACGGGGTGCAGCCCTCGTGGAGCAGGCTCTTATGTTCTGCAAAAACTAACGTTGCATCCGGAGACTACTGCGGGGCGGGGGATTCACCGCAAAACGACCGGATGGCATCAAAAATGAAGAAGGATATCATATTGGCATTCAGATCATTACACGCTTTCCCCCGGTAGAGCTTCCAGAAGTTCGGTGATGGCGGCTTGCTTCAGTCCTGCGACGATAAGAAGACCAGGCTTCGCACTCAGTCCACGAACTTTTCCCACTGACCCTCAGCCACTCCATTCCCCTGATCCAGCATGCCTGTTCCCTCTCTCTATCTCGAATACGCGAGTGCTGGGCTCATTTTTCTCGCCGCGTTTTCTGCATACGTCATTGATTCTTGGTCGCGGCGTCGCGACCGACCTCCCCTTCCGCCAGGGCCGGTGTCCTCGTGGTTGAACAGTGTTTCTCTGCCCAAGCTGTACCCTTGGCGCACATATGCTGAGTGGCGTGAAGTTTATGGTGTGTCTGTCCATCACTAAGTCTATGCGATGTCCTGTACTGAACGCGTGCAGGCGATCTCATATATATTCGCGCTTTCGGAAACCCCATGCTCATTCTAAACTCATCCAAGGCCGCATATGATCTTCTTGACAAACGCAGCTCCATCTACTCTTCTCGGCCCGCGCGCATCATGGTTCAGCAACTGTACGACCATTTATGTGAAGATGTAGTACAGTACGGCTGACTAGACGCGTACAGCATGGGATTCGACTGGTTGTTCTCGTCCATGCTTTATGGCCCAACGTGGCGGAAACATCGATCACTCTTTCAGAGACATTTTCATCAACGTTCTACCTTCAAGTACCAACCTGTGCAAGCCATTGAGGCGCACGCCCTGTTACGCAACTTGTGTTCCACGCCAGATGACTTGTTCCATCACATTCGGCGGTATGTACTACCCCCATTCTATTGGAAGGTCACTTGAGGTATTCTGAATCCTGAAGGGGAGCCGCTGCCGTTGTTATGAACATCTCGTACGGACATCAAGTCAGTCAAGAGGGCGACATCTACGTGACTATCGCTGATCGCGCAATGTCGGGGATCGCAGCGGCTGGGATATTCGGGACATACCTGGTAGACTATATCCCTTGGCGTATGTATATTTCTGGTTGCACCCTCATTTCTCCTCTTGACCTGTCAACGTGTCATTTTCTAGTCAAATACGTGCCACCCTGGCTTCCGGGCGCCGGGTTTAAACGCCAGGCGAAAGAGGTGGAGAAAATACACCCGCGCTATGCTTGATAGGCCGTTTGAAATGGTGCAGGAGCGGATGGTACTTTCTTTCGCGTTCTGTTCGCTTCTCGCCTCTGACACCTGGACAGCTGAATGGGACTGCTAAGCCCTGCTTTACGACGGCTGAGCTGGAAAATTGGGCTAAGTCTGGTCAGGACCCTGAGCACAAGATTATAATCCAGAACGTCGCTGCAATTTCGTATGCGGCCGGTGCTGATACCGTGCGTCTGGGCCGTTCTATTGCTCTATAAACGTGAAGGGCCCCACCATTGACACACCTCACAGACTGTTTCAGCCCTTCTTTCATTTTTCCTCGCCATGTCACTCCACCCTGCGATCCAAGTGAAGGCACAGCAGCAGCTCGATGCCGTCACGGGCGGCCAACGACTTCCTCAATTCTCAGACCGAAGCGCACTTCCCTATATCGATTGTATCGTGTGGGAGTGTCTGCGCTGGAATCCGGTCACGCCACTCGGCCTTGTACACACTGCGACCGAGGATGACATCTATGCGGGCTATTCTATCCCGAAGGGGACTCATGTCATGGCGAACGTCTGGTATGCTCTCTGGAAAGTGCATATATGACAGCGGCTGACGTTTGTCGTAGGAATATCTTGCATGATGTCGCCACGTATCCGGACCCAATGTCATTTATGCCAGAACGATTCGAGGACGAAGAAGTGAATAAGGCGCAGGGGATGAATGATCTCCCATACGCGGCCTTTGGTTTTGGAAGACGGTGAGTACAGCATCCACATCTATCCATCTATACGTGCGCCTGCCACTTAGAGTTCTAATCATGGTCTCCACGTGGGCAGCATGTGCCCCGGGCGTTACCTGGCTCTGGATACGATTTGGATCAACATCGCTTGTGTTTTGTCTAGCTTCACAATCTCCAAGGCCATCGACAAGAACGGGAGCGTCGTGGAGCCTGACACAGAATTTACATCGGAGTTCTTGAGGTACTTGTCTCTTAGACCGTTGGTCCAATTCTTATTTACTGAATCTGTTGTAGCCGGCCGAAACCGTTCCAGGCCTCCATTCGCCCCCGATCTGCAGCTGCATTGGAGTTGATTCGTGAGACCGAATATGACCGCCCAGCCTCCTGATGAGATCAATACTCGCACAACCATGAAAGAGATTCTATCCATGTGGTAATTTATCGATGCCCTATACACATATATGCCTTCCCATTGCCTTCCCATGTATTTAATGATCTTAGCAATCTTGTATCGCTACCACCATCCGAGCACGCGTACAGTTCCGCCTGCTTCAGTGACGCGTTTTGCCGCCTGAGCTACTTCCTCCGCCCACCGCTCATCATCAATTATGCCCGCTGCATCTACCGCCTGTGTAGCCTTCACATTACTCGCTTCGATGAGGTATGTAGTGTGTAGTGGAATGTCCTGAGACGAATGGATACGGGTCGGCGGGAGCCCAAGAGCTGTGAGGATATCCGCCTGAGAAGGCAAGCCACAAGGCCCGACACGAACACGGAGCAGCGCATAGCGCCTTCCATCCTGCACCTTCGGTTCTGCCGCAAGCACCGTGGGGTCGCTACTCAAGATATAAAACCGAGTATGGTTTACTGCACCCGCGTCAGCGTCCGAACGTCCCGTGCGCGCGTACGAGGGACTCACCGCTCTGGTCCTGGATGCCGCGGTGCAGCACTTCGAGGTTCGGGTAAATATTGACCACGAAATCCGAGCAGATCGCCGCGCTACGTGCATGCTCGTCGTCCTTCGCGATCGTCTCCGCCGCCCCAGCGGTCGACGGCACCTTCACCACCTCCGCATGAGGCAAATGCCGGGCAATAAACTGCCCGCACTGGCCCAGCGCCTTCACCCCCATCAAAAACACCCCCATACAGAAAATAGCACCAAACGCACCTGCTCGTGGCTCAACACGCGCTGCACGTCCCCGAGCGCGACGCCCTCCCGCACGAGCAGGCAGTGCTGCACGGGCAGCGAGACGGCACCGCGCACCCACGTCCCCGCGCCGAGCGCGTCCCCGCGGAGCAGCGCGCACGTCTCCGCGACGGGGCCGTAGATGCTGTTCTCCTGCGGCACGAGCGCGAGCGGCGCGTCGCCCACCGCCGCGAACACTTCTGCAAACACCGTCAGAACGGAGGGGCATTCCCGTGTGGGCGCGGCGTACCTGCGATGGTCTCGCGCGGCGCGTACGCGACGCGGTCTCCGAACGTGCTGTATGCGATCTAGATCGCAGGCGGTTTAGACCCGGCCGTAAGGACCGGACGTAGGGGCGCGCGCACCTGGTGGGAGTACGTGCCCACGGGCCCGAGATAAACAAGCGTCGGCAGCGGTGCAGACTCAGTCATCTTGCATGTGCATGGGAGAATTGGGCTTGCGCTGGGTTTAGAGTTGCAACTGCTCGCGCGCAGGGAAGCGTCGAGGGTCGAGAGTCGAAAACGTGGTCTGGAAGACTCGCCGCGGTCCGAGCAGCGCGTCGAATGACTACCGCGGCCAGAGATTGTGGAGATCGTGGTGGCTCGTCCATACCTAGTAGATCTAATCCGTGCGCAACTGTATCCGCCGGTGACGCCTTCCGCAGACGCGCGGACAGCTGTATGCTGAGCAGTGGCAGGTGTGTAGTCGATAGCCTCTAAACCAGTTAAATATTACAAACAAGAACCCTAGGATATACGCAGGCGACAGAAATACAAAGCATCAACATGGGCGTCTAGAACAGCAACATGGCCGCAATAATACAGATAACTCCTTTCTCCACAACTACATCTGAATATAGATCTTCTCTCCGCAGGTCTTGTACGCAATGTCATTGAGCATCCTCGAATAGCGGTGCGCGAGCGGAATGCGCTCGCCAAATTTGGTGATCGCGGAACTGAATGGTGCGGCACGGTCAGTGTCAGGCGCAGCGTGCACTGGGATGGGCACGTACGCTATGTATTCGACCTCCGCGCGCAGCGTAACCGTCTGCTCCTCCGACTTTGCCTCCTGAGCTGCGTGCCAGAAGCGGACGAGCACCCGCCCCGCCATGAACCAGCAGAACTGTGTGAGACAGAGACGTCAGCGGTGGCCTGTGCGGGAAATGCAGTCTGCTTACGGCGCAGAAGTAGTCGAGAAGCGTAATGTCGTAGCTGGTCGACTGCACGGCATAGATGAGATCCAGCACGGCGCGCGCCGCTTCCAGGATCTTGAACGCGGACATGCAGCCTGCTGAGCCAACACGTGCGTGCGGGTCGTGGAGAAGGATGATGGCCCTGATAGCATCGAGAGTTCAGTCTATTTTCCCAACGATACATCGAAACACATACACATGTGGGATCAAGTGTGCCGTGTACAGGTGTGAGTCGACCACCCCGTCCGGCATGGGATTTCTCAGATGATGCGGGAAGGATGCCCGGAAAGACATGGCAGTGCGGTCGATCTCAACAAAAAGAGGAGTGCGTCGAGGGTCGGTAGAGAGGTCCTTCGTGGGGTAGCCTTCAGCGGTATGGTGCTGCTCCCAATAGTTGGCAAAACTCGGGTCGTATGCGACGTCGGCATCGCCCTTGAAGCGCTTCGACCGGAAGCGCAAGTTATATGCTTTCACTCGAGATAAGAGCATGTTGCCCTTGATATAAAGCGTGAACGAGTCCGTTTGGTCGTCAGGATGTGCAAGCAACACGTTCTTGGTGTGTGACCACTGTCGCACTTCTGGTGTGGCGGGCGTCTAGACCATGGCGCTTGTCAAACCAAAGCAGGTGGTGTATATATTGTGGATGCCTACCCCAAAGTCAAACAACTCTCCCTTCACAGGAAGCATCTGCGTTACATCGCTCTCGTCGAGACTGAGAGCCCAACCGTTGCTGCAACCGTGTTGCCGCTCCATGGAATATGCGAGCCAAAATGTGTTGCGTCGCATCTCTTCCTCAGTGATGTCCTCCGGCGGAGACAATATTGTCGGCGCGCGGAGGCTATCAGCGATAGATTGGAACGGGGTGGACGTGTTCAGGCCTAACGGGACACATGTCCTGAGAGCTTGAGCTGAAATCATGAACAGCTAGGGATACGATAAGTAAACCCGAGTAAGATGTAGCGAAGGAAACCAATACCTCAACCCATCTGAAGTAACAAGGATATCAGACGTGCCGAGCACCAGGATTCAAATACTTACTTTGCATGACCCCAATACCACCAATTGCAGATAATCTGTGCCTGCACAATCTCCAGAAGCCGCAGGCCCTGGCTAAGCTGGTGATCCCAAGCCTGCCGTGCAAACTTTATCTGCTGCTCCGCGAACGAGTCGACATGATTCTCGCTCTTGTGCCTGTCATTGAATATTTCATCTAACGGAACCCGTAAGGGCTGGTAGCCAGGACCGAATTCGCAGAACCCACCCGGTGCCACCTGGTTGAGATTCGGTTGCGGGGTGGGGACGACGGCGACGGTGTACAGACTGCCTACCGCGCAGATGGCGTGCAAGACAGCTGTGCTCGGGAATTTAGGATGGGTGGGCGGGAGGGTGAGGGATGACATGAAGCTCGGCCCGTGGAAGAGCCGGCCCGCATGCGGATGGAACGCGAAGAATATCTCAACCCTGCATTTTAGACGAGGCGTTACTAATCACATCGGTTGTAAAACGTGGCGCAACCCACAGGTGACGCAGAAGCTGGGGCTGAGGCAGGTTTTTCGGCCAATTCGGCCACACTACATCAAAGTCATGGAACGGAGAAGCGCCATTCATAGACGCGGCGCCGTTGGTCACGAGTGGCGAACTAGAGATGCCGTTGACGCCTGGTGTCGCAGCTGGATTGCTCCCCGGTGTGATGGCAGCATTGAACGAGTCGCCCATAGACTGCATTGTTGGTGGCTCATACTGCATGATTGAATCAACAGGCTTGATGCCCATCCCTGGCGGACTGTATGTTGAGGGCGACGCGCTGGAGTTTGAGTCGCCCATCAAAGAAAAGGTCGAAAGTATGCTTGTGTCGCTATAGGACGATGAATTGGCACCGCTACTCCCCGGAGGAGTCAATGCGGACGCGGGCGGGACAGACCTGGATTCTTTGAGCATCGTTTCGAGCTCATCTGAGGGCGGTCATGAGTTCGTTAAGCGCGCCGCTGTGCTACACAAACTTACTGATCCGGTTCTCGAGTTTCTCATAGCGATTCTTTGAGGGCTCAAGGACCGCAAGCTGCCCTGGCACTGATTAAATGGGATGAGCACGGGTATGAGAAGGAACATGCTACATCCTGACCTTCATCGAAAGTGCAGTCCGGGTGGTCTGGCAGAACGACACCCGCGGGTGCATGAGTACGCGCATGGGCATGTGATCGAACGCATGTTGAACACGGTCGCTGGGCATCGCTGGTGACAGTGTTAGGACGTCATGAGGACACAGAAGACGCCAATGGCACCATTTCTGAAGGATCCAGAGTTCAGTAGTTATGCAGATGAAGGGTAAGAAACACGGACCAGCTTTCTCCTGCGACATTGGTGGCATGCCTAGATTTCAATGGGTCAGTGCCGACGAGCGGACATGGAGATAGCGGGTTAATGCGGACTTGGTTCCGTTTGAGCACGTTCGGGTGATTTGAGCCGTTGAGGATGCCCGACGGGGAGGCCGAGTCCGGCTTTGAGGTTGGGATTTTGGGCATGGTGGCACCGGGGACGAAGAGGGAGATTGCAGGATCGTAGTTTAAGAGACCGGAGTGATGGGGGGAGGAGGAGATGGGTAACAGGGGCGCAGGCAGCGGACTGGGATAACGGCCGCGGGGCAATTTCGCTTACTCAGAGCCTTGTAGATAGCCGGTCCCTGGGCGCTACACGAGCGCTAGCGCTGCGGAGGCGCCCATCGGGCAGCAGATCTGGCTGAGCACCGAGGGGGCTGTGCGATCTGCGCTCGTCCGTCAACGTCTAAGACAGCCTCCACTAGTGTACTGTAGCTAGTCATCCTCTTCAACCATGCGTCTCCATCCTCTCCCTCTACCTCCATCTACCCCGCCACCACCATGAACCTCATCGTCCGCTGTTTCATCCCCCTCGTCCCCATTCTCGCCGCCACCAGCGTCGCCGCGGCAGCACCCATCGTCCCGGACTCCCCCTGCGCCATTTCCTTCAACGGCTACGCGCTCCACAGCCTCCATCTCAACCCCTATGACATACGCAACGTCCCCCTCCTCCTCGCCGCCGTCGCCGACTCCCTCCCCCCCGGCTACGCGCTCACCCGCGCGCAGGACGAGCTCAACCCGCTCCCCGACGAGTCCGATAACTTTCCCGACATCGTGCCCGCCGCCGTCACCGTGACCATCCCCAGCTCCGTGCACGGTGCGAACGACTTCATCGCCGTCGGCCAGCTCCGCAGCCACGAGCTCTGGCGCGCCGCCGCACACGAGGCCCCCGGCGTGCTCAAGCATCTCGCGCACACCGTCGAGAAGACGCGCCTTAACGTGCTCGCCGCGTATGGCCGCCCTGTCTCAGTCTACATCTCCATGCCCGGCTTCGCGATAGCGCCGCCGAGGTGATCAGGTGAGCCCGCCAGTTTCGCCGGCTCGTCTTTGCGGCTCATCTCTCCTTATAGCGCCTGCTATCCCCATTTGTCACATCTAGTTTTATAGAGCACCATCCCACGTCCCCGTTGCCCATCCTATACCGTGTATCAGCTATCTCTCGTATTGTAATCAGTCCATCTATCTGTTGTATCAGTTTGCATATGTATTTCTCGGCATGGGTGTATCCAGTGTACTGTATGCGAGTGCGGTGAGATGCGAGGCGGAAAGCAGAAACGGAAGACAAGCGCGATGGCAAGGTGAGGAGAAAGGAAAACAAGCAGAGCACCAAATCCATCCGACAACAAACTACCAAATATTAACCATAAAAATCCGCAAGAATGAAGGGTATGTGGATGACGTATGGACAGCTGGAAGTATGGACAGCTGGAGGTATGGACACGCAGCGATTAGATGGGAGCAGTAAAGGTCCCCGCGGCGAAAATGTCCTTCGGTGTATGAACATAGCGTAAATATGGACATACATCGCCGCGGAGGGCCTCAGTTCGAGAACTTGCCCACAGCCTCGAACGACGAGGTGATGTTCCCGACATCCACAATCGACGTCGTCGCGGAGTGGAAAAACGCGAACGCTGGGTCCCACACGGAGTTGAACGTGCCGTCTGTGAACGACCCGTCCCGCACGACCTGCGCCGCGTCCGCGGACTCTGCCCACGAAACGCCCGCCTGCGCACCGTTGATCGCCCAGTCGCGCAGCGCGAGCGACTGGTCCGTCCCGAAGAACAGTCCGCCCGACGGCGTGGCGAACGAGGACACGGTGCCGCTGATGTCGCTCGGTGCCACCGCGCCAAATACCGCGACCTCGAGCACGGGGATGGTGTCGAGCGCCTGCGCGAGGGCGCTGTCGTTCTTTGGCGGGCCGACGGGCTCGGAGAGCACGTACTCGACGAGGGCGATCGCGACCTTGATGTCGGGGATGACCGCGAAGAAGTTGAGCAGGACGTGGTTTATATGGTTCAGCGTGCCGAACTGCAGGGGATCTGTCGCCATGCTCGACGAGACATTTGTGCTTGAGGAGGCGGGGAGCGCGCTCAAGATCGGGCCGTTGTACACGACGACGCGCGGCATCACGTCACGGGTGAGCGCTGCCGCTTGTCGCGCGACGCTAGGGACAGAGTCACGGAAAGGGAGGCGCAACTGGAGGAGATCTAGTACGCCGTAGACCGGTCTATCTGGGAAGCAGGACGTGTCGAATTTGGACTGCGCAGATGCTGATGACAGGCCGAAAACGGTCGTCTCGATGGAACTGATGAGTTGCTGTTGACTGCTGGAGAGACCGGGGTAGCAAGCAAGCGGCGGAGGAAATGGCGCAGATGTGGAATTGGTGAGCAACAATGAAATATTGTTGTTTCCCGGAGCCGCGTTTGCGTCAAAAGGTAACATGATAGGCGACGAAGTGACCAGCGACACAAACAAGTTGAATTTCTGCGGGTCTTGCTGCAGCACAGATCGCCAATAGTGTTGCATAGCCATTTGCTGCTGATTCGAGGAGGCTACAAACAAACTGTAAGCGCGAAAGAATAACCACGAATATCTTCCTCCTTACCTGCCGCATAACTGTACATCCGGTCGAGAGCGCTGTTCGCGGTAGAACTGACCTGCGCAACCTGAGCACTGCTAGGTTGCCCATCTGTCTGGAAAGACACCTGCGGCTCCGACACAGTCTGACCAGCAAAGTCATACGTGAAGCCCAGCAAAGTCGTCTCAAAATCCGACGATGAACCCTGGACCGGCCCATCTGCAGCGCTCAAGCTGCTCCACTTTGCCGACGCGACGAAACTCTGTAGCTTCTTGACAGATGTCGGGTCCTGTGACTTTACAAAACTCCACAACAGGGCAGATTGCGCCCATTGAGTCCGATTTGGGGACGTCGTAGAATCCAATCCGGGGGCCACGTCAATCACGTTCGCTTGCGCTGCGCAATTGCCGTTGACAGGTGCCCCTTGAACAGCAAACATCGCGTTGGCGACGGAGTCGGGCGTGAGTTGACCGCCGAAGAGCTTGTTAGCCGTTGACGTCAAGTCGAGGACGCTTTGCGCGAGCGGATTGCACTGTTGTGAACTTGACGTGCAAACGCATGTTGCATCTGCGAAACGATGAGAATACAAACTGTGAGAAATTGCCGTAGAACCTACCGAGGCTACAGGCATTTCCTGTCAGATTGCCCGAACACGAAGAAGCAGAATGCTTTGCCCTGCGCCCGACAATGACCCCCACAACGATCCCGACCAGCACAAGAAGCGCGACGACAGACAGGCAGACCGTCAGCTTGATCCTGTCAGGCCTCGACAGCTGCGACAGATGCTGTATCCGGAAGCGCCTCTGCTTCGACGGACTCGACGCGCTCCCCTCAGCCCACTGCCCCGCATCGACATGCAGACTGGCCCTCTTCCGCCCGCCCGCACCCTCGTCCCGTCCGCTGGCGTGCGCAATGCCCATCCGATCCAGGTCCGTCGACGAGCCTGCGACGCCCAGATACCCGCCCGTGTGCATCGGCTTTTGGTGCAGCGGGCTGCCATAGTGCGAGAACGAGCCGACGCTGTGGTGCGGCAGCCGCCCCGCGTCGATGAGACGGTGCAGGCGGTCCGCGCGCGCGGCGAGCGCGGGCAGCGGCTGCGCCTCCTCTGCACGGCGATGCTCTTGCTCCTGCGCGAGCGTGACGTTCGGGAGGCGCGGCACCGGCGGCAGGGGCTTCACGCGGAACCAATCCATGGTTCTCGAGACTGCTTGGCCTGCCGTGGAATTGGACAAACGGGAAATGAAGGACGGGGCTTGGCTGCGGCTCGTTTTGTGCGATGCGGCAGATTGGCGACGTTGGGGGCTTTTTGAGTTGGGTCGGACTCCGGCGCTCGACGGCGCAGCAGGGCTAAAGAGCATAGACGAGGGGCCGGCATAGCTCACACCAAGCGCGTCCTGTCCTTCAGCCTCAAACTCGTTGGATACAGCCGAGGACGGTGATCGGATTAGACGTAGTGGTATGTGGCTATCGAATGTCACAGGACTGCTTGTAGAACGAGCAATTGAGGACGGAAACCCGCTATCGACTGATAAAGGCCGTTCTTGAGCAGGACCTAAGTACGTAGCTCTGGAGTTGCTTCGTATGGCTGTATCCTCATAGCCTTGCCTCCCGTCCATCTCTCCGCCCTCGTGTGATGAAGCGCTGAGCGTATTGTGAAGGGAGGATGGAACTGTTGGTAGTCGTCTGGACTCGGAATATGCTGGTGGTTGTTGGGAGAACTGAGATGGCTGTACCACTCGAGCAGGGGGATACGTTAGCTCAGACACCAAAGTGTCGACATCAACTTCTGGTCTCACTCGAGGAGAGCCATAGCCGTGGCTAAAAGCACCTGTGGCAGTCTCTCGGGAAGCGGAACCAGCTTCACCTAGCAAGCCAGTGATAAAGGATGTCGAGAGCAGCCTCTCTTCATTGGGATCGACGGAGATGCTAGAAGAACCTTCGTGCCAGTCATATGGCGAGAACATGCGGTCAGAGTTAAAACCTGAATGAGGAGCGCGCTCGGTGGAGTTGGAACTTCGGGTGGGAGAAGAAGGCAAGGGAGGATCATGAAGAGCTGGCGGAGGCGGGTACTGGCCGCGGGCAGGAAGATGGGAAGTAAGGGCGGAAGGGGACGGGGCGGAAGCCTGGACAGTAGCTGCTGATGTGCCTGGCCCTTGTTTGCGTGGTACAAGTGGGGATGCGCTGTGAGAAAATGAGGTGCTCGGGGGCGTGCGGTATATTGGTGTATATGGCGGTGTAGTGCTGAAGTTGCTCCTTGAGATAGTATCAGAGGGGCTAGACGGAAGGGTAGAAGGCGGTGGGGGAAACTGGGAGAGGCGGAGGGACTCGGCGGTGGCTCCGGTGGCATAGGTATTGAAGCTGATGGTGCTGTCTGCGACTCCCGACACGGTCGTATCCAGAGAGGCGGCGGAGCGATGGCGAGCATTAGTATCGAGCGTCAGTTTGTCTTGGGGAGTCCATGCTTCAGACATAACTACGTAAACGCAGCAAAGACGCGTTAGCCATCTGTAGACGTGGGAGGAGGTAAGCAAAGAGCTATATACCTGATCAACAGTTTCGACAGATGCTACTCTGATCGAGAACAAGACCTGTGAACATAATGGGGCTGAGCCGAAAGCAATCAACTGTTGAGACAGCTGGCTGTCTCGAGTCCTGAAAATTGCACTGGAGTGAACACAGACTCGGTCGGGACAGACGTGATGATCACGCACGAAAGCCTGCGACAGTCAGGAACCAAGGAGACTCAAAAGGACACCGAGTACTTTGAACAAGGGAAGGAAAGGAGCGCAGTGCCCGGCCAACGAACGTGAGATGAAAGGAAGATGAAGCCAAGGAAGACAAGAGCGCGAACGATCGAACGCTCTGCACGAAGCGGCCATCCCGCTACTTACACAAACCAATATCTCGCGTCTCTCGCCTGAGCCGTAACACGGGTCCATTCTGATCAATTCCGTGTATTTCACCGCTCACTGGGGTCCCTCCTTACGGCAATGTCAATGATTGTCCCTTCTAGCGACAGGCGGATCCCGTCCGCTACGCACGCCCTACGTCTTTGTTACATAGTCACTCGCTTCAGACTGAAGAGACAAATGTAATATCAGGGAATCCAGTACGAGTGAAACAGGACAAAACTCTTCAGTATCCATATAGTGAACAGATCAAGGCGAAAGGGAGAAAGGTCGTGGATGCGCAGCCGTATCAGTCGTAAAGGGCAGCAAGGTGTAAATGGTATGATATGTCGTGGCCATGCCGTATTGTGCAGACATAATATGAGCAATGGTCAGTCGTCGTTCATGCGACAACGCACTTGCTGTTCTTCTGCTTCTTCTCCCGCTGAGGAGGGTTCACTGCCACGTGTTGTCAGTATCGCCCGAACCACAAATTCGCTCAACTCACAGACTGCACGGATCGCCTCGTCGAACACATTTTTTAGACCTTTCTGCGTGAGAGCCGAACACTCAAGGTACTTCACGGCCCCGATCTCCTTCGCCATGCTGACACCCTGAGGGTACTGAATCGGAGCCATACGGCTGCAATCATAGAAGTGAGATGGGCCCTGATTCGAAAGACAAATGCAGATCTCACCGGTCCCGCAATTTCTCAATCGTGCCAGGGTCTTCGCGCAAATCCAGCTTCGTTCCGACCAAGACGACGGAAGTTGAAGGCGCATGATGAGATATCTCGGGGTACCACTGTATTATTTGATCCGTTCCGTTTGATTAGAATGATAGGGCAGCGGAGTAGAACGACGATGTACCCACCTTGGTTTTCACGTTTTCGAAACTTGGTGGACTGACAAGGGAGAAACAGATCAGGAAGACGTCCGTCTGGGGGTAAGAGAGAGGTCGGAGTCGGTCGTAATCTTCTTGACCAGCCGTGTCCCAGAGACCCAGAGAGATGGTCTTCCCGTCTACCATGACGTTGGCAGAGTAATTATCAAACACTATTGGACTATTTAAGCTGCCCAGTAGTTTGAGATTATTTCAAGCATACCTGTCGGGATATATTCCCCCTGGAGACAATGGCTAAGCCGACGAAGCTACAAATGGGGAGAAAGATGCTTACTGGGAACGCATTCGTGGTATATGAGATGAGCAAACACGTCTAACGGCCTCCACGATAAGCCACCCCAAAACCAGAATCTGTGGAAACTCGTTCGTCTCACCTTGCCAACAGCACCATCACCGACGACGACACCTGTGGACAGCAAATCAACACCCGCAGAGAAACCGACAAAATGCAACGACATACACTTGATTGCCTGCATGCTGTTAGCTTTCTACAAACAGACTAATACCCTGAGATTGAGCTTGAAGAATCCTTCTGTCGTCTATGAATGAACGAAGTGGACGTTGTTGATACACCTGCATTGATGGAGGCAGAGGGCCGATTCCGGACGATTAGCGCGAGGTTAGTTGGAGGTGTAGCAGGTAAATATGAGACTTGCCTCGAGGAGAGCTGTCTATCGTAAAGAGAATGACGCTGAGAGTCCGAGGAGTAGGGAGGGAGGGACGTTTGGAGAAGAAGCTGGTCGACAAGCAGATTGTCGCACTGATGTACGGTAAAGCCACGCCTGGACAAATAAGCTGAACGCCTTGCCAGTGGCACGGCCCCGTTGCTCTCTTTGATCCGGGGTCCGTTTGCTGTCTTGCTATTCACACCTCTATACTACTCACTGAGAGAATCCGTG
Organism: Hericium coralloides; assembly: GCA_003675405.1. Lineage (NCBI taxonomy): Eukaryota > Fungi > Basidiomycota > Agaricomycetes > Russulales > Hericiaceae > Hericium > Hericium coralloides. The sequence continues at coordinate 823,793 of QUOP01000221.1, read as the reverse complement.
GCCAACGGGGTACTGCTTTCTGTCCTTCTTCTGTGTGTTCGTAACACGCATGCGACGTGTGCTGCGAATGATGCCGCACCGCGGTCAGCTTATCGTGGCCATCTTACTCCCTTTCCAATCCCACGCGCCGTGCACCTCCGAGCCGCAGTGCCCCACTACCAAACAGTCCTTACGGCGGTGCTCGCCGTTCTTGTCGAGATAGATAGTAGCTGATCCGGCGCTCTTAAAGACCATCGATTCAAGTCTGGTCCCACCTCGACCTTTTCCCCCTTCTAGCCTCCTGCCTGCCGAATATACACACCATGGCTCCCATGCCCCGTCTTATCATTGTTCGCCACGGTCGGTTCCCTTTGTTCCTCAATCTGTGCGCGAAGTAAGCTCAATCATCACCAGGCGAAACCGAATGGTCTTTGAATGGGTGAGTCTTCGCATGCTCCCAACGTGATCGGCCAGCCATATTCACTGGCTGCAACTCTTCCGCACAGGCGTCACGTCAGTAATTTTGATGCATACGCCGAACTTATACTCAAATTTGACTTTACAGACCGGTCGAAGCGACATTCCTCTCACGGCACGCGGAGAATCACAGATCAAGACTGTAGCGCCGTCCCTTGTAGGGGACGGAAGTATGTCACCGCAACTGAGCTGCCTGTGTTTCTTGGCTGACTTGGTGGCGTTCAGAACTCATTGATTGCCAGAATCTGCACGTCGTTCTCGTGTCTCCCCGAGTAAGGGCACATAAGGTGAGCACGATGCTCAAAACATCCTGATGCAACCCTGTAACCGAGCGCCTGCGCTGTCCCTTGCTACTCCTCCCTTGCTATTCCCCCTGGTGTCGAATGTGATGGAAGACGTTTCATATCATGTTTGAGCACCTCCCCGAGCCTCCTGCTCACATCGTCACTGAGCAAGTCCGTGAATGGGATTATGGAGATTACGAGGGTTTGCTGTCCGCTGAAATACGCGAAAAGAACCCGAACTGGAATATCTGGCGTGATGGGTAAGAGTCATTCAAAATCGCTGTCTTTTTGTTCTGACAGTTCGCCTTCAGATGCCCGGGTGGTGAATCTGTCGAAGCCATGACCATTCGCGTTGACAGCGTCATAAGCCAGGTAGGTAGTGACATACCGACGTTTTCCGAAAGTTTGCTGAACGGAAAGCAGGTCCGCGAGTATCACAGGAAATGGAAGGAAGAAGGCGAGGGATCCCGCGATGTCGTTATTGTCGCTCACGGCCACTTTAACCGCTGCCTTATCGCACGTTGGATCGAGCAGCCGCTCTGCAATGGTAGGTCAGGACTCTTGTGCTGCGGAATTGTTGTACTTATTGCCCTCTATTAGGCACGTTCTTCAACGTAGAGCCGGCTGGGGTGAGTTGCTTGTATCTCATGCATGTGCTGTCGCTGACCTCCCGCAGATTGCTATTCTGAGTTACAACCACGACAACCTCGCGGAGCCCGCACTGAATGCTCTGAATCTCAACGCCTTAGGCTGAGAATCCAAGCTGGCCAATGTTAACGATCCAAATAGTGCTTGTCAAACAGTTTTTCGTGCGGTTCAATGCATGTTGTGTGGATGGTGGTGCCTGCAAATAGAGACCAAGGAGGGTCAATACTATCTGTACTATATGTGACTCTTCAGTACAAAGTACAAATGTAATATTCGCACATGAAGTGTCTCGAATAGCGAGACTCAACTGCGAGCCACGCGTCGCGAAAGATCGGAAGCAAAAGTTTAAGTGGGACCGACGCGCGCGCGTTGTTGACCATTGATTGGCATCATCACCTGCTCTTCCGTGCACCAAGCACACATCTCTTTCTCATCATTCCGTCGACAGTCTCTCTTTTCTATCTTATTATCTCGTCTTGATAATGGCCTCTATCGATGTCCATGACCTTATCGCGACCAACGGCGCTGGTGCACCGTCAGAGGAAGAGAAGATCTTCGACAATCTGGACGCCCAGTCTTATGCAGAGGAACACGGCGAGGCTGAACACGAGGGCTCTGACGTCGTGGAGAGTAGGACCAGCCTCGAGGAGATACTCGAAAACGTGGTAGAAGAGAACGCGCCGGCTGACGCCCATGAAAGCGGCACAGGCGAGGTTGCACATGTGGAAGAGGCTGTAGACACGGAGGCAGCGTCAGGAAACGGCGTTCCTGCTGAAAAACCTGCAGCAACAACCGCTTCGACAAAGTCCCCCACTAAGCCCTCTATGACTGTGAAGCCGGCGGCGAGCAGCAAAACCGGTTCTGGGCCACCGACGCCTCTGGTCAAGAAGGTGCCAAACAATTATTCGCTGGTGGTCCGATTCACTGACTTGGTAATTGTTTGTACTTAGATAATTAGCTCCGGCAAATTTGGCACGGGCACCGTGAAGCCGACCTCTTCTTCTGTGACCAAAGCCACGAGCGCGGCGCCGGGAACCGCCACCAAGCCTGCTGCTTCGACAGCCGCCACCAAAGCACCCACCACCACCAAGCCATCCGCCACCACCACCTCCAACAGAGCCTCCATGCCGCCACCGCCGAAGACCAACACGGCTAGCCCTGCTTCTGCCACGCCAGCTTCGCGCAGGGCGTCCCTTGCGCCAGCTGCCAAGGCGTCCACACCCACCGCCAGGTCGACTTTGGCGTCGTCCACTTCGGCCAAGCCTACCACTGCGAAGCCAACTGCCGCAGCTAATGCGCGAGCATCTGTCGTCTCTCCTGTTGACTCGACTGCCTCGGCGAGGTCTGCGACGCGACCTCGGGCCTCTGTGTCGGAGGGCGTAGCAGCCAAGAAGCCAGCGACGACACGTACAAGCCTTTCATCCGCGAGCAAGCCTTCTGCAACCGCATCCAGACCCCTGCGAACACCGGGTGCAGGTTCTATCTCGTCTATAAAGGAAGTCAAGGGCGAAGGGAAGGTGCTTGAGAATATCCAGAATAAGGCACGTTTCTGTTCTGCTGCTAGCCCACATGTGATATGCGTCCTGACATCATGCCGTAAAGCTCGACGAAGCTACCAGTGCCTTGACTACGAAGAGCGATACGATTACCGACCTCGAGAGCCAAATCGAGAAGTTGAAGCTTGCCCTCGAAGAAGCTACGTCTGATGCGGAAGCGAAGCGTTTAACCGTTGAGGAGCTGGAGCAGGCCAAGGCGACGGCTGAGAAGGATTTGGCAGATGTCAAGGAGTTGTTGGAGACGGTGCAGACTCAGTCTGAGGAACTCAAAGCCAACTTGGAGGAGGCATGTGTATCAAGTCGGCTACTGCGTTTCGACGGCTAACATCCTTTGTTCTGGGTTTCAGGTGAAGGAGAGCAACACCGCGGTCCAGAATGAAGAGTTGGGCAACCTTCAGAAGCACGTCGAAGCTGTCGAAGCGGAGCTGGCTTCCACGAAGGAGAAGCTCGATGCTCTTCGTTCCGCACAGGACTCGGCCTCTGCCTCTGCCGCCACTGAACCATCTGTGGACCCGGCGGCACTCGTCAAGGCCAAGGCTGACTTCGAGGCTGTTCAGCAGGAAGTTGAGCGTATCAAGACCGAGCATGCCGCCGCGTTGGCAGAGTTGTCCCAGAAGGTCGAGGCCGCCGAGCAGCAGGCCGCCGGCATGCAGCAGCTGGAGAAAGAGCTGACCGACCTGAAGGCCGAGAGGGAGGAGAGTGCGAACAGGGTCTCGGAACTCGAGGTTGAGATTCTGGAACTCAAGGAAGCCTCCGAGACCGCCGAGGATGAGCACGCCAAGTCGCTCGCTCGCATCAAGTCCCTCGAGGAGGAGCTGACAACCGCCAATGCTGCTACCGAGCAGGCGCTCCAAGAGGCGAAAGCGAAGGAAGAAGCCAACGCCCAGGAGCTAGAGGCTACCAAGAAGCAGCACGCCGACGCGCTCGAGGCGTTAAGCCAGGAGAAGGACGCATTGGCCACCCAACTTGAATCTCTGAGGACCGATCTTCAGACCGCTCATAATGCTCTTGAAGCATCAAAGACAGAGGCTGAAGCTGCGTCTGCGGAGCATTCTCGAAAGCTCGAAGAAATCGAGACTGCCTATCGCGCCCGACAGGACCAGCTCACCGAAGAGATTGCACGGATAAATGCCGAGCTTGAGGTATCACTCTTTTCATCCTCTCTTTTCACACATGATGTTGATTACGATGGACAGGGTCAAGAGGCGAAATACAATGCTAAGGTCGACGCCGTCAAGGCTGAACATGATGAGCTTCTCCGGCAGGCTTTCGAAAAGGCCAAGGTATGTACCGTGGTTATCATGTCGAATTTACTTCTCTGATCAACGCCATTTCAGAATGAGGCTGGTGACGCTCACGGCCAGGACCTTCAGTCCCTGAGAGCGGAGTCGCAGTCGACTATCGAGCAACTGCGGGCAGCTCACCAGAGTACTATCGACAGTTTGAAGGCAGAGCATGAAGAAGCCCTTCAATTACAAGTCCAAGGTCTCGAGAACCGACTCAACAGTCAAAATCTTGAGCTGAAGGCAACCGGAGAGGATCTGGCCAAGGCCAAGGCTGCTCTCACCGCATCGTTGCAGGAGGTCGAGGGTCTCAAGTCGCAGCTGGAGCAGGCTCGCCAAGCCGCCGCTTCGGTTGCTGGCGCGAGCAGTGCCGAGCAGGCCTTCGAGGTTGAACGTTTGAAGAAGGATCTTTCGAACACGCAGGATGATCTGAATGGCCTGACAGACGTCTTCCAGGCCACGAAGGAGTCGATGACAGAAATGTCCCGCAATCACCAGAAGGAGTTGGAGGCGGCGGCCGTCGCACGAGCTGAAGAAGTCACCAAGCTCCGTGCTGTTCACGATAACGAGATACAGGGTTTGGCGAGGGACAAGGCGGACCTCTTCACCAAATTGTCCGATCTGGAGGGCGAGCTCGCTACCCTCAGGGCTTCTGTCGGTGCGGATGTCCCGACCTCACCTCGGCGCAACGGGACAGCCCCGCATAGTGGTCCCGCAGTGTCCAAGGAGGAGCTCCAGCGGATGTACGAAGCGCATAACCTGAAACTTCGCGATCTCCAGGCCGAGCACGAGAAGGCGATGAAGAACGTGCAGGAGCAGCTCGAGGCTGCGCATTCTACGCTTGGAGAGCTGAAGCAGGACATCGACAGGAAGAACATGGAAATCAAGTACCTCGAGCAAGATCAGGAGGAGAACCAGGACCAGATCACCAGGTACGTCAAGTTCTATGGTTTCAAGAGTTTCTTGGGTTCTGTGTTCGCGCTCGCTGTGGTTATTGGCTTCGTTTAGCCTCTTCTTTTCCACTCTTATTTTTATTCGCATCTCTCTGACAGCTATGATATTTTCGTTCTCGTGGATTTTATCTTGCATATACCGAGCATTCCATATCTATCATCTCAACTGACTATTAGCTACTATTTCTGCCATTTTTCTATTCTTGCATGCCTTGAACTGGATCTCACAAACGACGCGTCATTTCCGTTCACAGATTAAAGGAAGACTACGATCAGCTGAAGAGCCGACTCCCCGCGGATGCTCAGTGAACCCTCACCAAGACGGCCCCGTCGCAACGTTTCGCTGTTGCCTCGCGTTTTCCACACCAATTCCTGCTGGCGACAAATGGTTATGGATCCACGACTCTGTCGCTATTCGCGTGGCAACATGGTGGACTTTTTTCATTCTGAACTTCTCGGGTACTATCTCTTTTATTCCATTGGTTAGCATATGATATCCCAATCCTACTCGAACCGGTATCTTATACCCTGTTCCCCCATATGCATGCACTTACGATATGACTGGAACTTTGAATCCTTGTACATACTGTACGATACCCTACATCTCTAATACCTCTTCATTCTCATGGACAGGGTACGTGATGGGATCTCGGTAGTCCGACAGCTCTATCCATGCATGTCGGACATCCGCCGTGAGCTGAGCATGCCACTCAGGGGCATCGGACGTGGTATAATGTGATTTTCGAAATTGCGACGCGCTCAGTGGGCGGCAAGCACGGAGATGTATGCGGAGGACCGTTCGGCCCTTCGGGAACGGAGGGACGCTAAGTCGCCAAAGTCCGTGCCTTACGTAACATTACTGGAAGCGGGGCGCCTGGGATCGGTTATGAACTGCCCCAATATTCCTCAGTCGCCTGTCGTTCCATCTTTCTTTCCACCACCCTCCCCGGACTCCAGCTCACGCGCCCAACGACTGTACGATGGCCATCCAGAAAGAACCCGGGCAGAAGGGCATTAGCTGGTCCAATATCGCCGTTGGTACGTCGCGTCTCTATAGCACGCGAATAGCTACTGACGCGGTGAGCTGTAGGTGCCATCATGAACATGGTACGAACACTTCTTTGTCGTTCAATGGTGTTTGAGACACGATGCTGATCAAGTTTATGTATATGTTCTTGTGCTTGCGCGTATAGTTTGTAAGTACAGGTACCCATTATCCGTCACCGCACATTTATTGACAGCTCATGTCTCTGTAGGAGGCAAGTCGCGCGGTAGTTCCTGGCACGGGGGCATAGTCCTTATATCTTATGCAGGTGACGACACTGGGCCAACCACTTGAGGTCATCAAGACACAGATGGCTGCCAATCGCTCTCAGACGATGTTCCAGGCTCTGCAGTCCGTCTGGAGTCGTGGTGGTATCGTTGGTTTCTACCAAGGTCTCATTCCCTGGGTGAGCTGCCATACATACATCTGGCGTTTCACATTGCTGATATTGGGGTTGTCGCGCATAGGCTTGGATTGAGGCCTCGACAAAAGGCGGTGTGCTGCTCTTCACCGCTTCGGAGATCGAGACTGCTACCACTTCGATGGGCGTCAACCCTGCTGCGGCTGGTCTGCTCGGTGGTATGGGCGGTGGTATCGCACAGGCTTATGCTACAATGGGTAGGTGTCGAAGCAGCCGAACATCTGTCGAAACCCTGGTATTGACGGATTTTATGTGATCAGGCTTCACCACCAGCATGAAGACTGCTGAGATCACGCGGCATAAGCAGGCGGCTGCCGGTGTCAAGCCACCTTCGACCTGGGTGCTCTTCGCTGAGATCTTCCGGAAAGAGGGTCTCGCTGGAGTGAACAAGGGTGTCAATGCTGTTGCCATTCGGCAATGCACCAACTGGGGCTCTCGGTAAGAATGATTATCGAATACGCAGACCACGAGCTGACCACTGTCTGTAGTATTGGTCTTGCGCGTCTAGCAGAGACGTCGATCCGGAAGGTTCGGGGTAAGGCTGAAGGTCAACAATTGGGGGCGCTTGATAAGATTCTGGCGTCATCCATCGGCGGCGCGCTGGCAACCTGGAATCAACCTATTGAGGTCATCCGTGTTGAGGTATGGGATTTCGAGCGTGCGATGCTATCGCTAATTCTCACGTCCAATGATAGATGCAAAACATGTCGAAGGAGGCCACAGCATCTGCGAACCGTCCAGCGAAGCTAACTGTCTTCAACACCTTTGGGTACATTTACAAGGAGAATGGCCTGAAGGGTCTGTACCGTGGTGTGACACCCCGTATTGGACTTGGTATCTGGCAGACCATTTGCATGGTATCGTTTGCCGATTATGTCAAAGCATGGTTTGTGTATTCCGCTCTTTTGAGTAAGTCCGTTGCTGATGACGTGCGTTTGCAGGGTCAAAGCGAAATAATGGCTATTTTCCATGCTGTTTTCCTTCCTCTGGAGCTCATTTTGGGGCATTTTTATGATCATAGAGTAGCATACCATAGCATACCAATCTTTATTCATGGACTTCACGATAGAGGGGTCCGTGGCACTTTCTTTCCGCGCGCATCGTATCGTCTCTTGCTCGAATTGGGGTTGGGGTAGTCCGTGCCGCGTAATCAGGACGTCGTGATGCGGGGAACAGGCACGGGCGTGAGGCCTCCGCACGGCTTCGGTCCAGTTGACTGATGCGAGCCGGAGCGTCTAGCTGTGTGCCATAAGTAAAGTCAATTCAGACATGCAACTCGCTGCGAACCACAGTCTCTTCATCGTCGAAGCTCGCGCTTGAGCTCGTACGTTCTCTGCAACCATCTACCGACCATGTCTAGCGTTCGAGCTAAAGGCGCGGGTCCACATCCCCTCCTTGTTGCGTACCTTGCGCAACTCAGCGCCCATCCTCTTCGCACCAAGGCGGTGACAACTGGTACGCCTCGCGTTATCTCGACTCTCATAGTTCCCGTGTTAACTGTAATATGCGCGTGTAGGAGTACTGACCTTCCTCCAGGAGGTACTGGGATCGCACTTCGCAGGCATCCCCACCCGCCGGCCTCCCCGAGATGCGTCGGCGCTCTCGCAGCTCCTCGCCTCCGCCAAGGTCGACATGCGCGCAGTGAAGATGTTTATCTACGGCTTCTTCATTTCTGCACCAATGGGCCATTACCTCGTCGGCGCCTTGCAGAAGGCCTTCGCAGGCAAGACGGGGCGCGGGGCGAGGATCGGTCAAATTGTCGCCAATAACGTGGTTGTTGCGCCGATTCAGACGACCGGCAAGTGCATACCCGGAAGCTGCATGGCAGACGTGGTCCTCATGGCGCCGTCATAACTTGACAGTCTATCTGGCATCAATGGCTATCATCAGCGGCGCTAAGTCCTTCGATGAGGTGGTCAAGACCGTGAAGGGAGGCTTCTGGTCTGTCATCAAGGTAGATCTCATCTATGACTTTTCGCACATAAATATGCTCACACTGCTTCATAGCTCATGTGGATCAGCTCGCCAGTGACCATTCTCTTCGCGCAGAAATTCCTGGCGCCCGAGGTACGTCAGACAAGTTACTAATGAGAGCGCACGCTCAGACGCTGGCACTGTAGTTGTGGGTCCCCTTTTTCAACTTGGTCTCTTTCACGCTTGGGGTACGTATCGTAATCATCATTTTCACAAACCAGAGCTGAAGTGATGACCCTAGACCTACTTCAACACCCGCGTGAAGCAAATCCGTCTGGCCGCGGAGAAGAAAAAGGCTAAGGAGGCAAAGGACGACCGGGACAAGGCCCAGTGACGGACGCGGCGAGTGCTCTCACGATGTATGTAAAGTAGGGTGCCTATGGCATTAGGTTGAAAATGACATTGGACGTGTGATTATTTCGAATCTGGCATCAGACGATTCCCCACGAGTTCACTGCGACACGGTCATCTACGCGCAGCTTGCCAGACGCAGCGGGGACGGCATTGCAGCCAAAGCAGGATGCATCCATGGATGTTGGGTCCAAACCAGTACGGAATCGCTTGAGTGGTTTGGAGGGTATCGCCAGGTTTCGAGCACCTGTGTTTGGATCAATGTTAGGTAGCTATTCGAATTGTAAGCTATCATGGGCTCCACGCAAGTAGAAGATACGCACCATACACCTCGTGTACTTAGAGACTAGAGAGAACTGCCCGGTTTCCTTCGAGCTGTGGTCGGAAGTAGTGATCTCCTTCCACATGTCCTCCGCAAAGGGAATTCCAGCACCTTCAAACACGATATTTGGTCGGAATCTACGGCATTAAGTATTTCAATCTTGCAGACTACACGGAATGGCATGAGACATGGCACACCTTTCGATGACCAGTGAATCAGGGTCCCAGTTGTCCACAGCAGTGATGCCTTGTTCATCCCACCACTGCTTGACATAATCTCGCACCCCGAGTAAGCTCTCCATGCTGGCAACCAGTAGTGGGTATGCGTCGTGGTAGTCAATATGGGCTTTCAACGCCGGCTCCGACCACGTCGGAGGCGCGGGACGCAGACGCGGGCCCTTGTACGCGAGATGCACGGAACGGCCCAAGAAGCGGCTGAGCACCGTTGAACACAGCGTCGGGCCGGCTACAGAGGATGGATGCGGCTGCGCGACGTAGCCGTCGATGTTGGTAAATGAATGGACACTGAGGTCGTCGATGCTGGCCGATGCAGATGAGAATGACGTCGGCCCAGATATAAGTAAAGATACGAACGTGGCCCATTGTTTGAGGACGTCGTCCGTGGGTCTAAGAGGTACCGAGAAGGTCTCGCAGTTGGCGTCGCTGGGGAACGCGACTTCAAGGCGCCCACCATGAGGGTCATTCGGGTCCACTATGATCCGCGGAGAAATGAGAACCATCTACATATTGTCAGTGAATAATTATACTTTTCGTTCGTAATACCGGGCAGGCATACCTTCGGGATCGCTCGTGCAGTCAGTATTTTGTGATTGACTGGATCGATGATGCACCATTTACGATCGTTCTACACATAAGTTAGCAAATTATCGCACAAGGTTCAAGGAGTGCAATGCGAATACAAACCTCTAATCCAGATGGAGTGTAATTCGCCTCGGACACTGATGTTCCGCGACAGCTCTAAGGATTTTACAGTGTTATAGGAAGTGTTAGAAGACATGAGCACATCTTGGAAACCTGACAGGGGGATTCCCGCTTCGCACTGGTTGCGCAGACAATTCTTACCTTGATGGGATATATCATGAGCTTGGACACCTTGACCTCCTTCGCTTTTAGTTTCTGCCGCAGCAGGGCTTCATCTTGTGCGCTCAAGGTGATCGCTGGCATTATTTTTGTTACCGGTGCTTGGGTCGAAACCAAAGATTTTCGGGCTATCAAGGTGGCAGCAGCGATGGTGAAGGCGACAAGTGCGAGAACATAGTAGCTGAATTGGGGAGGCAAGGCCGTGGTTATCAGTCGAATGGATCCGGTATCGATTCCGAACATGGTCGCAGACTCGCAGCAGAAGCAAGTACCACTTCCAAGTGTCAGCGAACGCCGCCGACGAGCATTGTGAAACTTATGAGTCAGTCGGGCCAAGAGTCCGGCTATAGCAGCAACATATCATGCGGGATCTCAGCATCGGTGTGCGCCCGAAGTCGGCATGTAAGCTGTGGGCATCAATGCGCTTGTGTCATGGACGCATAAATAAATTGATGACCCCCTCTTACTAGTAAGAGCTCTGGGAACCTGGAAGTGAAGCATATTCCAGCGATGCTCGCCAGTTGGAGGGGAAAGAACGGAGACTGTACAGGTTTGGACATCAAGAACCTGTTTTTGGGTCAACGACAGTTGAATAGGGCATCTTTCCTCCGTCATAACCCGACTGCGCTAAAATAATGAATAGATAGATGGTGGGCAACCCCACGTCTCCTCAGTCAAGCAAGTGTGCAGCTTATAGTTTCGCTAGGACCTGCCTAGCACGTCAATGCACAAACTCCAGGTATACAACTTAATAAAGTTAATGGGGTGCTACGTCAACCACTGTAATACATGAATGATCCTGGCCAGATGGACCCTGCACGTAGCGATACTGCGGTCTGGTAGTTTTTCGCATGGCTCGTGCAGGGGCGCAGATGGATCAAATACTTCCGTCTCCACTCTCCAGCTGCCGAGTGCGTAGGTGTCTGGACGAGTGACGTGAATGGTAGGTTGGAGCGTGACGCTCTCCAGTGGCTCGAGTGCACCCCTGTATGTCAGTCGGCCGACATACGCCGGTTGCGAGAACTCCCTATTAAAGGACGCGAGGTTAGTCCTGCCAACCGCATTTACGGGAAGACTTACCCTGGCCGATTGCTTGCAGGGCTTTGAGACGGGAGAACAAGCTTGTACTTGCAAGGATGGGTGAGCGAAAGATTTCGCAGAGTGAAATCGACGGAGACATGACACGGCCTAAAATCGCTGTAAGCGTAAGGACGAAGAGAGGGCAAACGCCACGCACTTCTCTGAGAAGTCATGCTCAACCACTATCATGTCTCGCAGAGACACGACGATAGGATTCATCTCGGCGTTCCACTCGCTGACACGTATAGCCTCCAAGACAGCAGATTTCTCTCGCTGCGTTTCCGCGTACATACTCCGTTTGACCTTCGCCTCTGCGGCCTCGTCCAGCATCTTGTTGAGCTCTCCATGACGAGCTCCTAGAGTGAGTCCAGGCACCAGGAGATGACCCTCGCGCTGCTCCGAAGGAAGGCTCCAAAAGACCAGGATATCAACCGAGAATGGGTTGTAAAGGGGAAAAATAGATGAATGCAGTTGTCGCAACACGTCAGGGTGATTAGCGGCGAGAGTATTTGCAGTGAAATTACGTCGACGTTGATGAATGAAACAGGCGATATCCTGTGAGATAACAGACCGGGGCGATGCCTGCTTGGATGTTTGAGCGCATATCCTGCCTCGCACAATATCCAGGCTTACCTCTGGGGTATGGCTACAAATAAGATCTATTGGCGGGGGATCCGAAATCTTGATGTCCTCCCCTCGTATCAGACCTTGCAACTTACTAGAGACGAATTGCAATGTCTCTGGAATGTCCGCCCGATCTTCCCATGGGTCAATGCTATACGGTAACGAGAAACTTTGATTTGGAGGCAACGCGCCTCTATCCAAGACTTTAGAAAGCGTTCAAAACCGGAATCATAAGCGACTCACAATGTAGGGCTGGCCGCAGGACTGCATAACCAGGTCGGACTCATAGTTGTCACTTGCTGCAAAACTACGTCGGTCGAAGGCGACAAGTTATTGACCTCTAGATCAAAACGGAATAGATGATCTGGACGTTTACTGGGGCCGCAAGCCATTGAGACTGAGAGCAGAGGTCGGACTTCATACGACCGCGCGACGCGGGCCGTACGGAAAGCAGGACTTCCTTTCTGTTGAACACAATTAATACAGCCTTGACTAGGGCACACGACCACGAACCTGCCGATAAACGAACAACAGACACAGCTCCTGTTCGCCTAAAGTTTCTGCGTGTAGTGTGACACAAAACTCGAAGTGGGAATCCGGCTGGCTTTCAACTGTAAGCGGTTGCACTGATTGAGGGTTGAGGGAATTAGTGGAATGTAAGATCTCGGTTGACTCAGACGCAGATGGACCTGACAGGGATGTGCATGAATAACGACGTCGGATTTACTATTGATTCCCTTACCAACGGCAGCGTTGAATCCGTCAAGGAAGAGCTCGTCCTCATCACCGGAGACAAGCCATACGTCATCAATGACGTCCGTGCCAGCATTTGATGCCCAAAGGCGCATGCGCTTACACTCGCCTTGAGCGAGAACAAGACGTTGGTCTTCGACAAAGTTGACAGACAGTCGCTGACTTGCATCTTCGACCTCGACCGCTATGAAGGTATCTGGCGCATATATCTTACCCTGCCGTTGGAGAGCCGTGTCCTGGAGCCTGCGCCCGCGCGTCGACAAAGTTTCACTGGCCGGCAAAATCGAAAGAAACTTGTACAATGCACGAGAGACTTGTAATTTCGCGGATCGAGTTGCTTTGACAGCTATGGGTATCTGGGGACTGATCGGTATGACATGCAATCGACGAATCGGAGGTAACATACCGTTCTTGTTTCGTTGGCGCTCAAAACGATGTCATCAATGACTTCAACTTCAACGAAATCTGCGGACACAGAATCAACTTCGCTCTGCGCTTCTCGGACCACGACTGTCACGTCCGACAAATTGATGTCGACGTCCAAAGGGTTGTGCAAGCTCAGGTCAACCCAGAACATCTCTAAGTAACACGATGAGCGCTGGATGCAGAATATAACATGATGATAACGAACCATTAACAGGGGCCTTGCCTGTGCTCTGAAGACCCTCCTTGCCTTGAGACTTCCAGTATAACCTCCAGGTCTCTTCGCGAGAATCCCATACAATTGAAGTGCCGCCCACGGACTCGCCAGGCAGTCTAACACGGGTCTGTTTCGCAACACAAAACGTGACAGGCAGCTTCATCTCTGATAAGTCCGCACTATCTGCAGAAGTATATAGGAAGTGCTGAATGTGATGTCAGACACAACTGGAAAACGATGTCAGAGTTGGTCGTACCTGGAAGGCTACTCGGAAATCCTCTAGGAATACCTTATCAGAAATCATGGACTTGGGCGTATCCACGGCGTATCCGTTTGCAACACCAACAGAGAGCGCGGAATGGACCGAGGTTGTGCTGCCTCGCAACAATCCCAAAAAGAACTGCACCGCACCCTTCGTGTCACCAGTCGTATAGTGCAGACGACCTGTTGAGTAGATGAGAAAGCGCCTTTTAAGTAGTTTGTTCCAGTATGTCCTACCTAGAGCATGCTCTATGCCAGGAAGAATGGCATCAAACCCAGCCTGCTCGGTTGGCGTGATGCCTTCAGCATCCCAGAATGATGGTGACAAACTCTTGACCGGCGGAGACTGATACAACTCATGTGCTCGTTGAAGAAAATAAGTTGTAAGAGGTTTCTGTCGGTGGGCTCAGCGTCAGGCCAGACCAGGTGATACTATCTTCTTACAATGCCGCTCTTTTCTAGCTTGGTCGCTGCAAAAAGATACCACAACGACGCTCTCCGAAAAGCGCGTTTGCGCATACTCAGCGTCGCAGCATGGGCGAGTAGCATAGCCGAAGGAGGTTCTTCTGCCTTAAATAGTCCTAGCATCATCAGCATGTCTGCGCCCGAAAAATGCGGATAGACGAGTCCCGGTCAGGCCCAGACGTACCGAACTTGCAGCCCAGACAAGCCATCGATCACCCTCTAACACGCTGCTCAGGAAGTCTACGGGATTGATGCTCGTTTCCCAACGAACCGCATATACGAGGGCACGCAGTTGAGAAAGGGCAGATAGTTCTGTGGCCCCTTGCCGCAAGGCATTGAGCACGTTCACAACATGTAGTTGAAGAGCTGGTGACGGCGCAAGTAGCATTGGCAATACATCCTGTGTTGTTGCCGCGTTCAGAGTCAAGATCGTGCGCAAAATGCACCATAGGTGCTTACCGAGCCGCCCTTTCCGTCTTTCCTCAGAGCTTCCCAAACACTGATGGCAAGCTTGTAGTCGCCTAAAATGGTAGCAAACTCTGCTAGGCGTCTCTGCTGGGACAAAGGTCCCGTGCCCCCGGTAACGCTCGATATCGAGCTTTGAGAACCAGACACGGAGTGCGTCCGTGAAATGACAGAAGATATTGAGGCGTTCGCGGCATGGGTGGATGTTTGAGTGGTGGTACTAGACCCGAACAAGCGGCGAGTCGACGTGAACAGACGTGAAGGAAGTCGGCGCGTCGATGAGAACTAGAAAACAGAAAACTTCGATGAGACTGAGCAAAAGATGCATGGATGTATGGGGCACAAATACATTCTCGTTCCAGTCAAGAACGCATTTCTCCATCCAGGGTACCAGGTTCATGGCGACGAATTCGCGCAAGAACCGCGCCGTGCTCTGGATGTCTTCGTCGCTCATTCGGAGCGTGTTTGAAACAACTGCCGGACTCGATGGTACGGGAGTAGTCGCTCGCGCGGAAGGATCAGGGGAGCTGAAGAGGGACAGTGTTGATGAGGGGAGTCGTGGAGGGAGTAGTGGAACCGGGACAGGCGGGGGTGGCGGGGACGGAAGGGTAAGGGGGAGCAGGTAGCTTTGGAGGCCGTACTGTTTCTTCACAGCATTGAACAACGCTCCAGCTCTGTCAATGCATGGTATGAGCTTCCACAGGGGAACAGAGAGAAAATGAGTCATACTCTTCGTCAGAAAGTGGTGAGTTTGAGGGATGTACAATCAAGGTGTAGCGCAAGTAGGTGTTGTCTACCCACGGAGGAAACTCTGGCGGACGTGAATGAAGCTGAGCCAGGGTTTGAAGTGGATTGGGAACCATCGTCGAGACGGCAATAACAACTATATAACAGTTGTATGCAATGAGTTATTCCTCGAATTCAGAAGACTTACCGGCTACAGGATGATTCCATCCTTCCCCTCGATTCGGGACGTGCTCTCCTTCCGCACAACGCTTGACCTCCTCCCACCATGGCGTGCGCACATCAGCGTTCCCCTCCCGCTCTGCGGCAGCCGCTCCGGTGCGGTCCCAATCCTCCAGCCATTTCGCACACCGGCTTGATATCCGAGCACTGATCCAGTCTATAGTTCGCCCCGCGCGCTGCTCTTCATCCTCGCGGCATCCTGCCTCTATTTCCTCTAGATCAGAGAAGCGGAGAGCAAATGAAGAATGTGGGACCGGTGTCAATGATGTGGTCCGAGTCGTGACTGTGGAAGGACCAAGACTTGAGTAATATTACAACAGCCTCGAGACATGCAGAAACCGACCTTGAGGAAGAGGTGAGAAGGACTGAAGTATCACCGGTAAAGATGGTAATGACGACGAGTTCAGAAGCTCATCCAAGTCTGGAGAAGGTAGGATACATATGTGGGGACTGAGTGAAGACGGCAGGACAGGTGTCATAGTCCGTTATTAGGCCCCACGGTCAACCACTGCGAGCGGCGAGACACAATGAATGAGATGTAGATGAGATCTTGAACGTGGGCCTCCAATATGAGTAAATGCAGTCCGAGTACTGAGGCCCTGAGAAGTGAATGTGCAGCCGGGTCCTTGCAGCCGGGGAAGGAGATGTCGCCGTGGCGAAAGCGCGAGACGCGCGCCCAAGTCGCGCGTCGTGCTGGCCCCGCACGTCTCCCTGAAGCATCCGAAGACGTACCAAAAATGTTGAATTCGTTATGCTCGACTTGAAATGTAGCGCACAACTCGTCAGTCATGGGGTATCAAACGCCGTTCGTCTGGAATTTTTTACTATCGGAGGACCGTATACTATATTAGAGAAAAACATTGTAAAGTTGTAAAGTTATAAAGCACTTGAGAAGAATTCACTGCAAGATGAGATCTCATCCGTACGTATCGCAGCTAAAAGTACAAGTTATATGTGAAATCTGGTGTGGCAAACCGTAGCTGTGTACAAGTCCGTGTATTGCAGACCGTGTCCAATCTGCCTGAGATTAGAACAACAGATCGCCTAAAAGCAATCCTCCAGCAAGTGCACCGAGCATAGGAAGACCCACGCCGCCGAAGCCTCCGCCCCCGCCGCCAAACCCTCTCTGTGGCTGGGCGCCCCAGCCACCATTAGCGTAAGGGTCACCAGGCGGTGGTCCATATCTCGACGATGAGGGACCGGCGTATGGGCCATAATACTGCTGGTTGGGGTGTTGCTGGTAGTATTGCTGTTGTTGCTGGTAATATGCCTGCCGTTGGCGTAGCGACTCTGCACGCATTTCCTCAAGCTGTTTACGGCGCTCGCGATCTTGCTATAAGATAGATATGAGATCGAGCTGCATCAGCGATAAGAGGGGAAAACGTACTCTATCCATCTCCCGCTTGTAGGCCTCCCTCTCCTCCTTCGTACCAATAGCCTTGTCCTTCATCTTGCCGAAGAAACCTCGTTTGTGTTTCTTGTCCTTCGAACTAGCCACCACGGCCATGGTAGTATTTCCATTGGCCATAGAGGGGCTGTCCGTTCCATGGAACGAATGGCGACGGGTGCTGGAGGCCGGCCGCGACTGCTTGGCCTCATGCTCCTTGATCATGTTACCGACTTTCTCCCTGACGTCGGGATGCTCTGAGAGGTATTGCTCGTCCTCATATGGATGAACCCAAATAGCTCTCGGTGGATCGGCTTTGGTATCAACCTAAGAGGCCGGGGATATGAGCGTTGGTAAGTAGGCGCGGGGGAGATGCGACTCACATAGAACGGGTGGTTAGTGCGTGGATCGACCTCTCGGACCCAACCGTAGGGGAGGGGTAATTCGTCGTCGCTGCTCATGATGGGTGCGATGTAGTGTGCGGATGCGGAGGGTGTATGCGAAAAGACTGTCCTGCGGGGAAAGATACGGCGGCGGGCTTATAAGGATTGGGAGGGGCGTCATAGCCTCATTCACTCCACGTGATGTCTCCGCCGGGCAGTGCACTCAGTCGCATACCACGGCCCTACGGGCATATCCTGGTCCCATGTGTACAAACCGAACCTGTAGGACTTGAAAGGACATAGAGAAAGCAGTCTAAATTTGGGGTAGAAAGAATGTGATACTGCAAAAACATATACAGGAGCTATATCGAGCCAATGCCTCGAGACATAATAGGATTATGTATATCCCTAGCAGGGGGCAAGCGAGAGTCTACAGCGAGCTAATAATTACCAAAAGTGAACATTCAACACTGCTACCTTGACACGTTTCTTAATACTGTGATCGCAATGCGCAAATATTCACGAGAAAAGGGAATATTGAGTAGTCAGGAAGCTGCAGGCCATACCGTTCTAACACCGGGCATCGAGCATTGCTCGCAGCGCACGGGGGCGCGGCTCACGCAGCAAGTCGGCGTATATACATACTGTATGTCAACCACGGTTGGACCACGGCGATCTGATATGGATACTGTAGAGGGCGCGCGCGCACTCGCATGTCCGGAACGTAGGGAAGTTCTGTCGCCTGCACGAGTCGAGCAGCAACGAGCGCTTGGCTCAGGCTGCGGCAGCGTACAAACAAGACCAAGCTCCATTTCACGTGACACGTTTTTCCTAATGGGGCAGTAATTCCTGAGAGAGACCTGCTCCCTTACGGGACCAGGAATTTGCTTCCGTCGAGGCACTGTCCCTTGACTAACCGGACTGCGCATTCAACATACAGCACAGGGTGTCCTGGTTTGTTCTTCAGAGACAATCCTTTCGCTTACAGCTGGCATCCAGTCGACAACAGCTGGTCACGTTTCAATCTAATCCGACAGCGATTGGCCATGTAGCCTGGCAGTTTCGTCACGAATTAGTACAGATCTTCACGGCGCCGCTGATAGCATGCCTTACTCGTGTCGTGCTCGTTGCGCCGGCAGCTCACCTACGACATCGGTTGTTGGGCATATGGGCGCTGAGCACAGCCGGGCACTCTATGCACCACTATGGTACACTCAGGTACCTACGTCTGTCCCTTCCTTCTCACCAGAAGCCAGGGCAGTCCATGGTTGTCAAACGACACGCTATGCAACGACATATAACGCCATCCCACCGGCGGCAAAAACGGGGCTGTTGAAATCGTTGAGCACGCTATACGAATACGAGGTTTACATCGCTCTGACTCACTGGTCGACTCTCGCATGTATATGCAGATATATTGGGCTCGTATGAGGTAGGCCAGATGACACTCTTGGCCTTCCTTACCATCTAGATTAAGAGCCATCAATGTGAAGTTCTTGGAATCAAGTCCAAGCATACCCCTATATCCATAGAAGGGGGCGCACCGTGATACTATATTCCATGTCTGTCAAAGCCTTGCGGTGCTTTTCGGGACTGGAAACAGATCATATGATAGCTATTAATCGTAAACGTGGCGTCATAGGCAATGCGAGGTAAATGCGGCAATATACAATCGTGCAGGTGGTGACGGAGAGCATAGATCAGACGAAACGAGATAGAACAGACTGAATTAACTGTGAACACGGAGCGATCGGATCACCTCCTGGATCTTTGCGACCTTCTGCTGAGTCGGCATCTGGACAAATAAGCATGAGGCATAATCGAAGGGAATACATTCAGTGTCCTCAGACATACCTCGAAGAACTCCTTCATCTCTTCTTGTCGCTGAGGACTCAACGACCGACGACGAGCGAATTTCTCCACGAATGAAGTCGCGTCCGCTTTCGCAATGTCCTCGTCACTCGCATCTGAAGCTTGGCGGCGCAATCGCCTCCCTCCAGATCGCGCAGACGCGCCCCACCCAGCAGCGTCCTGCTGCTGCCCCCATGCATCACCTCCCGCGCCCCACGCCCAATCATTGTTGGCCACAGGCGCATCCCAGGAGTCACCAGCCGTACCCTGCTTCCAGTTCTCCCGATCCGCCTCGAGCCGCTCCAAGAACCCCTGCATGCCTTCCACCTCTTCCCCCTTCTCGGCGGCCTCGACACCCCGCCTCCAGAATCCAATGACCTCTGGGGACATCTCCATCCAGTTGTACTTCTCCTGCACCTTCTTCTCTTCCAGAGTCTGAGGCTCCGCCGGTGCTGCCCAATCATGTGGTTCCACCGGGGCCCATGGATTCGAGGCGACGTCCCAGTTGGCGACTTGCTGAGACGTGGCCCACTCCTTCGCCTTCGCGCGGTCGACCTCATGGACGTGTTCCAGAGATCGCTCGTGATTCGCGGCCTGCTTCGCAGCCATTGGGATCGGCTCGCGGTCGGCCGGTATACAGACGTTGCATGTCCAGCGATCGCGGCCGGTGTTCGTGAAATCTAGACGGTCCATTAGACGGACAGGGAGAGAAGTGAGATATGGCGGACTTACGCTCAGGGTGTGCGAATTTTGGCTTCCGCGACTTGGGAGACATCGCAAACTCCGTCCAGGTGTGTAACGCCCGAGATGAGGTAGATGCTAAGCCCTTAGCGACAGGGAAGGTAGTGGGTATGGGTGGGCCGGTGTGAGACTACGGTTGAGCTTTATGAAGAAAGCACAACGGTTGGGAGAGCTGCGATGTGGACTCTCTCCATAACGAGGTTTCCAACCCTCATGAGTGTTCCAGGCGAAGTTATTGTGGGCCGGCGCTTACCAGCTTTGCGGCGCGCACGTGCTCATGACGTAAATCTGAGCTGTCCTCCCGCTGCCCGTTTGCCGCCCAGATTTCGTTTAGATCCGTTAGCTACTCAATTCCAGTAAGTACGACAAATGTTAGGTACGTGTACAACAAAAATGCTTCGGCGTATAGATGTCCATGCAAATTCTCTGTCAGTCTTAGCTTGTTTACGACGGTCCTGGCAGGGGGTCGACCCAAGTGCCATTCGGCCAAAGAGTGGCGGGCATCGTAAGTCACCTGCCGTCCCAGAATTCGTGAACTACACAACTTCCTCATCAGTCTTATCGATCGTAAGACGCCGCGACAGACTCACCGCGAGGCGGAAGAAGTGCGGGATTCCAGCTTCGAGCGCAGCGAACGAGTAGTTCAGCGCAGTCCCCACGTAGCGCTCAACGTCGTCGACGAGGAGGGCAAAGCCGTCCCAGCCCTGCCCGTCGGGGAATGTCTGCCAGAAGATTGTTTGGTTGTTGAAAGGGACTGACGCGTTGAAGGTCGTGGAGTTGGTGAGGAAGGTGGGAAGCGCGCTCCCTATCGGTGCGTCGCGACGAAGCTAAAGATGTAGAGACGATCAGAAGTGCCGATAGGGCGCGAAGAACTCGCGCGGCTGACCTGTGCCGCAGTTTGCAGGATGGAGTCGAACCCCCAAGCCGCTGCGCCGTTGAGAAACATGCCTAGAAGAAGGCCCTGATAAATCGCGGACAACCGAGTAGGAAACGCGGTTCCAGGTATGAGCGCCATTGCAATTATATAGTGATGGATGCGCAGGCTGAGCGATGGTAGCAGTGCTAAAACCATAAGGACTAGCCCTCCAGCGATATACCAGAAGAGATAGTGCGGCAGCCAGCCTGTCTTCCGGATGACCCGCACTTGGTTTACAGCGATGACGACGACCACAATTATGATGATGATGAGGGCAGTAAGTCCACCGGGTTGCGATCTGATATCTGCTGGAGTCAACCTGCTAATCGGGATTTTGTCAAGGGTCATGTTCTCGAGTACAGTGACCCAATACGGGCCGAGGTACCAGACGGCACCCTCCAGCGGCATCTCCGTTGCAAAGACGGGAAGCACAAACCGATATGCCAACCGCCAGAAAGCGTAGCAGATGAACAGTGTTGGCAAAAATGTGCCGAACCCGTCTGCGAGGTCTGGAGGGTTGCTGCGGGGCTGCGAGAAGAGCGTAACGTGCCAGTAGCCGATGCAGACGAGACACCAGAAGAGGACGATGGGCTTCGGTCGCAGCACCATGAAAAGCAGGGCGGTGATGATAACATTCATGACGAGGGCTTCGTTCCGCAGGTCCGCACAATTCGAGAAGGGCGGGGATGGAGAGAAGCGGAAGGATAGAGGAAACACGGAACGGAACCCAATTGATGTGAGTCCATGTGCAGAACGAGGAAGAAAATCTGTGAAGTTTCCCACAAGGTTAATAGTTCCGCAGCCGCCTCTAGAGTTACTGATCAGGCCACTGAGGGTTGGCAGGTCAGCAAATGCATGCATGATACCGCGGAGTTCCATGACTTACGCCTGAAGAGCTGCAGCGCATATGAAGCTGTCGCCCCGATATGTCTGCTGATCGTCACCGCCGCCAACAATGAGCGGTTGGAAGTCCATCTGCTCGTTTCCTATGGTTCGTGGGTTCTGAAGAATGACCCCCGCGCATTGCGCTGGACATCGGAAGTCGAAAGTGGTATTGGTGAATGGCGCACAAGCCTGGCCATCCAGGCCGCATCCGTCATTTGCTGACCAGTATGCTGCGGTGCAGCCAATAAATGACTCTGCCGGGACCTCGAACGACTGAGCACGGGCGAAGAACGCGACCCCGATGATGTAGGCCGCCGCTAGGACAGCCAGAAGCCAGGGCGAGGTAAGATGCTGTGTCCGGCGTATGAAGTTCGTCTCCATGGGCAATGTAAATGTCGTCCTGCCCACGGTCCAAGTCAACTGGAGACATGGCGATGGCTCTGAACTAGCGGTCAGCCGACCGTCAAATACACCTTCGTGATGCCAAGACTCACCTGGAATATCATGCTTTGGACCAGGGCCTTTCACGTAGGCTATTAGGCGTTTAGCTTTCCTGTGAAGTGCGGGATATCTAGCGGCAACGTGCTTGTCGAGGCGGGTCGGCCATCGTGGAGACCGTTGCGGGGAAGGAATGGGGAGTTCAATGGCATCTACATCTGCATCGATTTTGCCGTGTAGTGAATTACGCTCCGGGTCAGGACGCTTCTGCAGCGAGCTCGAGCTCGAGCTAGCCTCCATGAGCGACGAGGAGCTAAAATGTGGAGGAAGAGGCAAAACAGCATGTCAAGGCTGTGAAGCCGCATGATCAGTGTATCAGCTGAGAGTTTGGCAACGACGAGAAAACCATCTGGTAAGCATGCACACGACCCCTGCCCAAGCCGAAGATCCGGAAATAGATCAGGAACCCATTTTGGGCAAATATCGCGGACGAGTGTCAGCCTCCGTCAGCGCTTCAAAGTAAGGATCGCTTGAAGCTTTGGAAGGAAGCAACGCAGATGCCTCAAATGCCTCAACAACACCTTCCTCAGGTTCTGTCGTAGCTCTAATCATCAGGAAATTGACGTGATGTTCGATCGTCAGCTTGATATCGTTATCGGTTCTCTTGGTGTGCCCAACAGTTAATACAAGTGGCCCGCGGCCCAAAGTATGCATGGAACATAGCAGAGAGATTCTGAGAAGCAGCGATGGCATCTACTTATAGAGATTCGTTGAGAAGCCTGGTTATATAGTACACGAGCTCCTTGTAGCCCTTGTTCAAGATATCGTACAGTGTTTCCACCACTTAACGTCTAAGCAATGGATCGAGCGCATATGATGGAGTTCTGCACAGGCTTCGTCTACGCCTCTGTAGTCCAACATAGTCAGTGCTAGGACAAGCAAGAGTGTCATGATACGCACGATAATCATAGACCAGCCGAGCTTGGATGTGTTCACCGTCTTTCCCGGTGAAGTCGACATGCCGGACATGTCTCCTCTCGCCGTCGATCTCCTCGAATCCCCACGTCTGAGCAACAAAACGCGTCAACCCCTACAGAACACGAACCACACGATCTCAAAACGCACCTGATTTGCGACCCAAACATTGCCGCTCTTCGGCGTGTCGCTCTCGACATACGAGTTGATAGCGCCGTGCTCCGCAACATCCGCCGTCCATCCGCTCTTCAAGAACTCGTTGTCGAGCTCGTCAAGCTTCACCCTCCTCGACTGACCAACGACGGCTCCGAAAACATGGTCCTCGTGCTCCCTGCGCTGCCAGTCTAGCGTGCGGTTCTCGGTGGTGCCCTTGATCCCACCAGTGAGGGTCGTGTCGACGTCGATGTGCTCGAGTCCGTCGTCGCCCTTGTAGTGCTTGATCGTCAGGGTGATGGTAGCGAGGCCGATCGCCTTGCGCGTGAACCATCCGACGCCTTGAAGCCTCAGGATCTCATCAGTGCTGTCGCTCTTCGACTTGTTCTATGTAGGAACGCGTCAATATCTAATGTCGCAATCCTTGGAAGACTGCATACCAGGACATATGTGCCGGTGATATCCAGTGTGGTCAAATCTGAAGGAACGGACATCGCTTCCGATGCAGCGTGTATACGGGCTGGGTGGTCCAAGGAAGGGTCGTTAAGGAGGCTCTCAGATGAACAGGATCAGAACAGGCAATGCCCGTAATGCGTTATATAAATACTGGAGCGGTATGGACCCATGCTAGATGTCCGATGTCGCATCGTCCATATCTCGTGCGAATTGAGCGAGGCTTTACAGCATCTCAAAGAATCATGCGATTGTGGATGAAGAGACGGCTACATGGTGCACTATCATTCCAGTCAACCGCTTGATGTCCACTTGACGCGAGATTCGTGTACATGCTACATTGCTATTTACGGCTCACTCAATGGATGCAATGCCCAGTGCTTGCGCAGCGCACAGAGACAGTCGCTGTATCATGTACTCACCAACTGAAGTAACCGGGCAGTAACCGGCAACCGGTGGAGAATTGCAGAATATTGTGAAGCTCGTAATGGTCACGACCCGATGATCGTCATCTAGGGTTGTTGATCATATGGTCATTGCATGGAAAAGTCCCGCCACGGAAGCGCACAAACTCGGGCACGCAGTTGGTATGCGGATCTGACCATTGGTGGTGCGAATGTTTTTCGCCATTGAGCATAGTTATTCTTGGTAAGAACGATCCGAATAATGGAGAGGTCGGGGAAGGCCTGCCATCCCGATGGCTCTCCAGTGAGCGGGATCAGAGTTTCCAGACTTCTTCCAAGACGATAGACTCGGCTTACATTCCATGGTTGAGTCGCTCGACTTTGAATGCAGGGAACTCAACCGCAAGATGCTCGCTGATAAAACTGGTAGATTTCTCAAAGACTGCGAATGATGATCTGCGATCAGTCAGGAAAATTCCCGCCGACGATGTGGGATGTGCATTACCTTCATAAACCTACTCTTTCGGTGGGAAGATGGATATCACGCTCCAGATCGCGTCTTTCGCCGTCTCCCAAGCTTTAGGACCTCTGCTCTCCTCCCCTCCAAGTTCAACCATGAGTCCGTCCCTTGACCACTCCAGCCAGATAGCTATATTTCCCGATGACGGTCCCGAACCTCCACCTTTCCTGTCGGGTTCGCCAAGTGCTGTAACGAAGTCCTTGCCTGTCATTGTCGTAGAGACCTCCAGAGGCGAAGGGCGGGGCTTTCCATCGTCCTTTGGTTCCTCTGAAATCGGAACTGCTAGGGGGAGGGCAGGGTATGGGGTGAAGGATGGATTTGACGCGTGAGGGGGTTTGGGACTGCTAGAAGATCCGTCCTTGGATGAAATTGTGTTGTAGATATCAATACCATCTAGGATAAGATCTTCATCTCTCAAGTCCGACCGTCCTAACCCTGTCTTTGGTTTATATCCTTTGGTCGGGGTAAAAAGCAGGCTCAAGCCCAATTGATAGTAATTGAAATATACTGCGTCGGAGTAGGACTTCACCTCCGGAGTCGTCGCGCCTTCTGCTTCAGATGCCTGAGAGGCCAAGAGTGTCAAATAGTTCGAGATGTGCTCTGAGGAGGGGTTTAAACCAAGCAGATGTTGTGCGCTCGAAGTCTCTGACATCGATGTAAATAGAGAGACAGTGGTTAAGCGCCTATTGGCATTAGTCGCGTATCCGATTTCGAGAATAAGCGCCCAATGACGACAATCACGTGGCAACGCGTCCTCTCCTGCTCGCCGCGTCTACGTTCGCGTCTGCTCCTCTTCTCGCAAGTAGAGTGCGCATACTCGCCGCTGGATCAGGCCACGCGACAAAGGTTTTCCTGAGCTAATCTCGACCATGGCAGATCGCTCAGAGGCCAGTGTCAAAGCCAGGTCCCAGCAACCGGTCACGCCGCCGACGCGCATACAGAGACTGTCGTCTTTTATCTCAAGGATACTGTGGTGGCCACTAGAAGTCTTTCGCAACATCTTCGTTGCTGTAGCTCGTCCTTCCACCCCTCCTATAGTTTCTATATCCATCTTTCTTCTTGTGGTCCCGCTGCTCTTAATCCTGTCCATAGCAGCTGGAGCGTACGTCTGGTCGAGTGTTGCCGTCAGTTGGGAGGCGCCTCTCTACCTCCAATATGGGTAAATGACTTTCAGTTTGATTTGCATCACATACAAGCTCATTTCTATGTCCCATAGCGAAGGCCGGCCTCCCTTTGCAGACGTCATCCTTCCGTCCTTGAGCACGTCACAACCCTATGACATCTCATTGGACTTGGTAGTACCTGCGACTGATACCAACTATAATCTCGGGAATTTTATGACGACATTGACTCTTGCTACACCATCCAATAGGACCCTTGTCTCTGTCCGACGTCCGGTGAGTCTGAGCCGGAATTTGTGAGGCTAATGCTTGACGCGGCTTTCAGGCCATCGTACTCCCTCCTAAATCGTCTATCGCATTTCTGTTGCCATCTCCAACAACTACCGCGCTTCAGCTGAGCTTATTACAATCGTACATGTTCGGGACGAGCACTGTCATCGCGAGAGTGGAACTTGGGAGACGCGATGAATGGAGAACCATTGGAAAAGGCGAAGGCCGAGAGTTAAGCGTTCTTTCAGCTTCCGTAATTGGGACAGTGAGGCACAAGGGTATACGGTCAGTGTAGCTTGCCGTATGCCATATCTTCAATCTGACTGACCTTCGTTTCAATAGTGGCCTCGTATCTCGCTATCCTCTCCTGTCCGCCGTAGTTGCCTCTTCGACATTCCTCGTCATAGGCTTAGCCTTCCTCTTCACCCAAGTCTTCTTTTTGCCCGCAGTCCAGTGGAAGGCAGGCGAAAATTCGGAAGTGTCCGATTCCGGTGTCCTGCCAGAAGTCAAGCAAGAAGGCGGCACAGAGAAACGATTGCGGAAAAGATCCTCGTTGAAGGGCACCCGAACCTCACGAGGCAGAGATGACAGTCTAGTGAGTTCCCGGCCTTTGTGCTGGATTTGCTTGAATATCTGACGCGTCTTTGCAGGGAGAAGAAGTACCAGTCACTCAGATGCCTGCCGCAAATACCGTAGACACTCCGCTGCGTCGCCGCCGCTCACGGCTTTCGCTGGGAGACCCTGACTCCGAGTAGGAGCATTGGCCTGTGCGAGGTCGGTTTTGGAGCAGGTCGTTCGCTCCGTTCGCTGGTGATGCTGGAGGCGGCTTCCTATATTGTAACTTAGCTCTCGTACGACAGTCTGGGCAGGGCAGAGCTCGATGCGTTGTAATATTGTAATTGTCGTAACTGTTCTTAACGAAGGACTTTTTTGGTCTATGACATGCCTCCCGACTGCTTTCGGCGTTATCTTCCGTTTGCCGTCCTCGATCGAGATCCGGAAGGATTCACTGCGTTCCAGGCTGACTTGCACCGGCGATTACTTCTCCAAATGCAATCCATGATGGCGCATGGTTTCTGTTCGGCCTCACCGGCTCTCATGCACCTTTATGGCATGGCGAAGATGCGACCGACTTAACCCAGAACCCTTCTTTCCGGCAACCTATCACATTGGACCGCTCCCCACAGCAGAGCGACCTACTTATGAGTTCATTCGATACAGAGAACCTCTTCGGAGTGCGCGGAAAAATCGTCCTGGTGACGGGAGGGAGCAGAGGCATTGGAAAACATGTGCGCATATTAGCTTGTCACCTATGTAACGAGCGTCATGAACCTGACCTTTGCCTCGAGACTAGATCGCCGCCGGCTTTGTGAGGAACGGCGCAAAGGTCTACATCTCGTCTCGGTCTGCGAAAGACTGCCAGAGCACAGCGGATGAGCTCAATGCACTCGGACCGGGATCGTGCGTTCCTTTTCCTGCAGACATGCAGAAGCTGTCGGAGGTAGAGCGCCTCGTCGGTGAGCTGTCGAGAAGAGAGCAGGCGTTGCACGTTCTGGTCAACAACGCGGGGACCACCTGGGGAGAGTCGATCGACGATCATCCGGTGGGTGGAGCTACTTAGTGCGTCGGCACATAGGACTAAAAGCTGGATTAGGACGAGGCTTTCAGCAAGGTGCTGACGCTCAATCTGCAACGCGTCTTCACGCTCACGCAGAAATGCCTCCCATTGCTGCGAGCTGCTGCCGCACAAGGCGGTCAAGACGGAGGTCACTACAAGGACCCTGCTCGTATCATCAACGTAAGTCAGAGCTGTCTATTGCATAGACAGGCATTTGATAGTACATCTGCGGTTTGTGCCTTCAGATCGGGTCTGTTGAAGCGGATACTGTCCCAGACCATGAAACGTATGCGTATTCTTCTTCGAAGGCAGCTTTGCATCAACTCAGCCGTCATCTCGCGGGTCGTCTGGGCCCTGAGGGCATAACTTCGAACACGATCGCATGCGGACCCTTCGCGACCAAAAGTGAGCGCCAAAATATGTCTTTTCGTACTGCTGCTGACACTCATTCTCCAGTGATGGGATTCATTCTCAACACGCTGCGAGATGTCGTCCTCGATCGTGTTCCTCTCTCGCGCATCGGCACACCAGAAGACGTAGCAGGCACTGCGATCTACCTGGCCAGCCGTGCAGGCGCATTCGTAACCGGTGCGACCATAACGTTAGATGGGGGACTAGTGGTGCGCATGCCTAGTATTTCCAAGCTCTAGATACCCTGGAGTTATATCCGCCTACATATATACCGAACAGCAGTCCGTAAAGATATTCTAATGTATGGTTGTCCATCCAGCGATCTTGCCGAAATGTCTGTCAGAAGTTGAGGTCTGGTCGCTCCATCTCTAGCGCGGCCCGCGGCCGCCTTTCCGGGGCGGGAGGTATGTTCGTCGCCCTCTTGCCCGCCTCACTCTTACGGAACTTGAGCGGCTTAACCGTCGACGTCGATTTGGGGACGGCCGGGACCTCCTTCGCTTCGCTCTTCCTCGATACCTCCAGCTTGGGCGTCGACACTTTCCTTGGGATCATGCTCTTCCGTGGGGTTTCCCGTGGTGCCTCCTTCGCCTCGCTCTTCCGTGGAGTTTCTCTTGGGACCTCCCGCGCGACACTCTTCCTCGGGGTTTCTGGGACGCTTTCCTTTGCGGCATTTTGTGTCGGGGGCTCCTGAGGGAGCTCTATCGCGACACTTGGCCTCGGGAGCTCCTTAGTGACCTTCGCTGCGCTCTGTCTTGGGAGCTCTCTGGTGGCCTGCTTCGTATTGCCTTCCCTTGAGATCACCGTCACCTTGGTAGTCTCCCTGGCTTCGCTCTTTCTCGAGATCGCCTTGGTAGCCTCATCCTTTGTCTGGGTATCCTTGGGGGACTCCTTGGACTCACTCTGCTTGGGAACCTCCTTTGGGACCTCCTTCGCTGCCGACTCGCCCGAGACCTCCTTCGAGACTTCCTTCACCTCGCTCTTCCTTGGGACGTCCTTGACGGGCCCCGGCTTCTCGATTAGCTCCGGGATAGCCTTTTTGTCCTCCTTGGGCTCAATCACCGTTGGAATCTCCTGGTCGATCTCGAGCATGACCTGCTCCAGTGTTAGCGAAAGTGCCTCTGAGGCCTTCTGCTCGCGTTCGGGCGATGCCTCCTTCAAACCTTCCTTCTCCTCGCCTTTCTTCTCTGTCTCCGCTGGGACCTCTTTCGTATCGGCTGGCGCTTCAACAACTTGTTTTGGAGGCCCCTCCTCAGGTTTCGCTACGGCTTCCTCTCTGACTTCCGTTTCAGCAGCCTTCTTTGCGACCTCATCGACTTTCTTCTCGACCTCCTTTTCCTCGACCACTTTCTCAGCCACCTTCTCCACTTGCTTGTCGACTTCCCTTTCGTCGCTCTTCGACTCGACCGTCGATTCGGCTTTCTCCTCGACCTTCGGCTCGACCTTCTCAACCTTCGGCTCGACTTTCTCGACTTTCGGATCCGCCTTCTTCTCGACGTGAGGTTCCTTCTTCTCCACTCTGGGTTCCTCCTTCTCGACCCTCGGTTTCTCCTGTTTCTCGACTTTTGGTTCCTGCTTCTCAGCTTTCGGCTCCTTCGCACCTGGGGCACTCAATCCCTTCACCAAGTCCCCGGCATCGTCTCCCTCGAGTCCCAGATCTGCCACTAGCTGCAGCAGATCGTCCTCCGTAACCTTAACGCCCTGCAACCCGAACCCAACCAGCTCTTCGCCGACATCAAACTCCTCGTCATTCCGTTGTCGGAGTTGCGCCACGACCTTCTGCATCTCCGGGTCCGCCGGGCCACCGGGCGAGAGGTGCGTGCCGGACGGCGCGCGCTGTCCCATGAGCGGCGAGGGCGAGGATGTTCCAGGGCTGTTCCAGGAGGCTTTGTGATGGAGCTTGGCCATCTGTGATGGGGACTGGGCGCCGGGCACGCCGATGGGCTTCTCCTCGAGGATAGGTCGATCTTCTTCGACTGAGGGGTCATAGGGGTCGTTGAGTCGTAAGAAGATAGCTAGCTCGTCGAACTCGACGGCTTCTTCACTTGGGGGTGGTGTGATAAATATAAAGGTCGTATGAACAGATGATCATACATACAAGTCTGTAAATGACTGATGCGGCGAATTAGTGACTGTATAGGTCGTGTGAACATGAAGTTTAGCTTACACCGGGGCACTTTCCTCCAACAAGTATGCCGGGGAGCTGTTGCTTGTCTTAAACGCGCCAATGTTCTATATTGCCCGCGCATCAATGAATTCATTTGACTCACCTACTGGTGCTTTCCTCCTCCATAATCGCTTTGCTTCCTCATCGGACGCAAGGTCGTACGACTTGTATGGTATCCTCTTGGCCTGCAAGATGCGTAGTATGTATTCTGGCGTGGCATGAATACAGGGTACAAACATCCCTGAACCAACATGAAGACGGTGCGTACCCTGTCGTTGTCTCAATGCCGGCTGCGAGGCTATGGTGGTCAGAAAGACCTGAATTGGAGGCGACGGCATCGTTCCGTGTCAGTATCCAAGAAATGATGTGCAGCAGATGAAAGGGGAGCAGATGAGTAGAATTGAGGATCAAGGTAACAGACGCGGGGTTGCTGTTGCTCAGGCTATTGTTGGCGATCTCGATCTCTAATTACTGCGTACGTGGTTTCCTAATCCGTCCACTACGCCTCCGGGATCTCTTGGCGCGTTTCCTCCGCTTTCCTCAATTTACAGTGCA
The DNA here is from genome assembly GCA_003675405.1 of Hericium coralloides. NCBI lineage: Eukaryota > Fungi > Basidiomycota > Agaricomycetes > Russulales > Hericiaceae > Hericium > Hericium coralloides. Next base: position 792,901 of record QUOP01000221.1, on the reverse strand, counting down.
CTCACGATTGCGTTGGATTCTCTGACGGAAACCACGCGCTATACATAGACTTCTCCTTCTAATACAGAAAGAATCCGACCCCCCGATGTCGAACCCAAGCGTCCTCGTGGTCTGTCTGGGCAATATCTGCCGTTCTCCCATCGGCGAGGCCGTTCTCAAGCATACTGCGTCTGAACGTGGCCTGGACATCCAGGTAGACAGTGCAGGAACAGCGGGCTATCACGTCGGTGAAGAGCCCGATAGCCGGTAAGGCTGTTCACCATTCTAAGCGTGCCGTCTGAAGCTCAGTACCCGGAACAGAGCATTGGCGACGTTGCGCAAGGTTCGCAGACAGAGGTAGTCATTTGCGGCGAGCCAGTTTCTAAACTATCCTTCGTAGTTTGGGGTGCCGCTGAAACACGAGGCGCAACAAGTCAAGCCTGATGATTTCCGCCGATACACTCACATCCTCGCGGCCGATGAGTCGAATCTTCGCAATCTCATGCGGATCAAGCCGAGGGATTCCACCGCCGAGGTGAAGCTGTGGGGATCGTACCTAGACAACCGACCGATCGAAGACCCATATTATGGGGATTCCGTGAGTATCCATGCGTTCTCGAGCCACCAGGCTAGTGACAGTTTATGATATTGCAGAAAGACTTTGAGACCACCTATCACCAATGCGTGAGGTTGTCGAACGCGTTCTTAGACAAAGTGGTAGGCAAAGTAGATTCATAGAGGGAAATTGGGTTATTGTATACCTTAGAAAAGAGAGAGGGGCGGCTGTACATTCGAACTTCAATTGTAAAGTGCTGCCACTCTATTGCTTTCTTGCGATGCTTCATTGCGAAATGCTAAACTACTATAGATCACTCCCGACCGACGATCATGCTATATACTCAGTGGTGCGTCGGCATGTTCACGGATGCCCTGCTCGCAATGGCATCCTCTGCCTTCCAGAGACTAGTGGTCGTCTGCAAAGCAAAAGCGTGAGACTCTGGGTTGATCCCTACCAACGTGCACGTACCTTCTTCATTGTGTAGAACTCAAACGCGCTGAGGAAATAGTCAGTTAACGAGATGCGAAGCCTGAGCATGAAGGAGGCCTACCTCTTCCCGTAGAAACCAAGGTCGCCCAGAACGCTGGCCTTGCTACCACTCCACGAGAACATCGGCAATGGCACTGGGATGGGCACATTGATACCAATTTGACCAACGTTGATGTCAGTCTCAAACTTGCGAGCCGTTGCACCGGACTGCGTAAAAATGGCAGTGCCATTACCATAGCGGTTGACATTGATCACCTCGGTAGCCTCTTCGAGCGTGTCAGCACGGAGGAGGATAAGTACGGGGCCGAATATTTCTTCCCTTCAAGTAAACAGTCAGAATTCTCTCTAGTGTTTACAGAGCTTCTGACAACTTACTGATAACATTTCATGTTGGTGCCAGCCTCGATAATGGTCGGACCAACGAAGTTCCCGTGCTCGTACCCTGGAACTTGCACGACCCTGCCGTCCAGGTGGATCTTGCCGCCCTCGTCCTCTCCAGATTGAATCAAACGAAGGATGCGCTCCTTGGCGAATGGAGAGATAACGGGACCACTGCAAACAACAAATGGCGTGAGGGCTGAACGACTGAGGATATGAGAAAATCAAACAGACAGATCAGCATCCTTCTCGAAACCACCGTTGACCTTGAGCTTCGCGGCAGCGCTGACAAGGTCGGGTATCCACTCCTGGGCATCGCCGACAAGCACTGCAACTGAGATGGCCATGCAACGCTGGCCAGCAGCTACATGAAAATAGTTTCAGATACCGCTTGTAGGGAAGGGCGAAAGTTAATACGCACCACCGAAGGCAGCACCAGTGATAGCGTTGATAGCCAGATTCTTATTTGCTAAAAAGTGAGGGCGTTTTAACTCACTGCATTCACAACATAGAAATGCACAAACCGTCAGGCATTAACACTGCGTGGTTCTTAGCACCCATGTTAGACTGCACACGCTTGCCGTTTGCAGTACCCCTGCCGGCAGCGAGGAGATCAGTAAATCGGAGATTTGAAGAGTGAAAGACAAGAGTGAAAGACTATTTACCGATCGTATATGTGTTTACCAGCACGATCACCTCCGACGAAACTAATCGCACGGATACTAGGATGGTCGCATATGGCATTCACAGTAGGAACTGTGCCGTGCACGATGTTGATGACACCAGGTGGAAGACCCGCACGCTGACAGAGCTCAGCAATAATCATAGCTGCACCTGGGTCTCGTTCGGAGGGCTTGAGGATCAAAGTGTTGCCTGTTACTGTGGCCATTGGTATCGACCAGAGTGGTATCATTCTGTGGAAACGCATTTATGCCTGAATTGGTTGGGCAGTTTATCCGAAGTGGTTATTCACTTACGCGGGGAAATTGAATGGGGCGACGCTAGATGAGATCGTTTTAGCGTAATGGAGAGATCGGAGCGTCGTGGTTGGACGTACGCCGCAGTTACACCTAGCGGTACTTTGCGTACTTCGGTATCCATGTCCTTGCTCACTGAGGTACGTCAGGCCCAGAAGCAATCGGTGAAGAGTTTTCGGCAGACCTTCAATCTTCTCGCCAAGCAGGAGAGAAGGAGCACTAGCCGCGTGTTGAACTATCTGTAGTCCACGAAGAATATCTCCATGTGCATCTGCATGAATGCTAATTCAGCAGGGGTTGCAGACGTGCATCAGACACCTTCGCCTCACCTGGGAGGGTCTTCCCTTGTTCCAAAGTGATACTGGTAGCCAAAGCGTCTGCGTTCTCGCGAATAAGGCGCTCCAATCTGTGCCAGGGTCAATCTCGAGGCATCCCCTGTACGGACTAAGACATACTCGAAGATGAACTTCTGACGCGTCAGAACGGACGCTTTCCCCCACGTCTTGAAGGCTTCAGACGCAGCATGAACAGCCTGTTCAAATTCTGCGCTGGTCGTCTCCGGCACTCGGGTGAGCAGCGTTTGGGTTGACTACCAGCACTGTGAGTAAAAGTTACGTCTTGACAGAACGGCCACTTACCGGGTCCACCACATCAAGCCACTGCGTGGTCTTGCTCTGGACAAACTCTCCACCAATGTAATTCTTCGTGCTTTCGCCCGTTGCGCTTGTGCCTTTCCAGTCTCTCGACAGCTGCTCTGCCTTGGACCGGACCGCAGCATTCAGCCCGCTCAAGGGCGCACGCGACGTGGTGGTGGCATAACCACGGCCTCGTAAGACACGTAGAGACGGAGATCGACTGGTGAACATGACAGCGGTCAAGAGAGAGGCGGTCGAGAGAAAGTGAGCTCTGCGGGGAACGGAACGCCAGCCCCGCCCCGTGGGGTATAAACGGACCCGCTGATCTCGTGATTCAGGCGATGCACGGAGCTTGCCCGCAGAAGCGTTTTACGTTTCCCAACGGTGATGTCGGCAATCGAGCATCGAGACAAAGACACCAAACAAAAAGCGAATACTCTGTAGACAAGAGGTGCAGTGAACTTGACGTCGGTGCGCTGAAACTACAGGGCCAAAGCAATATTTGGCGTGAGTTAGCTTGAGCCATGTGACCGTATCGTGGAAGCGATGTATTTTGACGCGTCGACCGCGAGGGGCAGCGCTCGACTCGCCTCTTTGTCGCTCGTGACACTTCACCATCAAGACGTGAAGATCATGAACCCAAACTTCCTGCAGCCTGGTTCAGCATCCAACTCTTCTTCAACTCCGGATGCTTATTCTGCCGTAGCGAACGGCCTGACGATTCCCCAAAATCTCGCAGCGTTTGGACAAAACCAGCTTTTGGCTGCCTTGATGGCACAGAATTCGCAATCCTTTACTGGACAGCCTGCAGCAAATCCATTATGGGTCACACAGCAGCCTCAACAGCAGCAACAGCAAGGACAACAACAAGCTCAGCAACCATCGTCTTCGAACAGCATGCAAAATGCGATGATGGCCAGTTTCAACCCTATGCAGGTCTTTCAGCAGGCTTTTTCTAGTGCTGGCATGTCGGCTGCTGGCATAAATCCATTGAACCTTCTATCCGATGTTCTCAGATTCAGCGCCCCTGTCGGCCAGTCTCCCAACGACGAAGAGGTCCTGATTGCGGCACTTCGCGCCTGCCCTGGCAATGGTCTTAGCTACCGGCAGGTCCTTGAATCACTTCATGGCGTACGCCACATGCTCTCATCCGTGCCAGGCGATTTATCAATTGACATTCTGTTCTACTTCCAGATCAACAATCATGCAGCCAATCTCTGGAAAGATTACTACCTGGAACACAAATTCCGCCTCGATAAACGCGTCTCCGAGCAAGCAGACGCGCCTGCGAAGAAAGTAAAGAAACCAACCAATTTTGCGTCGATGTTCTCATCATCCGCTCCCCCGCGAGAACGGGACAACATCAAAGTGAAGAAAGAAAAATCGTTCCGCCGCGCGTCTCATCATGCCCCAACGACATCCACAAACTCCTCCACCACCCGTCTGACTATCAACAGCGTTTCGGCATCTTTACCCCCAGACATGTTCTCGGATGCAGAGCTGCCAGAGCCTCCTAGCCGCGAGCCTTCGCCACCGACCGAAATCGTAAAAAGCACGAAAGGCTACAAGTTCACCGAAGAAGACACTGATTTCATGATTAAATTCGTTGCCTGGGAGTTGCAGTGCGATCCTGGGGCAACAAAGGGCTCAATTTGCGATAAACTAACGGAAAAGGTAATCATTCTTCTTGAACGACTGAATCTTTAGCTGAAACAACGAAACAAAAGGCTCCTCATCACAGCGGCGCATCCTGGAGAACCCATTCGGGTAGAGTCCCTACCGTGGAGAAGCTGTTCGATGTCGCTCGAATCATTAAGAAGCGCTCTCGCATGGCTCTTCGTGACGAGGAGCCTGACGTCGAAGAAATCGAAGGCGAGTCTGAACCTGAAGCAGAAGATGAACAAGACGACGCCGATTATGCACCAAGTCATTACAGCTCTGACCTGCAATCGACCGATGATGAGGGCGAAATGGGCGCATCGGGAGATCCCTTCACGGTGACCGATGAACGCGCGGTCGCAAAATGGATTGCAGGGCACACGGATTGGGCCGCAACCAGTTACAGGGATCGCTGGGAATCTTTCTCGCGAAAGGTCCGTCTCTTCGCTAGGACTTTGCTCATCTGATTTTGAACACCACACGCAGTACCCTCAACGCTCGGATAAGGCTTGGGCAGAATACTATCGAAGGAATGAGCATGGTAAGCTAATCTCTTGGAGTGCGGTTGACGAGTTGATTGATGGTCCTCTTAGCGCTGCTTTCCCGGGCCAAGAGATATAGGAAACGTTCCAGAAAGCGGTTGGCCTCACAGCAGCGCGGCAAGCCCTCATGGGCGTCGTCGCCTATGAAGCGCAAATCTACAGACTCCAGTGCAGGACCCAGCAATTCTGTCCGCACCCATAAAGTGAAAGATGAACGCAAACGGCCCCGGGTCTAAGATCGTCTTGCAATGTTTGATCTGATTGGCATTTCGGACGAGGCTTCGCAAGATACCTTTTTTCGGATGGACATTTGTCACGAATACAGTACTGTAGGCTCATATCCTCAAGGCATTTCGTTCCTTATCTTTATACCTTCAGTTGTCCCAATTAAATACCTCATCCTTTGTTGCCCGAGGCATAGCCATTCATACGTATCGTAGACGCTTATGTTGTAAATAACATACAGCACGGATTGGTCGTGCTTCATACACCCAACGAAATACCCGATTTTTGTCATGCCGGCATGTGCATACCACGAGGACGTGAAGTGGTCCCCGCCACAAGCGCCCACGTGGGGAAGTGCATCGATCGGTTATAGACTCAGGCTGGCAACGCCTGCTGCTTTACTCTGCTCACCATCTACTTCCCTCTCTCGTACCCTTTCCGCACACTACTCTCGCTATCATGGATGAAGAATACGATGTACGCACAATCGGGAAGTATCTGCGCGACAATCCGCTGACTTTCGTCTCCAGGTCGTCGTCTTGGGCACTGGGCTGACCGAGTGTATCCTCTCCGGCCTCTTGTCCGTGGAGGGCAAGAAGGTCCTGCACATGGACCGCAATGACTACTACGGCGGCGACAGCGCGAGTCTCAACCTGACGCAGGTAAGCGATCTGCCCAGTCGATTTCCCATCGTGTCACTAAGAGCCGTACGCAGCTCTACCGCAAGTTCCGCCCTGATCAGTCTCCCCCGGCTGAGCTAGGCCGCGACAGAGATTACGCTGTTGATCTCGTCCCCAAGTTCATTATCGCGTCAGGAGAGCTCACCAAAATCCTCGTCCACACCGATGTCACCCGTTACCTCGAGTTCAAGCAGATCGCAGGCAGCTTCGTCTATCGCGACGGCAAGATCTCGAAGGTCCCCAGCACCGAGATGGAAGCCGTCAGGAGTCCGTTGATGGGTCTCTTTGAGAAACGTCGCGCGAAGAAGTTCTTCGAGTTTCTCCAGGGCTGGAAGGACGAGGATCCCGCTACGCACCAGGGTACGTTATCATTGCTTGAAGCAGGTGACTTCAGCTCACATTCGTTGCAGGTGTTGACCTTGACAAGGACAGCATGAAGAGTGTGTACGAGAAGTTCGGCCTGGAGCCTGGTACTCAGGACTTCATTGGCCATGCGATGGCGCTCTACCTCGACGATGAGTGAGTATCTGCTTGTCCTTGCCAGACCTCATCATCCTGATGTGCACTTCAGCTACATCAACAAGCCAGCCCGTCCTGCATACGACCGTATTGTCCTCTACACTTCCTCAATGGCGCGTTACGGCAAATCGCCCTACATCTACCCTCTCTACGGTCTCGGCGAGCTCCCGCAGTCCTTCGCTCGTCTGTCCGCCATCTACGGTGGTACTTACATGCTCGACAAGTCGATCGACGAGATTGTCACCGATGCCGATGGCAAGTTTGTCGGCGTGCGCTCTGGCAAGGAGACCGTGAAGGCGAAGCAGGTTATTGGTGATCCGAGCTACTTCGGCGCCGGCAACGCCGGTGGTGGAAAGGTCCGCGTCGTCGAAGAGGGCAAGGTCATCCGCGCCATTTGCATCCTCAAGCACCCCATCCCCGGCACAGAGGATTCGGATTCCGTTCAGATCATCATCCCGCAGAACCAAGTGGGACGGAAGAACGGTCAGTTAGCTCTCATATGGTGTTGTATATCTCTCAAGTATTTAAACCGCTAGATATCTACATTGCGATGGTCTCCTCCACCCACAACGTTTGCGCCAAGGATGTCCACGTTGCAATCGTCAGCACGATCGTTGAGACGGACAAGCCTGAGCAGGAGATCGCTCCCGGTCTCCAGCTGCTTGGTCCTATCTACGATAAGTGAGTCCATCTGTATGAAGGTTTTGCTCGTCCGCTTATTGTACTTCCCCAGGTTTGTCTCCGTCACGCCACTGTATACGCCCACGTCCGACGGCAAGGCAGACAACATCTACATCACCCGCTCGTACGACGCGACCAGCCACTTCGAGACCGTCGTAGAGGATGTGCAGGACGTGTGGAAGCGAGTCGTCGGTACAGACCTCGTTCTCAAGAAGCGCGAGGTGGAAGTCGAGCAGTAGATGATCTCAGTATTACACACGTTCTTTTTCGCATTTTCTCATCAGCCTCTTTAATCGGTGTTTTTCCCTGTAACGCTTTGGATTCAGCAGCAGCATCACATAAATCTGTACAGTCATTATGAGCTCAATCGAGCGGCATTCGTTTTCGCCAATTAAAAGCTTTCTTTGGCTAGAAGTTCATCAAGCCTTTCATAGAATGGCTTCTCGTAATTAATCTGCGAAGAGGCTAGAAGAATGCATCCATGTCGAACTCTGGTACATTCACATCCTGTTTCGCCGACTTCATCAGGCTGCCAAGACCTGCTTTCCGCGCTAGCAGATCGCCCTCCTCCTTGATCGTCTCCGGCGGCTGCGTGAGCACCACCTTCTCTGGCTCTCCGGGTTCGGGAGACGCACGACGAGTAGGAGGTGCTGTTGATACATCCATGTCGATCATGATGGACGACCTGCGACGCAGAGCAGGCTCCATCGCGAACATGCGACGTGGAGAAATGGGACTTGGTGGTGCCGCCGGTCGAGTAGGCGGCTCGCGGACGACGGTCGACGGCCTGTCGAATGACCAGGATCGCACTAAATCGAGGGCTAGAACATGACAGCCTATCATCCAATTTATGGTCAGTTAGTATAATAGTGTGAGGTGGAGTTGTCCATACCCATTCGGACGAATACGCGCGCCATCTGCAGGACGAAGTTGAACTCAAGCCGGCCCGAAATTTCGCTGGTGCCCATCGCAGTCTGCAGTGTCTTCGACTTCAGCTGCGAGAACAGGAGAGCCAGACTCGGATCGTCGTAATTCGAGGAACCAATATCCGTGATTTGCACGTCAAGGCTGCTAGCAGTGTCTTGCAAAGGAGTCTTTCGGTTCGATGCAATTAGGAACATGCACTTTGATGGTGGATATATGCACTTACCACAAGTATCCTCACTGCGAGGTCTCGTCGGTTCAGCAACCAGAATGCCCAACTCCCGAGCCATCTATTTCCATAACGGAAGGCTGTAGGAATCACAGTGTTGCGCAGCACTTGGGTCAGAAGAGGGCCGTCATCTCGCTGCTCGACGACACGACATAAGGCCACTGCAAGCTGAAAGTCATTTAATTGCCTGATGCAGACGTTGACTGCATCTTTCAAGGAGCCTCCCAGGATGAAGAACGCCGCTGCGTACTCTGGAAAGCCGATATCAGCGCATACATGAGCAGGTTGTATTGTCGTACGCACCAAAACGGCGTTTGCTCAGCAGAGCAAACGCATTTTTAAGTGCTACGGTTCGATATCGAGCATCGCTGAAGTCGTTGGAGAGAAACTTCAGCATCACGTTTTGTTCTTTGTGCCATGCCGCTTGTCTCCATAGTCCGTGTACCAACTTATGCTTGCCGAGAGCGAAGTAGAACAACGAGCACGCGGTTGGATCACGGGCATCGCCAGCCATGTACTCATTCCGTGCAATAACTTCCATTTGTGCTTTCTAGAATCAGTGCGTGAGTCGGATACTATTAGTCACAAATTCAAGACGGGCATACCATGGCGTCCAGGGAGGTGAGCCAGAGAAAGACTCCGAGTGACCGCGCATCGCTCCAAGTCATCTTGTTCTGGCATGCCACAGACGACGCGGTCAATAAGAGGCCTTGACTCTCGCTGTGGAAAGCCCAGATCATGTCGCGGTAGCGCAAACGCTCTCGCCACCCTGTCTTGCGGGCGATGCTGCCTTGAGAAGCCGGACTACCGGGAGAAGTCGCTCGAAGGTTGAGTATGTAGAACGATCGCATGGAAATGAGGTATCGGAGTCCATTTGCATCCAGTGCGCGGCGAGATTCATCTACCTACATAAGACCTGTCATTCAGCACCATGGTCTTCCATACAAGCAAATGACTTGCCTCTAATGTGGCCTGTATCAGCACTAATAGATGCGCCTGTTCATTTGGCGTTAGGTGAGGTAGAGGATTGGCCTCCAATCGTTCCATCAATTTATCCACTAGATCCCGAGAAAAGCCCTCCTCATATGGTCTGTGAAGATGTATCAGTCTAAACACCCATTGACAGTAATAACGAAAAGCCTCACTCATCGTTTTGCGCGGGCAGCTCAAAAAGCGACGAATACTGACGCCGATGTAATCGCTTGTCCTAAGGAAACGCCCGATGAGCTCGTTGTCTGTTTAGGCTGACGGAATAGTGGATCCATACATTTTCTGTGCTATTCAGCTGACCTTTCCGTAAGAAGTGGTCAATTGCAACCGGAGTAGACTTGAATTTGCCATCATGCAATTCGTAAAATCTCTCCAGGTCCCTTGCAAGGTTGACGATGATCTCTTTGACAAGCTCAAGTTTCTCTGCAACATAACCAATTAGGCTAAAGTGGATTTAGGTCAAACCTTGATAACGCACCCCACAGTAAACATTGCAAAAGCATTTGAGGATGATAATCTTCCAAGGGACCGTTCAGCCTTGCGACATGCTCAAATAGTCCTTCTGACGGCTCGGCACCTTTCACAGGTCGCGGCTGCCCATACAAGAGCATCTGATGCCCAGAACCGATGAGCAGGGAGCCATGCGTCAACCAGATAGAGTCCCTAATCGAATGAGGTAAAATGCTGCGGATGTGATAGAAAAATACATGAGCACATCGCCGGGGAAATCTAAGACAACCAACACCTACTTGCCAATTTCGATCGTCTTAAGGACACCCCATCCAGGATATTCGTCGAAGTATGTCATGCGCTGTTGACAGAGCAGCTCGACACGATACGCAAACCCGACTGCGAGAATGCTCTGATTATCAGGTGTGGAGCTCCAATCGAGGTCGTTCACAGGATCTGAAGAGCTAAGAAACTTGGTGTACTCCAGCCCTGAAGCGAACTCTGACTCCTTGGAGTCCCAGATGGTGAGCTCTTCGCCATCCGGCCCTGGCACGACTGCAAGAGGAGGACGATAAACTTCAGCACTTGCGACATGACAAACATTTCTATGAAACTTACCGAGGGCGGTCTTCTTAGCGGAACTACACCTTGCCCTGCTGATTTTTGTCCGGCCAGTGCGCACTCTGCCCGTGCTGCGCCAGCCAGCATCCGTCGCTTCACCGGGCACCCAGAACATCAGTTCGCCGTCCTGCGCTACGCTAAGCAGCACGTCGTGCGCGGGAGTCGTGCCGCTACTGCCTGCACTCCACGCCATGGGGTCTACGGGCAGGATGAACGATAAAGGCGACTTCAGGGGAAGAGTCGTGTTGGACTGTATGCTAAGGGTGGCTGACGGATCATAGGTGGCATGGATGTGGATGATCGAAGGGGTGGGGTCGGTCGTGATGCCGAATATACATTCGTGAGGTCCAGGAGAGGAAGGAGGGAGTGAGAATAGCAAAGATATCTCGGGAACGGGTAAAAATGCAGGCGGGTCAGTGTGCAGAGTGAGCAGCTGGTCAAGACGTGAATATGTGGCGAAGGTGCGGCCTATTCAAGACGGACAAACGTAGTTGTAAGTACTGTAGCATGGCTCTTGAAATCGAAGATAACACGTACCGCCATCGAGAACGACTACATGATCTGCAGATGACCATCGACCTGCGCGTACCAGCCTGGAGCCTCGGTCGTGTGCGTACCAGACCTCGCCACCTTCCTCACGCAGGACAGCGACAGCCTTCCCATCAGGTGTCCGAGAGAAATGTACGATATGTGACTCTTCTTCTGGGACGCGATCAATTCCGTGAGCCTGCGGGCACAGGCCCTCGGAACGTGCATCAAAGAAGCTGAGCGGATCAAAAGAGCATGTAGCCAGAGGAGAGGAGGTCACAAGGGTGAGGGCCTTGTGACCGGGATTAGGGAGGATGTACAGATGTGACGGTAGGACAGGAAAGACGGAGGTCGCTGTGTGAAGGAGAGTGAACTGCTTGAGGAGACTAGGGGGACGGCGGTCAATGTTCTGCAGAGCGGTCAGGTGTCAAATTCTCGCAATGTAAATTCATTCGACCTACCGCTACTGCCCTGACGACAAGAGAACCGTCCGCCAGGACTCTGAGGAATAAATCCCAGCCTTCATCCAGGATATCCTTCGCTCTGCGAACCTTTGCGCTCTCCTCACTCAATTGGCCATTCCGCAATGCCGTCGCCAACTCCTCTCCAATGACTGCCCTGTCTAGCCAAAACACATGCGAGTCTGGAGATGTTCCTAATGACATTGAAAAAGGCAGAGATGAGAAGAGATCTACGGATGCATGTAGTTGCAAATGTTGCGGAGAGTCTATGACCGGCATGAAAATGCGCAGAACGGAATCTGACGTGACGGTGTACAATATGAGGTCATCACTATGCAGAGTCAATCTATATAACCATGTTCCATACTAAAGTATAACGCACCGACTTGAAGCTTGCGCGTGGCGCCACGCGAAATCCAGCAAGGGCCGCGGATGTGGAATGGCCTGAATTTGACGGCCAGAGGTTGTGAGGTATATGCGCACTAAATTATCGTTCTGCAGAATGTTCTAGTGATGCAATAGATAGCAATAGGAGGTCCCCATTCACCTGTGAAGTGCTCGCCAAATTCATGAGCGAGGGCGAAAAGCGGATCCGTGAAGGTGTGGGCACACTGTCGCGATCATTGAAAACCTGTGGGGAAGGTGGCATACGCCATTGACACGTACCTGCATGTCCACTTTGCGGACCATGTTGGGAGGTCGTTCTCCAAGATGAGAGTGTAAATGGACAATGTTTTGTCACTAGCCACAGCCAGTAGGCCTAGGACGGTCCGTCAAATTGGTGGCGAATTAATGGCGAATTATAATACCTGATCGGCACTCCAATGCGCTCACGACACGTCCTTTCGGGAGGATAAGGGATGAATGAACACGCCAGGTGTCCTGCTGGACACCCGAAAGGGACCAGGTAGCAATTCGCCTGCCTTTCGCGGCAACTATCTGTCAGAGGATGGGACATCTTTCGGCTGCATAGACAGATGAAGGGACACATACAAGCCTCATAGCAGAGTCTACAGTAAGGCAGCCAATCTTCTCATGGGATCGGCGTGCCCCAGGGAAGACCTCCCAAAACGCCAGGGCACGGATGAGAAGCAGAGTACGGGCATTAAGGAGTACGATAGTATCTGCAGAGGGGTAGAGCTGAGGCTTGTTTAGCGGGACTACAGGAGACATTAAATGGGACTCACTAGAAGGGTTTCCGTAGGTAGATAGAGATATCGCAGACCCGCGGGAGGGCAGCCGGAGTATGTCCGAAGCAGGTCTAGCATGGTGAGATGTCTGTTTGGATCAGACGACAAGTCGGTGGAGCGAATGAGTTATGAAGACACATTGCTCCTAGGAGTTGACAGAGGGCTGGACATCAGCGACGCGTCTCGGCGGAAACGGGCACGTGCCTTGAGGGGGAGGCGCGTTGTGCACGCCCCGCTCCGTCATGCTGCTTCCGCTGCGCACATCTTCCGATCGTCTCACTTGCCAACTCCTTCCATGCTAAACCCCCCATTCCTCCCAAGCTAGTTTTCATATAATCCTCTTGTGCAAGAGTGCTCTTACCGCTTTCCTTTTCACCATGCGACTCTGGCGCACCATACCACTCTCTCTAACCGTCCTGCCTCTAGCGGCAGCGGCGTCTCAAGTACCCCTCCAACCGCAGGCATCTCGCACCACCCTCGTCGATGCTCTCCAGGCCGACTCTGATTATACCTTACTCATCAAGCTGCTCCAACGAGCAAAGCTAATACCGACTTTGAACAGACTTAATGGCAGCACTTTCTTTGCCCCAACCAATGATGCTATCGAGCGTCATTCCAAGTCCAATCCTCTCTGGCACAGTTCATTGCACCAGGACGATACCCTCTTGGGCGACAACGTACATGCACAGCTGCGTCAGGAACTATTCTACCATCTCCTCAATTATTCTATCTCGCTTCCCCAGGACCAAGATGTACTAGTACTCAAGACTCTTCACTTTCCTCATCAGCATTTGGAGCCGCCCACACACGAACCACCACCTTATCCTCCTTGGATGCCCGTCCCCGGCGGAACGCTCGGCGGCGAACCGCAGCGCCTCAGGGTAGCACCGCGCGACAATGACGTCCGCGTCGGTGTAGACGCTTCTGGCAGCGGTGGAGTCAAAGTCGTCAAAGGCCTTGTTGATGCCGGCAACGGTGTATTGTTAGGCATAGATGATGTTCTGCAGGTTCCGCCCGATCTAGGTGCGTCTCAACACATGTATCCGGGGTGTTCCGTTCTCACCATGCGGGCTCACGTACAGCCAGCGTTGTGTCGGACCAGTCCTCCCTTTCTTATTTCCGCAGAATCCTCACGCCGGATATAGCCCGGCGTTTAAATAGCACGTCAGAAACCACCCTGTTCCTGCCTATTGACACGGCATGGGATGAGCTGCACCCCATTGAGCGGTTATATCTGGAGAGCGAATTTGCCACCGACGATCTCCAACGTATATTCAACATGCACGCTGTCGTGGCGAAGTCCGTCAAATGGTCCGAGTCGTTCGAACCTGCTATCAATCGTCAGTTCCGTTTCCTTGCATGCCATCATCTTCTCACCTTTGTATCAGTGACCACGCTTGACGGACAACAACTTGAGGTCGTCTCTACCCCGGATAGGGTGCTCGTTTCCGGCGCTGAGCTCGAGCAGCCCGACATCTACGCTTCTAATGGAGTCCTGCATACCGTGTCTTCATTGCTCATCCCTCCTGGGGCCCTTCGCTTGACACCAGAGAAGTTCCTGCTTACCCTGAACTGTACCAATTTTGTTTCCATGATTCATTCTGTCAACCTCACCTATCTCGTGAATGACACGGACACCAAATATACACTATCCTTGCGCCGCAGGATGATGTCATTTCCATGTATGATGACGGCGATCTTCCCGAGAAGGGTAGTGAGGAGTTGAGGAGGTGGCTCAAGTATCATTTCCTTCCGGGACAATGGAAGCCGAAGAAACTGGAAGACGGGATGTTGGTCGAGACAGAACTTGACGAACCTGGGTTGGGCGGAGGTAGACAAGTTCTCGCGGTAGAAGCCGACGGAAAGGACACGTCGTCGCTTTCGATTAGATTTGGCGGAGCATCCGTCGTCGGAGAACCTCGTGAGTTGGTTGCCAAACTCCGCCGCACTAATGGCTCATAAGTCTACGTCTACAGTGCAGATAAACAACACTCTCATTTACTTCGTATCACGACCGGTCGAACCTCCCGCGGATTCGCTCGCAGTAGCACTTCCTTCCCTCGATCTCTCGTCCTTCTTGGCTGCGATCTTTTCAGCCGACCTTGCCAGCTTTATCAAGACCACGCCTCGCACGACGCTCCTGATTCCACGAAATGAGGCTTTCAAGCGCCTTGGTCTTCTCGTCAGCGAGCATCTTCTTTCGGCGTCATCCAAATCCGATTTGGAACACGTTATCGCTCATCATGTGCTGGACGGCGTCGTATATGCCCAAGGCTTGCAGAATGCCTCAGCGCAGACATATCCCACACTTGAGGGCTCGGATGTCCACCTCCGACATAACGAGAATGGTTCGGTCGTCCTGACTGCCAGTGGAGGCTGGCAGGGGCTGTCTTCTGAGTTGGAACCCAAGAACATGTTGTCCGAGACCGGCGTCGTACATATCCTTTCCGACGTCCTCATCCCTCGGTCCGTTGACCTCACCGTCGGCAAACTCGTCAAAGCAGCGAAGGGCACGACGATGCAGACCATGGTGACCAAAGCGGGCATGGACTGGGTCCTCAATGGAACCGCTCCTCCTGAAGACTCGATATGGGGTCAGGAGGGCCTCACGGGGACAGGATGGACGCTGCTCTGCCCCACTGAAGACGCGTTCAAGAAGTACAATGTCACACAACTGTACTCCGACATCCAGATATTACGCCATATTGTCGCCCAGCATCTGATCAAGACGCCGAAGAGCGTCGACATCCCCACGGCGCCGAACAACAACCGCCCGATCTCGCTTGCGGATTCGACGTCGTACAGGACGCTGCTGTCGCCGCATTCCGACTATGGCGATGTCGTATTCCGCACGGTAGAGGGCGGCGACGTGGTCGTTGGAATTAAGGACGCACGGGGCACAGACGGCAGCGCGGATTCCGCGCGGGTGCTGTCTTGGGGACGCGCGACGACGGGGAGCGGCTCCGGCGGGGTCATTCAGATCGACAGGCTGTTGATCCCATACCAGCCGCCATGGTGGCTGCAGTACGGCGCGCCAGTCGCTGTAGGCGTGCTCGGTGTGATGTTTATTTGCCTGTTCTTCTGGGGCGTGCGACTGCTGTGGAGAAGGGACACGACGGAGGCTACATACGAACCTGTGGGTGGGTTTGCGCGGGACGATGATGACGATGCGTAACAGATATAAGATGTATTAGACTTTGCATAAGCTATGTATATTGTACATTCTCCTTCCACTTATTATTCGAACATGACATTGGAATATTTATCTAGTTCTTGTGGAAGAGATGGTCGCTACGATGCTTCCCCAGACTCGCCTCCGCATCCAATAGCACGTATCAGATAAGATGCTGTGACAGGACGCGGGGCCGGGGTGCGGGGTGTGAGATCGGCGTAATCACGCGCGATCTGTCGCCCGAGAGATATTCTTGGGTACAAAAGGCTGGATGTGCCGCTCTTGGCTCTCACTCCTCGGGACACCACCTTTCCGCGTTTCTCTCGCGCAACCTAACCTCCACAGACACTCACGATGGTCAGTTCATTATAAACCTTCTGATTCGTAAACTGAACACACAATGCAGAGCACAGACGCTACAGATACGGCGTTGGAGATCGAGACGAGGGCGGCGAATTCTCCTGCAGAGAATGTCAAGTCGTTTCTCGCGGGCGGCTTTGGAGGAGCCTCTGCCGTACTTGTCGGTGTGTGATCATGCCATCTGAACCATATGTGCATGTTGGACGCGTGTTGGACAGGCCACCCATTCGATTTGACGAAGACCAGACTGCAGACTGCGCCTCCGGGAGCTTACAAAGGCGCTGTGGACGTAGTGAAGAAGACCATTGCTCAGGATGGTATCACGGGGTATGTGTTAATCAGTTAGCTGGTGTCCTGTTGGGGCTGATGTCCGGGTGCGCACAGGTTGTACCGCGGGATGGTGCCGCCATTACTCGGCGTGACGCCCATCTTTGCTCTTTCTTTTTGGGTATGTAAACGCGTCATACATAAGTACGCTATACCCTGACATGTATTCCATCTTACCCTTTCGGAATACAGGCGTATGACGCGTCGAAAGCGCTGATCTACAAGTTCACGCCTGATCGGAAACAAACCAGCCTCTCGACTGCGGAACTCGCGACGGCTGGATTCTTGTCGGCGGTACCCACTACCGCTCTCACTGCACCAGTAGAACGCGCCAAAGTCCTGCTTCAAGTGAGTACGACTGACCGGAACCACGACTTCTGACCACTCACTACACTAGGTGCAAGGCCAAGGTGGAGCAGAGCAGAAGTACAAAGGTGTCTTCGACGTCATGAAGCACCTGTACCGAGAGGGTGGTGTCCGGAGTATCTTCCGCGGTACCGGGGCCACTCTCGCCCGTGACGGCCCAGGAAGTGCTGCGTGCGTTCGCCTTTGTCTAGATATACTGTCGCACGCTGAACATTTTCCAGCTACTTTGCTGCCTACGAGGTGACGAAGAAGGCTGTGACACCAGCAGGCGCGTCGCCTGCAGACTTGAACATCGGTGCGGTTATCTTTGCGGGCGGGATGGCTGGCGTGGCGATGTGGACAATTGCGATTCCTCCGGATGTATGTCATTACTCCTTTCTACACTGGCCCCATCTCTAAACTCTCGAAATGACTAGGTCCTCAAGTCTCGGCTACAGTCAGCACCAACTGGGACGTACTCTGGGATCTTGGATTGCGCACGGAAAACTATCGCTGCTGATGGCATACGCGCTTTATGGAAAGGCCTGGGGCCAGCTATGGCGCGGGTATGCATCACTCTACCTATTGCATTTTCCTTACTGACATGTGGCGCGACCAGGCTTTCCCTGCCAATGCTGCGACCTTCGTACGTCTACGTCTATTTCCTGACTCATCTGTTGCTATGCGCTGACCGAGTCCTACAGCTTGGGGTGGAAGTTTCAAGGAAGCTGCTTGATATCTTGTTCTGATATCATTGCACAATATACCTTTTGAGTGGGTAATGCGGGCCCAGAAGGGGCTGTACCGAATGCTTGGACATGAAGCTGAGGTTCAGCGTGTCCTGATGGATATTTACTGACTCTCTGGTCTGGTCCGGTCTTTTTTTTTCCAAATGGAATCAGTGACGGCTCGATTTCTCCCGCATCAACGGACTTTCGTCCGAAATTCAGCTTCTCCAATTTGAGGTTGAGGATGTGCCAGCGAAGTGTCATGCTGATGATCTTACTTCGGATGGCCCAGGTTTGGCTTGCTTCCCAAAATCGCCCTACTTGGTGTGGCGGAAAGAGCTAAAAAGGACTCGACTTCGATTTCTTTCTTCGCGGGTTGTTTTTCTACCACAAACTGCCCGCAGCGGGCACCATACGCCGTCCGCGGAAATGTCGAATTGCTGCCCAAGCTGGCAACTGGGCCGGCATCGTACGTACATCTTTCACAGCCCTGCATCTGATCAGCACCCAGATAGCGTGTGTGACGCGCCTATATAACGTAGAGGCGTCCTCCGACTCCAACGAGCCGCTTCCTCACTCTCATCTCCACCACGAACGGCGCGACGGGCTCTGGAACCCGCGAATGTGAGCATTCCATCACACTTGATATGAAACATGTTGCGTTCGCGAATTGATCGCAGCGAGGTTGCCCCGCACGCGCCTAGGCGTAACCAGAACTATAGACGCACTTGGATGTTAGCAAATCACCAGGTAGCCACGTCCCTGCATATAATTGTGGCCCCCGCAGCCCCGAGTCTGCCGTGCCCTCCCCGATGCATCCTGAGCTGCCCTTGTGGTGTATTCACTTCCGCGACATCTCGACAGGCCCACTCCGTCCCTTTCACAGTCTAAACATAGTCCCATCGATGTACACAACCGACGGCGAGCGTCGGCCGTGTGTGCCTACTACGGTGCCCCGACGCTGTACTTATAGTTCCCAGATCCGTCGTGCCCGCGACCTCGTCGCTGATGAACGCCACGGCATACTTTGGCCTGTAGACCTTCGTCCTGGTACGGGCCGAAAATGCGCACCTGCTGGTGTTTGCTTTATAGCATGTCAAGACTCTTGTCGGTGCGTCGTGTCTGAAAGTATTCTCATTTGCAGGAATGATTGTCTAGGTCTGTCGTTTCGACGTCTTCCATGTCATGGAGGTCTCCATCCTTGACGGAATCTTGCGCCTGCCATTGGCGCTTGCATAGCGGGTGGCCATCGAAGAGCAGGTGGCCATCGAAGCGCAAGTTCCCGGAGAAGGCGCGCGAAGCCCCGGGGCGCTGTTTAGTATGGCTGAGGATTGCCGCAGACCTCGAGGTAAGCGTTGAAGATACGCAGACGGAAAACGTCACTGATATGATTTATAGGCGTATGCATTCCCGCTCGGGAGGATTCTCGTCGAACCCGAGCTATTGAGTACACGCACCATTTCTGCCAGGCTGCTCGCGACAGATATAAGCCGATAGTGCTCATATATCGGCTTGGTGGCTTGTAATTGAGCGTGCTAGTCAGTTGCAAGGTTCTAGGCGCGCGAAGTTACCTACAATTCGAGCATTTGGAAGCGCGCCGCCGGGTAGTACTTTCAACACAACAAGACACAGAAATTACAGACGACGCGGCTGCGCGACATGGCGGGTATCGCGGTGCTAGGCCCAGCTGAGAAAAATTGTGGAGGCTTGCTGGTAAGCGGGAGGGGATTTACATTGCTCGGGCGCGTGCAGCATGCAGTGGAGCATTTTGTAGGACACGGGTATTTTGGGGCTCTTCGACGGCGCGCGGGGGTAGATCATGATGCGACGAAGGCGGGCCCAGAGCGTGACGGGGTGGAGCGGAGGAAAAGGCGCGCCAAGGCCGCTGCCATGCTGATGATGATTCCGTCGCGCGACAGTGGCGGTGAGGGCGCGTCTAAAACGTGAGCCCATTACGTACGCGACGGATTGCGGGGTACGTCGGCATGGCACTTCCAGTCATTTCAAGTCTTCGCGTTAGACTCATCGGTTTTGCAGGAGATACTGACGACTCTGGTGCGGACATGGAGGACAGTATCAGCATGGGGTAAGTGCAGGTTACGGACGGTGCCCACCTGGAATACGCGATGCATGATATGATGCGACACGTTCGATTGACGGCAGCTCCAGCGCCAAAAATATGTTGTAGATAGACTGCAGCTCAGGAAGAAGCGGGATTGGCGCGGGAGAGGGTTACTTGATTGAGCAGATTGGAGTGGAGCGCGGGTAGTTGGAATTCCAGACGAAGCGGCGGGGGAAGGACTGGCGACAGACATCCCTCCCTTGCTCCTTCACACCCCCTTCCGCTCCTTACTTATCCTTTTCAGTCGACCAACGCTGCACACGGCCCTTCAGCGCCACAAGCTCATCCACTTTCCGACTCGCCCTCTTCCTCCCTCTCCCTTGCCTCGTCCACCATGTCTTCTCCATCCCAGAGGCATTTCTACGCCTCCAACCCCAGCACTCCCTCCGCCGTCAATCTCCTCCCGCCCTCCGCCGGAAGGGCCCCGGGCGGCGGCGTGCAGGCCACGTTTGCCGCCCCTTCCCTCCGCAATTCGGCCAGCACCTCTTCCATGTCATTGGTACCCGTCTCTTTATTTCCAGTCTTCGCCACGTAACCGACATTGTATTTCCTAGACCGAGTCGCCATATCCGTCTTCCAATCCCAATGGGACCAGATTTGTGTCGCAAACGTCCTCTCTCGCTGACAAGGTTCGTTGCTCTGGCTCTGGCTTTGCCTTGCGTCGCGCAGCTCACATAATGGTTTCGCTAGTTTTCGCTAGCACCCGATCCTGCATCATGGGGCGCCGACATCTCCCCCAGCTACAAAGAGGCAGATGACGAGCTTCACAACCCCGACCCTCGTCGTGACCGCAAGACTGACCAGGGTGGTTCCGTATTCACTGGTCGTGGACTCGCCAATCTTGGTTGTCTCGCTCTCCTTGGTCTCGGCATCACAACCCTTTTGTGCGTCTTTCTTTCTGCCTGCTTGTACCCCGTGCGATTCTCACCATGACTGCAGCCTTGGGTATCCCCTTATCACGTACTTCACTAAGCCTAGATTGAAGGCCTTCGGCGCCTTTAATCTGGGTGGTATCAATGGCTCCGGCCAAGTCCCCAGCATCGGGAACTGGGGCCTCGTCGACATTGATACCCCCAAATGGGCGCACACCCGTCCATCGTTCCATGACGACGGCGTGGACTTGCAGTTGGTCTTCTCGGACGAGTTCAACACGGACGGCCGCTCCTTTTATCCGGGCGACGACCCGTACTGGGAGGCCGTCGACCTGCACTACTGGCAGACGAACAACATGGAGTGGTACGACCCGGCTGCGATCACGACCAAGGGCGGCGCGCTCGAGATCACGCTCTCGCAGAAGGAGACGCACGGGCTGAACTACCAGGGCGGCTTGATGTCGTCGTGGAACAAGTTCTGCTTCACAGGTGGGCTTATTGAGACCGCAGTGACGCTGCCTGGTGCGAACAACATTGTTGGGCTCTGGCCTGCTGTGTGGACCATGGGCAATCTCGGCAGAGCCGGGTTTGGTGCCTCGCTCGAGGGAATGTGGCCATACACGTATGACGCGTGCGACGTCGGTACCGTTGCGAACCAGTCCGTCAACGGGATACCGCCCGCGGCCTCAGTCAACGGCGACAAGCAATACGACGGCAAGCTCTCCTTCCTGCCCGGCCAGCGTCTCTCGCGCTGCACCTGCCCCGGCGAGTCGCACCCTGGCCCCGTGCACGAGGACGGGTCGTACGTCGGTCGCTCCGCGCCCGAAATCGACATCTTCGAAGCGCAGATCACGGGCGAGCCGCTCACGGGTCAAGTCTCGCAGTCCGCCCAGTTCGCGCCATTCAATGCCGCTTACCAGTGGTTCAACACGACGGACAACCTCGTCATCCCGAATCCGGACATCACGGAGATGAACTCGTACCAGGGCGGTGTGTTCCAGCAGGCAGTATCTAGTGTGTCCCAGACGGACCAAAAGTGCTACGAGATTGGCGGTACGAAGTGCTTCTCGGTCTATGGATTCGAGTACCTGCCTGGGTTTGACAATGGGGTGAGTGTGCATATATTGTCTCGGTCGTGGGATTTGTTCTAACACCGTCTGGCAGTATATTTCTTGGATCAACGACAACAAGACGATGTGGACATTGAATGAGGCTGGTATGCGCGCGGACACGAAGGTGGAGATTTCGGCTCGGCCGATTCCCCAGGAACCCATGGTACGCATTTCTCAACCGAATCTACACGCTTAATTGTCTCACCATGCCTGGCGTTGACAGTACATCATCGCCAACTTGGGCATGTCGACAAACTTCGGAAATGTGGACGTGGAGCATCTGACATTCCCCACCACTATGCGCGTCGATTATATCCGTGTGTACCAGCACCCGGACAAGATCAACATCGGCTGCGACCCCCCGGATTTCCCTACGTCGGCGTACATCCAGGAGTTCGTTTCCGTTTTTGTCGCACGTTTCGGACAATGTTGGCTAATTCGTTGGTACAGATACATCGACGCGTACATGAATCCTAACTTGACGACATGGAGGGACGACTACGGCCAACCGTTCCCGAAGAACAAGTTCCTCAAGCAATGCTGAGCCGCTCGTCTGCAGACGGCACCCCACAGTCCTTACCCCTTCGATTTGGCCCTAGAACAACCCGGCCGCACGCTGTAATAACGTTATCACTCCGTTCAAAACGCCCACGCTTTGCTTCCCCCTCGCTGTAGATACCCCGTCGCATACCGCGCACCATACCCCACCCTCGACGGGCCGCGGGCCACCTCCCTCCACACATACCGCTTCACGTTCGCCGCATTGCCTGCCCCTGCAACTTTATGTTATCTGCCTCCCACTGTGACTGTCTTGCGTTGTGAGCTGCGTACTCACTGCTCTATACCACCCCGCGACACGCTGTACACCATCCCGCTACGCACATTCTAACTTCTTCATAGCAATACATCACTAAATGCATGTGCGCGTGTGCGTCTGATGTCTCGGTGCCTTCACGTCGCGGAAAGAATACAGTAAGTCACGAAATGATATTGCATGTGGACGGAAAACAAAGTAATGCGACCCGCCGCGCGAGTGCGCGCCCCGGTAGAGATGCGAAAATGCCATAGATATACACACGTTCACTGTTGTTCTGTCCTTCCACATCCCCATGCTATGATGCCTTCGCCTCCGCCGCCGCCGCCCCACCACTCCCCTGCGCCTGCAGCGCCTCGAGCTTCGCAAGCGTCCGCTCGAGTGTGATGATCCCGCCCGCCGTCAGTCTCGGCACCGCGCGCTCGCGGTCCTCCACGGCGGGCGCCGCCGCGCGGCTCTTGGCCACGAGCGCGCGCGCATCGCGCACGACCTTCGCGAGGCGCGCCTGCGTGTGGTACAGCCAGTGGATCTCGGCCTCGAGCGTGCCGAGCGGGATCTCCAGCGCGCGGCGCACGAAGCCGCGCGAGAGCACGTATGCCTTCTCGTTGTAGAGCCGGCTGTTGACGATGCCTTCTTCCGTGCCGCGCAGCTTGTCGTAGGCGGGCTCGCAGAACCATCTGCGGAGGGTGTCAGGACCGAATAGGACATGGGGCGGTGGCGTGGGTGCTTACGGTTCTTTGACGAGGACGAGGCCTTGTATTGAGACTAGCGCTTGCAAAAGTGATGACCGCGCGGGGCTCCACGACTCGTTCCGGTCGCCCGCCCATGTCCCTAGGATGGATAGACAGACCTTGCCTTCCTCATAAAGATTTCTGATGATGAGCGATTAGTATCCACAGCCAGAAAGGATGTGTGGTTTACGCACGGATTAACTGTAAGACGCAAAGAGTAAGCAGCTGGTCAATAAAATGTCGTGTGAGGAAAACTCACCTCTTCCGTTCCCATTTGTCCAGCTCAGGAAATGTGCTATTGGTGGGCTTTGCGGGAAATTTGAGTCGAGCATCCAGTCAATGACGAAGGGCGCGTCTTCGTAGGGCGTGTTCTCGGGCCCGATGATAAGTGAACGCAGCAGATCCGTGCGGTCCTCGTACGCTCGAACGATAATGGAGTCTACGAAGATATGTTAGCATTGGCACTAGAAGCACAATGCACTGGACATACCTGGCAAGCTGTTCTCGAGCGCCCGGTACTCCTTCTGCAGCCGAGCGAGGAAATGTCGCGACGGCTGTGATGGCACAGAGCTATAGAATGCATGGTCATGAGGTGCCTCGGGCACGATGTCGAAGCGCTTCCAGGACAGTTTCTCCTCGCTACCACTGTCCACGGCGGTATGGTCACCCATGTCGACGTCCTCCTTATCGTCCATGGCATCCTTCGGCACATCGGGCGAGGCCGACCGTACCGTGGACGACGGTGCTTGCGAGGAAGGTGCCTGTGTTGCAGATGCAGAGTCTGAAGGCTCAGCTTCCTCGCCTGGAGAAGGTTCCACGTTCATGACGGTATCCATCCATGCCGGGTGCTCCGGCGTCCCATACTCCCCGACATCGGCCCAGTCGCCCTCGTCCATCTCTGCACCATCCTCGTCGTCGGTATCTTCCCATTCGTCGCCATCCACGCCGTTCGGGACGGGCTCCCACTGATTCCCCTGCAGCGCCGCAAGAAGGGTGTCAGCGGTCCTGGGCGAACCCACGCCATCCTCCTCCTGGTCGACGGACATGTCATCGCCCCACAGCTCCTCTAGTTGTTCCAGGGTATCGTACAATCTTGTTAGTCGCTCCAAAGGTAGTATCACCACTGCACCATTGGGCATTGTGACTTCCACATTGCCGTCTAACCGGAGCTGCGTAGCAATAATGCCCCGTGAGTCATGTCTTCATGCAGGAACATAGAAAGAATACATACATCTGAGACCTCCCCAAACCAATTCATCGATTCATCATCTTTGGTCGGTCTGCGGATCTTCCCTTCTACGACAGTGCCCTCCTCTCGCCGTTTAGCGATGTCCAGGCCGATATCTGACATTGCCTTGCGCCAACCGCCGTATTGCCCGTTGCCTTGAATCACCGGGGCCTCGCGTACCCATGGTTCCACCTCACCGATACGGGGCACCCGTGGAGGCTCTAGTCCGTTGGTATATCCAGAATTATGGATGAACACAAAGTCTCCGCGGCGGACACCCAGACCGTCAAAGGTGGCGGCCTCGGTTGCAGACCAGTCGCCGGTGCCATGAGGATCGAGCTCTAAAAGCGACGTCAACTCCGTGCTGCCTGTGTCGGCGTACGTGACAACAGCCGTTCGGTCTGTCGCATTGACCGACTGCACAACGGCGGCGCGTTTTGCATCTTCGCCCTTCCAGATGACATGGTCGCCTGGCCTGGTGAATTCATCGTGTCAACTTACATATGCGCCTAAAGAAATGATAGTACGCACCAGCAGTCATACTCGTCCGGATTGAGATATGGAATAAGGTCTGTGGCGAGCAGAGCCTCTGTCGTTCCGTCTTGCCACATGACATTTACGGTCGTCTGCGTGGTCTTTACGACGTAGACGCGAACTTCCATGACGCCGTTCTCCCCTTCTTTACCATGTCGGGTGAATGGAAGGTTGGTTGAGTCCTTGAGAATCACCTTGTCCCCAACACGCATCAATTGCTCCGCTCTGCTGCGCACAAGCTTCAATCTGCCTAGATCTCGGCCATGCCAGAATCGTTCAGGTCGAGGAATGGAAGACGCCTTTTCTAGCGGGAGCTATGGGACAATCAGACTCAGTTGAGGGTGCGCGAAAAGGAGGACTTACGGACTGATCAATAGCAAGCCAAGAGATAGCGAGTACAGTGTGTTTGACGTCGATAACAGTATCATGGCTTGTCTGTCGCGCCGGTCTCGAAAAGAGACCGAAAAAGTTACCGAATGTCACGGGCGAGGGAATGATGTCCTGCAAAGAATTGTGGCTCAATTGGATGAGATGCAGCGAAAATCACTTACGCTCCCCTTCTCGCCGATAGTTAGACGAGAGTTGAGTTCTGGCAAGCGCACGAGCTGGCCATTCGAGATATCGATGACCGTTTCGTCGAATAGCTTTGGGCTCGATATATCATTGTGTTCATTGTCCTAGCAGGAAGAGATACTGACCTCTACGACCTTCGAAACGGTCAGAGCTTATATCACGACGAATTATGCAGGGTCACTCACTTGGCCGATCCAATGGTCGTATGCGACATAATCTCCGACGCCAACGTCCGCTGGGCTCTCGACATCGCCCATGCCTTTCCAGCCATCTACAGGTTCGCCACTAATCGCATGTGCGACTTGGCCCTTGACGTCTACGCTCGTGACAACGCCCGATCGCACGTCGTCGATGCTCTTCTTGCACAGGTCTCCGGGTTGGAACATTCGGTCTACCAACGTAAACTCGGCCTCGGGGAGTATCTCGCGAATGGCATTTGGAAAGAATGAGACACCGACTTCGCCCCGTTCCAAGGGCCGCATCAGCGGGTCAGGCTGGTCGGTCTCCGGAGGCACATCCTCAGCGTCATGCCAACATCTCTGCATCACACGAGTGGGATGAGCAACGACTCGAGCACTCAAGTACTCATGGAGGGCCACGCACCAGGACTACTCCGTATTGGTTGGGATTCTCCTTTCTCCGGACGATGTCCTCCTGGTAGAACTACAGGACTTCGTCAAACGCCCAAGCTCGCTTATTAAAACCCTAGAACGTACCTTGGTAGAACTCTGCGCGCTGTGCTTGGGGACCATTAAATGCTTCCAATACGGGATACTCAACGCAGATCGCCTGAGAACGGCGGGACAGGATGATGGCAATAGAGGGTATGGATGGAAGACTCAGGTGAGCAATTGGGGTGAAGCGGTGTGCGAGCTTGCCTTGATAAGAATAAGGACCCCGAAGGCCCACTCGCCGCTTCCAGCCACGCGATAAGATTAGATCTTGCAGTGGCGTGTCATAGTGGTCCTTGTCAACAATCTGGGCACTTATTTTTCCGCCTTTTCCACCATGTCCGCCCTTCTCGATTTACCGACAGAGTTGATCGCGAGGATCCTTGAAGAACTCGACTTCTCATCTTTGATCGTTTGCCAGTTGGTGCGTTGTCGTTTCTGAATCCAATCAGCCGATCTTCTCATCTGGAGACGCAGGTCTGTCAAACATTCAGGAGTATCATACAGACCTCTTCATCTCTGCTTTATGTCATTACTCTCAAAGCGAATGGCGTGCAGGATGGTCCAGATGGGCGATTCAGCTCAGCCGAACGTTTGTCAACGCTGGAAAGCTACAACCAAGCCTGGAAAACCCTCGACTTTAGCTCGAAGACTTCGGACGCGATGCATCTAGGCGGCTTGTACGAACTCTACGGGAACGTGTTCGTGCAAAGCTTTGGGCCAAGGGAATTTGCCTTCAAACAACTGCCTTCTCAAATTCGGGGCATCGAGGAACGCAATTGGAAACTCAAGTTTAATTTTCATGTCCGAGATTTCGGCATGGATCCCGCTCAGGACCTTCTGTTCCTCCTTCAAACCCACGGCTTGTACGTAGCGAACACCTCTAGCCGGCTCGTACTCTGATGAAACTCCAGGCCACAAGGCATGATGCATATCCATGTGCTATCATTGACCACGGGTGGAATCCATCCTTTGGCACCGAACGAATCCGGCATCATCGAGTATCCTATTTCGTCGCAAAATCTTGGCTTTGCTGTTCAAGTACACGGCGACTACTTCGGCTTCTCGTAGAGCCGCGCCGAGACGCAGAAGAGCATGAACTCATTGTCCTGAATTGGAAGACAACCGCAGTCGAGATGGTACGATTGATCCCTGTGTCACACGTTTCTGTGCTCATACCGTGGTCGGGATTCAGGTGCTCACTGGCCCGGACGTCGCGTCGTTTGGCTTCCTGAGCGACAAGCACGTCGTTGTCACTTCTCTTTGCGACAGATCCGAGTCCTACGCGGCGCCAATCATCCTGGTCTATGACTTCAAAGCATTGTCTCCGGAGCCAGCCGACCCCGCAGACATGCCTTACGTCTGCCAATTCTTCTTGCCTGAGCTGGACAACCACGCCGTCGCAGCACACATGCTCATCCGATCGGATCCCGCCCCGCAATGGTCGCCCAATCCGGACCTTCACGTCCCTTTTCACGTCGCTCACGACCAGAGACTCTTCGTGCTGAGCCTCATGGTCATCGCGAGGGGAGACATGCAAGCATTCGACTGCTTCATCCCCTCCAGCACGTTCATGGCGTACGTTAAAGAAGCGGAAGACGGTCCCCCGGTCGATCTGACGTGGGAGGAATGGGGCCCCACCGGCTGCTTGTTGCTTAGGGTGCCAAATCAGCAACCCGTCTTCGTCTGCTACGTCTTCGGGATGCGATACGTCAAGTTCATCAGAGTCAATGGCACGCCGATGATACAGCTGTTTGATTTCCATCCGCTGCGTGTTAGCAAGACGCGCGCGGAGGAACCATCCTCAGAGTCATGGATAGCTATGACGAGGGAGCAGGAAGTCAGGGGTTGTTGGCGTGACTTCAGCAAAATCACGACGTCGATGCCTTTCCTTGTCAAGTATATGCCTTTGCCCGAGGAGGTCCGCGATGAAGGGAACGTGTGCATGATGATCAGTGAGGACACGTTGCTCGCTTTGGAAACGGTCAGTGCTATTTCAAGCCGCATCTGTCGCATACGCTGATGTCCTCGTGCGCAGATGGAGGTGTCAAATCGAAAGGTTCATATGTTCTCGATTTAGCAATCTACAGTTTGTAAGAACGTGCATCGTGGTAGCCTGGCAGATAAGTTTCAATGCTACTCCAAGCTCGACGTCAGGTCAAATTTTGGATTGGTGAGCTATCTGTACGAAGGACAGGTGCACTCCCTCCTCGGTGCTGCACGGATGGCAAGACACCTATAGACCGACTTCTTACTTTGACCCATGGAATCTGGAGCTTCTGTTGATCACCACGCCTCGCTAGCGCTCGGTGCTGTCATCCTGCGTAAACCGTCCGACCCTGATCCAAGATTTCAAGCAATGTCCGGTCCTCGCTGAAGCGCTGATCTCTGCGAAGACACCGGTGTTTTCCAGGTAGGCGCCGGTACATCCTTCTGCTACACGTCGCATGTGGGCGTCAGTGTTGGCGGAACGCCCTGCGCCCCCAGCTATGCTGCAGTCGTGAGCGCTTTATGCTCATGAAAGCTGTTCCTCATGCCATGTTCCCCGGCGGTACTCACGCAGGCACTGATATGGCGATGCTAAGTGCTTCCTCATCTGTTGGTCCCGTGTGCGGGCGTTTACCGCCCTCGTCCGAGAGCATCCCGCAACGATCCATTTTACATATGAGGTATATGGGCGATTCGACCGACATGGCCCCCAAATCAACAGAAGGAGCTTCGGCGGAGCTTGGCGCCGGTCTGGAGGAGAGATGCGGTCATACACGAATAGAGCAGTAGCAATAATTGCTCGGACACATGCCTAGGTAAATGGGCATGAAATAAGTTACATTTGTGACGTGACTTCGGTCCGCGGACGAAAGGACGCAGCGGCTTGCGCAGAGGACGGACAGATGGGACGAGGAAGGGGATGGGATCAGATAAGATAAGATCAAATGGGGTGCTGGGACAGGCGGCTATCGTTTACGTGAGTCACTGCCCCGCCTCTTACGCACAAATTTCGTCCACAGCAGATCTGCGTGCTCGAAACTCGAAAACATTGGCTGCCAGACCATGCTCTGCCATGACTCATAAAAGCCCATCCTAGTTTCATCCCCTTTCATCCCCATCTTCCCGTGTCCCACTATGTTCCACCATACCGCCCTCCATACCCCTCACCGTTTCGTGGCTGCTGGTGTCTCGCCACGGTCGGCGCAGACCTTCAAGGCGTTCTACGCCGTAAGAATCTAACGTGTTGTAGACTCGCATGTTGTTGACATCGTCTTTGTCTTCAGACAGTGCGCGGTCTACACAAGACGCCAGAGATCGACGAAGCTGAGCTTCCGGAAAACGTTCGTTGCGTCATGTTGTTCGGGCGTTGTTGATCCTAAACGTGTCCACAGGATTTCATCCTATCTATTCTCCGTGCCAATCCATCTGCGCGGGATGCCAAGTCGTACCTCAAGTCGTTTGGATCATTCCCACAACCACAGCCTGTGCTCCCCGCCCCCTCTCCTGTTCCCTCTATTGTCGATGTTCCTGTTCCCGCCACACAACATGATACCTCGAAAGTTGCACAGGTTTCCGAGGAGGCGAATCCCAGTCCAATCGTCGCATCTATCCTTAACCCTGTTTTCCGCCGTACTGCGCTCGTGAAGATACAGGGCCCTTTTACCGAGCGACAATTGGAGAGCATTGCGCGAGGTATGGTTTATTTGGAAAAGCTGGGTCTCGTCAGCGTCATCGTTGTCGAACATGATGTCCCGAAAGGCGACGAAGGCGAACGAGAGGCCATCATGGAGGAGACCATGCGGGTCGTCAGTGCTCTCGAGAACCAAGGCGCCAGGGCGCGCCCCGTGCAGAGCGCAGTCGTGCGGCTGGGTCCCAAGCCTGGCGATGAGGAGACGGCTGGCCGGCCCAGCGCCCCAATCCCGGAAGCCCATGCAATGCCCTCCGACCTTGTCTCCATCCGTTCCGCTCTGCGCGCCGGGGAGATCCCCGTTCTGTCCCCATTGGCTCTTGATTCGTCCTGCCGCTCTGTCCGAGTCGAAGCCAACGACGTCGTGGCCGCCCTGGCGCGCGGCATGGTTGAAGCAGCTGCGCTCGACGGTCACGGCAAGCCCGATTCTGAAGAGCAGGTCGAGTTCTCTGACGATGTCGATCTCACCCCGCTGCGGCTGATGATCATTAACCGCGAGGGGGGCGTGCCCTCCTATGCACGGTCCGGTTATCCGCATCTTCTCATCAACATGGCTTCCGAGTATCACCACATCCACGAGACGTTTCACCCCTCTTGGAAGTCGCAGCATCCGACGGCGCTTTCCAACCTCTCGCTGGCGCGGACATGTCTCGAATATATGCCCCCGACGTCGTCCGCCATCATGGTCAACCACCGCGTGCCGAGTTCGCTCATCGCCAACCTCATCACGAACAAGCCCGCGGTGAGCTCAAGCCTCCCGCACGCGCTCCTGCAGGGAAACCGCAGCCTCACCGAGCACACGCCCACGCTCCTCCGCCGCGGCCTCGACGTCGGCGTCATCCGCAACGTCGCCGACATCGACAAGGCGAAGATGACCGCCCTCCTCGAGCAGTCCTTCGGCCGGAAGCTTGACGCCAACGCGTTCTTCAGCCGCCTCGAGAAGCACCTCGACTTCGTGATCGTCGCGGGTGACTACGCCGGTGCCGCCATCGTCACGCGCGAGCCGAGCCCCGAGTCGCCCGCGCCCATCGCATATCTAGACAAGTTCGCCGTGCTGCCGAGCCACCAGGGCGACGGCACCGTCGACTTCCTGTGGGTCGCGCTGCACGACGAGACGTACGGCCTCGGGCTGCCATTCTCCGTCAACGCGAACGGTGGGAAGGAGGGCCAGGGCGAGGGGCAGGACCTCGTCTGGCGCAGCCGTGCGAATAACCCTGTCAACAAGTGGTACTTCGAGCGCAGCTCGGGCCACGTCCGGATGGGTGACTGGATCCTGTTTTGGTGCGATGCGGAGAAGCGGCTCAAGACGGAGGAGGGCCGTCGTGGGTCGGCGGGCCTATCCTATGTCGAGTCGTGGGAGCGCGGCAGGCTGTCCCACTGGGCAGACGTCGTGTTCAAAATTCCTTCCAGCTGGAAGAAGTAGATTCTCAATGCTCTTGACGCCATCTGTAGCTTCACACCATTTTCGCAACGCTGACGCATACTTACCATTCACCGCACATATAGACTCTTACATTACTGTATTGCCTTGCATATTCGCATGTTCGACGTCCGTGCCCATTCCCAAATCATTTAGCACCAATATGTATTCCTGCTCGGTTGCGATTAGATTTATAACAAGAAATAATACATCGGAAGCACACCCCAAAAACAACTAGCTTCGCCGCCTATGTCGTCGGCTCGATTTAGATTTCACTTTTGGTTTCGCCTCGGGTGAACTCTGCTGAGCAGACATGGTCGCACTGGTGTTCTCGTCCTGCTCCGTTAGCACGCTGAGTACGCCCGCGCGCTTCCAGGGCCTGTATTTCTGCCTCTCATTGAAGACAGAGCTGACGAGGTGCTGGATACCCTCGTTGATGCGCTCGCGGAACGTGCCCATCGTCCACCGGTCGATGTTCCGAATGAGTAGGAAGACCTGGATGACTTCGCAGGGGTCATCGAGACGCCATTCGTGAAAGACTCTGTTATCCTTCTCTTCCACGGGGTCAAGACCAGGGAAGGGTGCAGAGCGGACGATCTGGAATACTTCGTAAGACAGGATCATCTGAAAGTGCAAAAATTAACGCACAGTACGCTGGTCCTTGTCACACTTCTTGTCGTGGATGCACCAATCAACGTGCGCTCGGACAGTCCCGTCCGACCACACGAGCCCAAAGACCGGCACGTTGACGTGCAGCGAGTCGAGGTGCCTCAGCGCCGCCGCTGCCGCCATCCTGTTCTGCCGATATGCATCCTCCAGCATATGGTGAATGGGCTTCTTATCCTCCCAGAAGCTAGACACAAACTCGAAGGTAGGCATGCTAGGCAGCTGCACGCACGGAGTGTTCTGGTTTACGAACGAGCGTTCGGCGTTCGATGCACGTCCCGCGAGCGAGCTGCGCTTCAGTCGTTTGTAGGGCGACTCCGCGGAACGGGAGAGGTCACGGATGGCGGCCGCGGGGATGAAGACCGCGCCATCCGGAATGACCGTTTTTGTATTTAGGACGCGCAACGCCTGTGACCTCGGGCGTAACTGGGGCTGTGGAAGCGATATGGAACATTTTGACCTAGAGCGCTGCTGTGAACATCACAAGATGATTATTGACTTTCACTTTCTCACCTATAGGAGCACTTCGACAAGGCCATGCTGCGGAGGACGTCGTAGCTATGGGTGGCTGCACTGAACGTCGGCGCACACTGAAAAGGATGCAGAGACGTACACATTAGAGGCATAATCCGCTTCGGACAGCCTCTCCTGCGAGTCACGCATGCGACGAAGGCGTTTCCAAGCGCCGAACACGAACCGCATGTCGTCGCAAAGCTCGACGCTGGCCTGAACAGTCACGTCGTCTGAGAACAGTTCAGGACACTTTTTATGAGCCCTCGACAGGAAGTCTAAGAACTCTGGCGACGATTGCGATTTAATTCTACGATAGGCCTTAGTGGACTGTGGGGCGCGAAGTAGGCTTGGTGAGTCGGCGACATAGGCAGAGTAGAAATTACCGATGACCTTATCCACCCACGCGGAAGGGAGGGTTCCCATGGTTTTAAATACTTCGTTAACATGACTACGCAGCTCCTCCGGTAAGTCTGAGAACTCGACCTGCTCGCAGCCTTGGTACGTTGACCACACGTCAAAGTTCTTGACATTGCGCGCAATCCTGCAAAAACAAACAGCTCAGCACGACAGCACATGCAATGTCCGTCCGATACCAACTCTGAGGCGGACAAAGAACGCGCTTGACGCGTCGCTTTCTTCATGTTTCGCGTCGTGACAATGGACTCTGCGGTAGACTCAAGCGACGATCTAGGTCCCATTTTGCTTCCGTCCAGGAATATATTGAGCACGGGTAAAGATGAGAGATAGAGGTAAATCAAAGGTAACTTTAAGGGGTCGTTAAATGTCGTCTGGGTCGTTACAAGGTGGCTCCCTGCTGGCAGGATGAGCGATGGGGGAAGAGAAGGACGCGCTTGTTCGACTTTGACCAGAAAGGGAGCGGGGGCTGCCGATCGCGATCATTACGGCGCCGGACTGCAGGTACGCGACAAAATCCGCGTTCGTGCGACAAACGCGCCTCCACGGAAGGCAATCACGGAGCGCCGGAGTGTCAAACAATCCAGGCAAAGTCCAGGATGCATGACAGAAGGACACGGGGCGCCCGGCATCATAGAGACCACCAAAGACGTTGTATCACCAAGTGACAGAATGTAGGTCATGCCATTTTTTTTAGAATGTGCAAGTTAACAACCTCCCTACAATCGCGTCCGGAGCTGTAAAACTGTCCAGCCTCATCTGGCGCTAGCGAAATTCTCGTCGAGTCTGCTATAGAGGTTGGGAAGGGCCGGCGTCAGCCGGAACGGACGCGAAGCAGGTCGAGCCGCTGGGTGGGCGGGCCGATTGTGCTTCGCGATTTTTGCAGACTCAGCAAGAAAATCGCATTGCGCCGTACGTGGGGCGGTAGCTACATGGGTACTGCGTGACACACAAAGGGCGGGCGGGCGGGACAAAGAAATGAGTGAAAGAGGGTCGTGTAGAGAAGGCGCGAGTACTACGAAGCGAGCGTAGGCTACGGGGCTCGAGGATGTAAGAAGGAAGAGAGAGCGAACCAGAAATTTTCGTCTGAGAAATTTCTAACGCGCTGGTTCGGCCGGACGCTGGTGCCGGCCTCGCAGGCTCGGCCGGACCGGCACTAACGAGTCAGTAAAACAGTAGCAGATCACTCCCGGTCGGGCTAGACGTACGAAGCTCAGCATTTGGCACTGCCTGTCGCATCCTGTGTCAACGAAGCGAGTCTACTCGACAGCGCATACCCACAGGAACCTCAAGATATGCACCAATTAGCACTGAATGTAGTCATAAGTTCAACATTCAACAACAATGATGTGGTTAGAGACATGGTCGCTATACCAGAGATACAAGAGTGTATATCCAGCCGAACGATGTATGGAGGGAAAAAATAAGCCAGAAGAAGTAAAAAGAACAGTGCGCGTAGCATGGTGGAGAAGGTATATAGCAAGCAGATACGCGCACGCGGGACGAACACAATTGCGGGCCAGCGGCGACAACATAGGAAGCTGCCGCTGGACAGCAATGTGATGAGCAAACTGTTCAAGCCCGTGGTGATAGGTATATACGTGAATAACTTTAGATAGCGGCCAGCCCGTCGAGGGTGGGATATAAGGAGTGCAGCAAGGAAAACAGCGGGGACGGAAAGCAAAGCGTGCCCGCGTGCATGCTGGAGGGGAACTTTAAACGGTGCGAATAAAAATAATAGATCGTCAGCATTGCCTGACGGCCGGTCGGTCAGCTGGTCGTCGGCTCTATAGCTGAAATGGAGCGGCAGTAATGACAGTGGATGCGTAGTGGCGAGACAGAAGTGTGGTGGACCGGTCAGACTAGCATTCTTTCAGGAACTTGTTCTTCGGAACGGGCTGGCCGTAATCATCGGTCCAGGTCGTGAGATTCGGGTTCGTGTACGCTTCGATGTATCTGCAAGAAAAGTGTGAATCAAACTCCCCAACATAGAGGGCAATATAAAACGCACTGGTTGATGTAGGCCGCCGTTGGGAAGTTCTCCGGGTCGCAGCCGATGTTGATCTTGTCGGGATGCTGATAGACTCGGATGTAGTCGACGCGCATGGTGGTGGGGAACTTCAGGTGCTCGAGATCAACGTTTCCGAAATTGGTCGACATGCCCAAGTTTGCGATGATGTACTATAAATATCCGCGGCGTGAGACAAGCAGGGGTGGACGATCAGCATGGAACCACGCACCATAGGCTCCTGCGGGATCGGTCGAGCTGATATTTCCACCCGCGTATCCGCGGCCATGCCGGCCGCGTTCAATGTCCATGCGGTCTTATTGTCAGAAATCCAAGTGATGTACTAGCACCACCGCCATCAGTGCCGGTATCCCACGAGCATGAACAGTGGGCGTACCGCATTGTCGAAGCCAGGAACGTACTCGAATCCATAGACCGAGAAACAGCCGCCAGTCTTTTCATAGCACTTTTGGTCCGTCTGGGACACACTAGATACTGCCTGCTGGAACACACCGCCCTGGTACGAGTTCATCTCCGTGATGTCCGGATTTGGGATGACGAGGTTGTCCGTCGTGTTGAACCACTGATACGCGGCATTAAACGGCGCGAACTGGGCGGACTGCGAGACTTGACCCGTGAGCGGCTCGCCCGTGATCTGCGCTTCGAAAATATCGATTTCAGGCGCGGAGCGACCGACGTACGACCCGTCCTCGTGCATGGGCCCCGGGTGCGATTCGCCCGGGCAAGTGCAACGCGAGAGCCGCTGGCCGGGGAGGTACGAAAGGACACCGCCGTATTGCTTGTCACCGTTGACCGAGGCTGCGGGGGGAATACCGTTGACGGACTGGTTCTTAACAGTGCCGACATCACACCCGTCATACGTGTATGGCCACATTCCCTCGAGCGAGGCACCATAACCGGCTCTGCCGAGATTGCCCATGGTCCACACAGCAGGCCAGAGCCCAACAATGTTGTTCGCACCAGGCAGCGTCACTGCGGTCTCGATAAGCCCACCCGTGAAGCAGAACTTGTTCCACGACGACATCAAGCCACCCTGGTAGTTCAGCCCGTGCGTCTCCTTCTGCGAGAGCGTGATCTCGAGCGCGCCGCCCTTGGTCGTGATCGCAGCCGGGTCGTACCACTCCATGTTGTTCGTCTGCCAGTAGTGCAGGTCGACGGCCTCCCAGTACGGGTCATCGCCCGGATAAAAGGAGCGGCCGTCCGTGTTGAACTCGTCGGACCAGACGAGCTGCAAGTCGACGCCATCGTCATGGAATGACTTGCGGGTGTGCGCCCATTGGGGCGTCTCGATGTCGATAAGGCCCCAGTTACCGATGCTTGGCACTTGGCCAGAAGCATTGATCCCGCCATAGTTGAAACCGCCAAATGTCTGGAGATCGTGCTTGGTGAAGTATGTAATGACGGGATATCCAAGGCTGAAGTGCAGGTTAGCTGAAGTACCACTGGCGCGAAGGAATGCAAGACACACAAAAGAGTGGTAATGCCAAGGCCGAGCAGCACGATACAGCCAAGGTTGGCGAACCCACGAGGGGTGAACACGGATCCACCCGAGTCCGTCTTGCGGTCGCGACGGGGATCAGGAGTGTGAAGGACATCATCTGGCTCTTTGAAGTTGGGGGATACGTTGGCACCCCATGACGACGGATCGGGCGAGAGTGAAAACTGACGGAAACACGTGAGATTGGAGTATGTGGGAACAGCAGAAAGCGACAAACTTTCTCTGATATGGAGGCGGCATTGGAGCCACCATTGGCCGAAGGGTAA
Source organism: Hericium coralloides (assembly GCA_003675405.1). Taxonomy (NCBI): domain Eukaryota; kingdom Fungi; phylum Basidiomycota; class Agaricomycetes; order Russulales; family Hericiaceae; genus Hericium; species Hericium coralloides. Next base: position 756,114 of record QUOP01000221.1, on the reverse strand, counting down.
GGAGACTCGGTCTGTGAGAAAACGTCGGTAAGGCCCTCAAGGCTTGCGGAACAAGAGATAGGTACCAATGAAAGAGTGCTTGCGACACTTCGCAAGGATCGGGCGGCGAACGTGGCCTGCACGGTCGAGCCTGATGCCCTGCCGGCTGAAGGTGGAAGGAGACTTGCAGCTGACGGGGTGTTGAGGTTTGAGGCATAGATATTTTGCCGCTGGGAGGGAGCGAACATGTCGCGGGAGGTGAGGGAGGCGGAGGAGGCACCGGGGGAGTTGGAGGCTTCAACTTGTGGCGCTGAAGAGCCGTGTACAGCAGATGGGGATGCGAAGGGATAAGGAGCGGAACGAGGAGAAGCCATACATAAAATGAAGTGTTACAACTGTCGCGATCGTCTGTTCGACCGTCTGCAGATGGAAATCCGCTGAGCGCCTCCCAGCGCATCGCGTCGACCACATCACGTAAGCGACTGCGCACCTCCAAGTAATTTCTACTACGTTTGTTAGTGGTCTATCTACAGAATGTTCTCATAGCTGCACGAAGATGCCGTCGACCACCCTCGCCGACGGCCCATCAGTTCTGCACAACTGACCGCATCGTTCCAGACAGTTCTCTCCAATAGCTTCAAGAGAGACTCACCTTCGTTGGGGACATAAACTGTCAATCATGTGCACTGCTCACCGCACCCAGCCGACATCGCCTGTGACCAGAGAATCCCGAATAAACTACGGCACGAGCTGAGTAGAGGCACCACCGCCATGCCAACGCACCTTGCAGTGATGCACCGTACGTAATGCGCACCCACCTCTCACCGACCAACGGCGAAGCTTGCGTGTCACTGCAGCCACTGCCCCGCCGCGGGATTCCATGGACCGTAGGAACCTATCATTTCATCACGGGAGTCGCACAGCACTCCCTTGACCCTCGTCTTCCGCCCCACCCGTTGACATCTCCGTCATCCGTCCGACCCCTTCGCCGACCCTCATCACATCCACGCCAGCACCCTCCAGCAACCCCAAAATACCCGTGCCCTGCCCGCCGCCTACAAAATCGCCCACAACCCGTTCCACACGCCCAAGCCCGGTCCGCTCACCGCCCTCGCCCCCCACCTCGAGCCCGCGCTCCGCGGCCATCTCGTCGATCTTCCGTAGGCGCGCGAGCACCGCCATGTTCGCGCGCTCCAGTGCGCCGCTGCCGGCCGCGGCATCGAGCAGTTGCGCCTTCTGCGCTTCGTACTGCTGCAGCGAGCCCGTCGGCGCACTGCCGAGGAGCGCGTGCGTCGGCGCCGGGCCTGGCGTCGCCGTCCGCTCGAGCCAACGATCGAGCCCCGCGACGGCCTCACGCGTCTTTTTCGCGAGCTCCCGCTTCGATGGGCGGCCTTTCTTCTTGGGTTTGCCTCCAGCGGGTGTGCCGTTTGCTGTCGATGGGCCCGCAGTTTGTTCGGCGAGCAGTTCGGCGGGGTCTTCGTCGGGAACGAAGATCTCGCGCGGCAGTGTGCGCGGGTTGTAGGGATGACAGCGAGACGGTGGGAGAATGTGGAAGACGTGCTTTTGCGTTAGAACGCTCAGGACGTGCGATGCGTACGGCGCGAGTGATGAAAGTTCTGTTGATACGAAGGCTGCTGGGAGCGCGAAAAGCGAGTTGTGTATATCTGACATAGACGCGTTTGCATGTCCGAATGAAAGCATTGTAAGAAAGAAGACGCACCGAGAGGAATTTCGACATGTTTTAGAGCGAGCAATGGCGGGTGCGTATCCTTGGGCTGTGTCAGGAAGAAGGTATACAGCCCGAATAACGCCGCAGTCCTTGTGAGCGGAGGTTCGCTATCTCCTAGTCTTTCTTCACCATCATACACACTTAAGCTTGTCAGTATGAGAACATATAATCAGCGCGCTTACCGACAAATAGCCTACACGCGATGCGCAAATAAGTCTCCCGCGTGCGCGCATCAAATATCTTTAAATGCATCCACAACCATCCCTCCTCCGCCCATATTTTCTTGAAACGTGCAAACGGCGTGGCAGCATCGGCGGCATACGCAGCGGAAAAGCGGTCCACGAGCCGCTGCACATCCGCGCGGAAGGGTACGACAAAGAGCGACGAGGTGAAGAAAGACGGCTGCAGGACGAGGTCGCCTCGTGCGGTCGAGGGTGACGGTGCAAGGGACATGAGGAATTTATGTATAGGACAGGCGGGTATTTTTGGGCACGGCGGATACTTGTCGCCGCCGGCCGAGTGAGGGCACCTATGTTTAGACGGTGACAGGGTCGAGGATGGCCTGTCGAGATGTCACGGAGCTGGAGGTGGCTTGAAGAGTTCCGTGAGAGCTCGGGGTGCGCTAATGAGGGGCATGGTGAGCACGGCATGTATTTAGAGTTGCAGGTATTGCAGCATTTATATGGAGGCGTGCACAGACAGACCGCGTACATATCATGATGCAATTGCGACGGCGCTGCTGGCTGATGGTCTAATGAAGGTACCCCTCACCGTGTTTGACAAGGCTATGTTCTGGCGATGAGAAGAGAACAGTTCTCTTTGCGGGGCCTGATTCCCGGAGGCAGGGTTGATGATGTCTACGCTCGTCTGAGCAGTATATGGCCCTGAAAACCACTACAAAAGCTCATGTCAATTGGAATCATGCCGACAAGAAGCAAGGTAAAAGCAGTCGTAAGAGCACTTTGTACCGACCTTGTGTTGCGTGCAAACTGATGGCGGTTCCGAGTCGGGGAGGAGATGTAGTCTCCCGGGGGCAGAGTAGATACTGGACTCAACCTTCGTGCCTCAGGATCGTCGTATCTGACGTCTGCTATCAATACCCCGGGTCTTAGCGAGAGGGGTCGTCTCAGCCACATCGGCTTGTTCGGCAGGTCACATGTACCGTATCATCTTTACACTCGACGCGTCGCGCCGACTTGTAGATATTCATCGTTATATCCCTGTGTCTCTTCCCGAAGCTTCGTATAATGCCTACACTCTTTTAAAAATACTTTTAAAATGTCCTCTATTATACCCACATTCAACTCAACACAGAACTGGACCTCATCAGCAGGTCTCGACAATATCAAGTCACTCGTTGGACCATACCTCTCTTTTGAACCTCGCGACTTCCAGGTGTACGACTCGGGATGTATCCTCAATGGGCAGGATGTGTTCTGCATATCTGCGACCGGTGACGGGAAGTCAGCATTGATATATATCCCGGCGTTGGTGCGCAAGGAAATGATCACCGTAGTTGTGGAACCTACTAATGCGCTCGAAAACAATATGGTCAGTGTCCAGAACCTACAAGATCGAGATACTCATCAGATTTTTTAGGCTTCTAATCTACAGAGTAAAGGACTCACTTCCATCGTGATAAACGCTGAAGAACTCGAGGCGGCGAAGGCCAAAAGCCGCAACCTGTGGAACGAGGCAAAGGACGGGCAGTATCAAGTCGTTGCTCTGTCACCCGAGATGCTCAAGTCACCAGAATACGCCATGCTTAACGATGATCCATACTTTCGGCAGCGCTGGCGAGTTCTCGTCATTGATGAAGCCCACCTTGTTGACTACTGGGGTACCGATTTTCGCAAGGCCTACGCAGATATCTGGACTCTGCGCTCGCGCGGCCCTGAGCATTTGACGTTTGTCGCAATGTCTGCCACTGTCGAGAAGGGCGCCCAGATGAAAAGGATATTGCAGCGTCTTGGCTACCGTGAAGACGCATTCCATCTGGATAAACGAGACTGTCAGCGTCACAATGTCGACCTCATCTTTCGTACTGTGCAATTCACCTGTACTGGCTTCGAGTTCCACGACTTGGATTGGCTTGTCCCACACGACTTGGCCTCTGCCTCCGATGTCCCAAAGCGTGTACTGTATAGCGATACCATCGAGATGGGACATCGCATCGCCGTATATCTTCGAGGACTGCTCCCAAGTGGCCTGCAAAGCTCGGGATACGACCTAATTCGTCATATGCACTCTATGAACTGCCCGGAGTGCAAGAAGGAAGGGCTGGCGGCTCTGAACGCAACGGGCAGTGAGCGCACGACCGCAATCTTCGTGGCCACAGCTGTGTGGGAGGTGGGGCTTGACGTACCGGACATCTCAAGTGTTATCATGTTTCCTGCACCAGCAAGTGCATCTTCGATCATTCAGAGAGCCGGGCGTCCAGCGCGCGGTCCTGGAATGCGCGGAGAAGCGATCGTCTATGTCAAGAAGTCGGATATCGAAGCGGCTCTGGAGTATGCCCAGCGCGACCCACCAGACTCGCGTCTTCTCGACCCCAAGAGCCCGCCCACCCACTCAAGTACACCGAATGGAACGCACATAGACGAGGGCTCGGAATTGCAGCCTATGTCAGTGGTTGATGCTCGGGACAAGCCGGTCGAGGATGGGAGCGTTGCGTATGGAGTGGGGGTAAACGGGGTTGATACAACTGCTAGGCAGAATGGCGGTGAGATGCTGCTTGGCCTGGAAGGTTTGGGAATCACTATTAATGCAGTATCTATCGCCTAACATGGAAGAAACAGGCGCACGTACTTTGGAAGGGACGGAGCGTAACGACTTAGCCTCAGAGCCATGCACGTCGGTCCCGCATAACGAGGGCGCTACAGACGAGCCTGAACAAACCCAGAGAACTAGAACCCCCGGGAAGAAAAAAGCTGCCCAGCTGAAGGGAGGTGGAAAGAGCACGAAGTTGGTGGGAAAGAAGACAACCGAATTGCCGCATTCAGAACAAGGTAAACGGCTTTGTGTTGCGCGGCATCTCATCATCGCGGCGCATGCGCGTGGTCTCTGCATCTCACGACAGATCAACATTGTCTACGACAATCCTGGGACTGACCAAGACTGCGGGCGCTGTAGTTCTTGTCAACCCCGCCCCCTGCCCGCCTCCCGCCCGATGTCTTCCCCCATCCCTGACCCGACCGCGTCAACTATCCCACCAAGCGACAATCTGCCGGATGCAGCAAAGCTCCCATCTTACATGAAACTCACGCGTGCGGAGGTCGAAGAGCTTACGCAAGAGCTCAACCACGTTTCTCGTAGGGTCTGGAGGAAGATAATTCGTGGGCCAGAGTCCTTGTTGATTGGGCCCACGAGTTTCATTCGTCCTGACATTGTGAAGCGCCTCACGGTAGACTTCCATCTTCTTTCTTCAATGCAAAACCTCGAAACTCGTATTCGGCACGATTGGCGGTACTGGGACGCCGCTAGTTCTGAATTATGGTCAGAACTGGTTGTCCTTGTGGAGCGCTTTCGCGAGAAAGCAGAGGCACGTCACCAGCAATCTCTCGAAAACCAGCGTGAGGCTCGGGAGAGGCGAGGCGCGAAGGCTCTCCATGATGAGATTATTGCTAACGGATTGGGCCACATCAAACGAGTGCGCCTACTCGTTCCCGAGACAACTTCAGCATTCAACAATGGCTCGCAAGCCGGTGACGACCCCGCGAGTCAGTGTTTTGATATTTCTATCGCTTTTTATCGGTCACGCTGACAGAATATTCGTCCTTCCAGCATCTCCTTCAATTAGTCCGCATGTAGCACCAGTCCTCATCTCTCCGCCCGTTTTTTCACTGCCTACCTCTGTGAATGCCCACGCGAGCACACCTGATCCTACTCCCACACGGTTGGCGCCACCTGTTTTGAGTCCGTCAAATCGAGGCACAGGATCGTCACCCATCCACTCGCATCTCGATCACGTTCTCGGCCGGTCAATACCTACGGATCGCTTTTACGGAGCATCCCAGAGGACCAGAAAACGTGCAGCGTCGCCGGGACATGTAGAGTCCGAGCAACGGCCAGCAAAGGTGCCGAAGACGTCGCGTGGCCACAAGGTTGCTTCTACGTACTGTTTCTATGCCATTCGTATATTCATACGTGTTGTCTAGGCGGCTGGTAGCGTGTTGCAGACCAGCTCTGCAGAAGGAAAGCGCCCACGCAAAGAAAACACTACAGAAAAGACTGCCCCCTGTCGCCGTGCGAAGCGGGGAGTCAGGTCATAAAGTACGTATATTATTCTTCGTCGCTGTCAGGGAACCCTAATCCGACATCCTCCCCACTGCAGATAAAATCGATTAGCTCCTGTTCCTGCGCTGTCACCTCACGATCACTGTGAACTTCATCGCCGGCCACGAGCTCTCCATTGATGAGCATGTTTGGCAGTGGAATGACCTGTTCTGGATTGTACTCGTCATGTTCATGTTCCGCGGAGGCTTCTTCATCACCGTGAATATCACCCGCGTCGCGTAGTGTTCGTTCAATATACTCTTTGATTCTTTTTCCATCCCCTAGGCGAATGTCCCCAGCTGCCCAATCATCTTGAGCGACGTGTCCCAATGTACGGCCTGCTCGAAATAAGTTGAGCTCTTCGTCTTCGACCTTCCTTTGTAGCTCTCTACTAGCTGCAACTTTCTTCTCTCGATGATGAGTCCCTCCCCGATCTGCTAATCCGATGGCTTCCAGCATGGCTGCCATTGTATCAAGCAATGCACGAACATTCCTGGAGACGACATCCCGGTAAAATTCACCTCCGAATGTCGCATCACTCCGCTCAGACATCTTCTTGAGTTGACGGATTAGCTTTTCCATAAGAAGGTCCATGGGAAACCAGCAGCCGTCAACTCCTGACAGGTTACAGAGCCAGTTATTGAGTATAGCTTCACGGAGCGCAGGAGAATATTCAAACTCGAAGTTGCAGGTGAGCTCAAGCAACTCATTTGTGTACTTGTGTCGCCCTGAACCAGCAAATGTAAACACCCAGACCTATTTCTCTTCAGCTAACGTCACACAGTGGAAATAAAGACTTACCGCCATGACACTCATTGCTCGGCCAATGTCTCCATCCGCCACTGCATACTGGAACTCATAGTGAAGGAGACTGTCACGTCGTCGCAAGATACCATTTGCAAGGACCTGATCGCCTTCGACAGCTGGCTGTACGCCTCCATCGTGTTGTGGCCATGGCTGCCCGATGCCGAAGAATTTCGGAAGAGATTCATCCGGATAGAGTGCCTGCGTGTAAGCCGCAGTCGAGCAGTAATGTTCGAGTAGTGTTTGTGCGTGCTTGAGTAAATCCTCGATGGCCATGGGATTGCTGATAAAGTACTGGTCCAGATCCTTCTGTCCCAAGAGCTTCCTACAGGAAATTATTAGCATGTGAAGGTATTGACTGCAGAACCAAAGTAGTACCTCCAGCAGTCAAGTATCTCCACCTTCAGATTGTCGAATACTAGATGCTGTGCAGGATAATAATCCGGTCGTTTGATATTCTTGACGTTTCGGCCCATAATGACATTTGTTGAACAGAAAGACGACACATCATTCACCTCACTTCCCCAGTGCGTGTTGATGATCCGCTCGAGATCGGACCAACCCATATGCCAAAGCTGAATCAGTGGTAGCACCCATCCGTAATTCCTGTACCCATGTGGACAGGACGCCAGAAATTTCTTGAGTGTACGGAGCTTCTCGATCGTCGACTGGTCACCAGCGATGATAGTCAGCACCTGTGCCACTTCCTCCTCCGGCAGGCCAAGTTGATTAACAAGAAGGTCATGTAGCACTTTCGCGTTCTCCGCCGTGTTGCCCTCGTTGAAATCGGAACTCGCCATGGGATGGAATTTGGTTTTGCGACCTCGTCGCATGCGATGCACGGCCAGTATTGATTGAAAGCGTAACTTGATGAAAGCGCGATGCTGCTCAAGGCTGGGTACTTCATCTATGAGGAACAGCACGCAATGAAGCGCGAGCCGTGAATTCAGCTTGACATGATCGATTCGGCGGTGAAGTGTTTCGTGTGTAAGCTGAGCGCGTCGCTTCTCTTGATGTGCGCGCCGTAGAGGCTCGGGGTCGAAAGCCTCCTTTGGATCGCAATCCTCCAGCTCCACAAATGTCGCCGCTGTCCCATTATGGATGGTATCTCGTTGACCGAGTTCTGGGTCCCATGCACGGAACATCCGATTGATGTTGTCATAGATGAGGAGGAAAGCGCGTAGTCGAGCAACTTCTCGGAGTTTTGACTGAGCAGACTTGGATAGTGCACGCAGAAATTTGAGTACTGATGTGTAGGAAGCTGAGAAGCCAAATCGGCTAAGGACGGTGTACACGCCATGCTGGGCAGTATGTGCGAACAACCAGACACCAATCATCTTCCGAAATGCAGAGAAATGGAGGTTCCGCGCGCTCATCAGCAGCATAAATGCGATAAGCAGAATCTGCGGCGATGAACCGTTAATTTGGAAACACTAGGCAAGGTCATTTGACTTTGACACTGACGATAAATGGATCACGTCGGTTGGAACCCGTACCCGAGGGGGCTGCCTTGAAAAAATGAGTCGCATACGTCAATGGCGGGGAAGTATTTGAGGCCGCCGCATGACCGGATGCAGACGCCGCTGAAGGCGGGTCAGTTGGGGAGGTTTGCGCTGTGTCGCTGTCAACATCCATAGACGTAGCGCCATTGTGCGCGGGTTCGGGAACGCTGGTGTCAGGGAGTTGTAGCTGTGGCTTGGGACGATTCTTGCGGGGATAAGCAATGCTCAACAGAAGGCGCAGGATTACCGGTGCTCGCGACTCGACCACTGCGAGAATACCGGCCATGGAAAAATGGATGATCGAGTCCCAGGTGGCGAAGCGGTCTCGCAGGTGAAAGCCGCTATCCTTGGATGAGGCCGAGTCTGCCTCCGCAGACACGATGGACTCGACTTTCTTGATGGCCCACTCCTCCAGAAGACCTTGCGCCATCTTCGCCCTATCCGGTCGCTTCGCCTCAGCTGCCGGACGATTTTTTGAGTTGCGCGTCGCCTTGGGAGAGCTGTACCGGTGAGAAAACAAGATTTCGGCGATTTCGTCAGCTTTCACCAAGCTCTGCTTGTTCACAGTAGGCCCTAGAAAAGCGACGACCTTCTGTATGTGGTGTTGCTCACGACAGTCGCCCTTCTTTGGATCCGGAAGTGCGAGCACATCTTTGATGAAACTGCCTAGACAGTTCCACCCGCGCTTCTCGAGGTCCCGAAGTACGAGGTCGATTTCTTTGGCACGGGGTTCATCGATGTAGTGGGGTGTTTTGGAATCGGTAGTTTCATCGCGTGGTTTCGGCGACGGCATATTTCTATGAGGGACCCACAAAGGACGAGTCCTGTAGGAGTCTTCGCCGAAGTACGATAGGTATCTACGGGCTCTACAGGACGCGCTTCATGTGCCACTAGGTTTGACACTCCGCCCCGTCCTCGTCTAAACTCAGCACGGTTGAAGTTCAGGCGCCGCCCAGGGGTCGACCCCCCCCACTAAGAGGACGCGTCAGAAACTAGACTAAGGAGATGCCGCCACAAACAGATCACTGTCACGCGATGGATCTTGCCAAGCACAAGTTGCGATCAAATATCAGTTCGCACGGCCCCGATGCCATCTGCCTTCGCTGCCTCTCCGACGACCACCTCTGCATCCCGTCAATCGCCTTTTATCATGATGTTAGCCACTAGTCTAGGAGCTCCAGCCGCGTTGACCAGAGCGACCCCGACAACTGACCGCTCCAGGCTCCTTTTTCGCGTTTTCTCGCTCCGAAACACATCTTCCACATGACACAGCGAAGACTGCTCAAACGCAGCGGGCACCATATGCCGCCCGGCGTGTCGCATCGATGTCCTGGTCAACTGACACCGATATCATACGTTCGACGTCCTTCAAACGGTCGACTTGCATATGCCAGCACACAGGTCTCGTATGTAGTCTCCATGGCCGCGCTCATATAAGGCTCCTTCCCTCACGAGCCGCTCGTGTTCTGTGTCCCGTAACCGCGCCTCTTTGTACCCTTGTTGTAACCTGCACAGAGTTTGCACAGGCTCCAGCCCGAGCGCCAGTTTCAAAACCCACTAGAATCCCATCAGCGCATCCATTGCCCGCCGGGCTATTCATTCCACTGTGAGTACATCTGAATATTAGTATTTTTTGTTTGCATCCACAAACTGATCGCGACACTCTAACTCACATGATGTCTATCAAATCCCTGTACGCGCGCTTAGGAACCGTTATACAGTCCGAACGGTCCGTATTGGCCAGTTTCAACTCTCTGCATCTGTCCTTCCTTTCATCTCTCCCTCTCTCGTCTTTCTTTTCCCCAGCCCACCATTTTGCTCGCGCCGCCCATCCGCACCTATAGACCTTCTCAGCTCACTTATAGCCACAGGTCGACTTATCTATCACGCGACAGAAGCGAACGGTGTATATAGTCTATCGCGCTTGCGATATTCACCACCATGTCGTACACGACCATCCCCAACCCGCGCAGCCCCCAACGCTCACCGCTCTCTCAGCCCCCACAGCAGCAATCCGCGCCTGCTCCACCATCTTACGCCTCTGGCACCGTGCCTTCCTCACCAACGCGGTATGCATCCACTTCCTCCGCCTCCTCGTCGGTCGCGCCATTGCAGGGGCGCCCGCCCATGGGCAGTGGGACGAGCGCGCGATTCCGGCAGCAGGACGTGCGGCCTGCGCTCGCTAGTGGCCCGCCGATGATGAGGGCGAATCCCGCTCCATCAATGATACGCTCGGTATGTCATTTCATTATTCTCCCTTCGCGTTCCTCATCTCGACCCTCTGTCGGTGCAGTCTCCAGAGAGCGCATACGCCACAAAAGAATGGGACGCACACAGCACTCGGTCCGACAACATCACCGAAAAGGTGCGTTTCATTCTATTCCTCCCTTCAATGCCACCCTGACGACCGAAACCCACGCGGGCTTCTTACCCCGTGTGCAGTTCTCGCTTCCCGCCAATCCTGCACAATGGGGAACCGACGTGCGCCGGGGAAACCCCGAGCCTGACGACTGGCTGCATGAGCCCGATCCGCGCCGGGACAGCGGGACCGACAGCGGCGGGATACTATGCACCTCCCGCGGGTTCGTGAATCTTGGGTGTCTTGTCGTATTAGGCACGGGTTTGCTAGCGCTTTTGTGAGTAATTTCTTCTATCCCGTAGTCGAGTCTGGAGACTGAGCGAGCGTGCAGCGCCGGGTATCCCATCATCACGTACTTCACAAAGCACCATCTGGGGAATAATGGTGGATTCGGTGTGGGCGGGATCAACGAGACGGGCCAGGTAAGCTTCTCCAATTTACATGCTTCCGCACCGTGACCAATGCGCCTGCAGATCCCCACCATCGCTGGGAACCGGGGCCTCATCGACATAGAGACGCCCCAGTGGGCACACAAGCGCAAATCATTCATGGACGAGAAGACCGAATTCCAGCTCGTCTGGTCCGACGAGTTCAACACGGACGGGCGTACTTTCTACCCTGGCGACGACCCGTACTGGGAGGCGGTCGATTTGCACTACTGGGGGACGGGTAACCTCGAATGGTACGACCCCGCCGCGATCACGACGAAGAACGGCGCGCTCGAGATCGCGCTCACCCGCAAGGAGACGCACGGGTTACACTACCAGGGCGGCATGCTACAGTCGTGGAACAAGTTTTGTTTCACCGGTGGCATTATGGAGGTCGGGCTGCAGCTACCCGGCGACACGACTGTGCCGGGGCTGTGGGCTGCGGTGTGGACGATGGGAAATCTCGGTCGTGCCGGATTTGGTGCATCGCTTGAGGGCATGGTACGTCGGGGTTTCAGCCCTCGGTTCGCAACGTGCTGGCTCAATCACGCTGTGCCCAGTGGCCATACTCGTACGACAGCTGCGACGTCGGCACCGTAGCGAATCAGACGAAGAACAACGAGCCCCAAGCCGCGCTGATCAACGGCGACAAGTACAACGACGGCATCCTCTCGTTCGCCCCCGGCCAGCGGCTCTCGGCCTGCACGTGCCCCGATGACAAGACGCACCCGGGCCCGAAGCGCAAGGACGGCACTTTCGTCGGACGGAGCGCACCTGAAATTGATATCTTCGAGGCGTCGGTCTCAGATGGCGTTGGGAAGCTGTCGATGTCTGGGCAGTTTGCTGTAGGTCATGTTTCAACGCGAGAATGGCACTCTGCATGGCTGACTGCTTCAACGTTCAGCCTTTCAATTACGCATATGAGTGGTTCAACACGACGGGCAATTATGTCGTGTATGATCCAGACCTGACAGAGTTCAATACGGGTTATTCTGGAGGCGTATACCAGCAGGCCGTCTCCTACGTGACACAAACAGGTTAGTTGCGTATCTAGCATGATGATGGTTGTGGAGCCTTATTTCTGCTTTGTTTACAGGCCAGAAGTGCTACCAGTTACTAGATGACTGCTATGATGTGTACGGCTTGGAATATGTCCCGGGTAAGTAACTTGAGAAGCACGTCCGTTTGAAAACAAACTCATAGCTCTTCCACAGGCTTCGACGATGCAGTCCGTGACTTTCGTCTCGCTGTACGGACGTCAGGCTAATCCTCGTCTCTTTCACAGTACATGACCTTCTTGGCCCGCAATACTACCGTGTGGACGCTTGAATCATCTGGCATCGCTGCTGATGATCGGGTCCAAATCGGACCACGTTCCATCCCGCAGGAGCCTATGGTAAGCCACCCTTTGTTTGCATGCCGGCCTCTCCTGACCCTTTCTATCATGACGCAGTATATGATTATGAACCTGGGCATGTCCTCGTCGTTCGGCTTTGTGGACACGGACCATCTCACGTTCCCTTCGATCATGCGCGTCGACTACGTGCGGATATATCAACATCCGGACAATATTAACATTGGGTGCAACCCGAAGGATTACCCAACGACCGACTATATTAAGACGTGAGCCCAGTCAGTATTTGCTTACCTCTTCGCCTTTGACATTTCGTTTGCCACAGGTACCTCGAGGCGTATACAAATCCCAACCTCACCACATGGAAAAATGACTACAAGCAGCCCTTCCCCGGGAATTCCTTTATGGACCAGTGCTGAAATAACTCCAACCTTCCAAACAACGAATATATTTATTAGATCAACTTAGTACAGTCCCTTCGCTCGTTTAGCCCGCGCTGGGCCACGGACATGTTTATTTATTGGGTTCATTATCTGGGCTGTTGCCTCCCGGCGCGACAGCGTCGTTGCCACATCCTTATTCGTGACCTTTCAATACTGACATGTTATACCACGCTTGTACCACGCGACAGAATCAGGCCGCAGGAACGCGGCCGCATCGCTTTGACACGATATTTGCTTGCTATTGTTCGGACAATACCCCCATGTTGCGCGTGTCTAGCCACAGTACTGGTATATTGTACTTCGCATGTCAAAGCACCATCACCTACAGTACGATAGCGGACAACCTATATAATGGTGTATTTTTCGTGCTGTCCTGTGTGCGAATGGGCGAAAGTAAACAAGAGACAATAGCGCGTTGGGCGCGCGTCAATTGTGTGGACGATGCACGTCTGCTACGGCGCGCCTTTGGCCATGTTCCTTCGCCTCCTTCTCTGAACCATCCCTCGGCCACCTCCATCTCTCTATACCGACATCATCTTCACACCATGGCCGCCCTCCTGCGCAGGCCCTCCGCCGTTACCTGTTTTTTCTGCCAATCTCGCATCACACCACCTCCACCCGACCCACGGTGCTTCCTCTGCACGCACTGCGGCTGCTGGAACCGCTTCGACGCACAAGGCGAGATCCTCTCAGATGAGCCGGCCATGCATGATGAGACACTAAACGCACGCTCGTTCGCGCGCCGAGGTGAGTGCTATCGTCTTCGCACGGGGAAGAGCATGGTCGAACGGTGACTTAGCCTCCCCCAGGAAGGACCGGTTCCCCACCACGTTCGGGAACGCGCCGTTCTGCAGTGTGTGCCAGTCGAACCAACGACTCTTGATCAACCTGGTGTCGAGCTATCTGCCCCCGCCGAATGTACGCTGTGGCCCACCGTCGTTCCCGCGTCTACTGACGCGTGTGTGGACTTCTGTGTGTTTAGGACCCAGACTACGCCCAACGGATGGTATCATTCGAAGACTACAAGGCATCCGTCTATGCGCGATATCCGCCCGTGTGTGCACGCTGTCAGCCCCTTGTCGACGAGGAGATTAACAAGAAGAACCTCATGGCGCGCTCCAACGCGCTCGGGGGCTTCTTGGTCGCGACGAAGGGCAGGGACGTCAGGCGGCAGTTCTCGATATCGCTCGAGGAAAGATGGAAGTTTGACCGTGAAGTACGGTGGTGGAAACTTCGAGGTCTTCTCTGCGTGTCGACGATGGCTGCGGTTCTGGTTGGAAATGCTCTAGGTATGGATACATCCCGTGTTGGAGTGGCCATGATCTCAAGAAGATAATTTCCAGGAGCTGCTGGTCTTCGATTACCAATTGACTTGACGAGCGTCCAGCCTTATCTTCCCATACTTTCGCTTGTTTCCATTCTATGGTCTGCGTGGGATCCAACCTACAGGGCCCTCCGCAAAGCACAGATCCAAGGTCGGAAGGTTCGCGTACGTGGTCGCGACCGATACGTGGTAAATATGATCGCATCGATAGCGCCTGCCTTGTGCTGAAGCATCTCCATCTAGAAACTACAAGTCGTTGCATGGATCTCCAGAACTGTGACGGCAATCTTGGTGTCTCTACCACTATGGCGCCCTTCTCTAGATTTTTTCGTTCTCTCATCTGATCTACCATCTAATACAAGCCGCATATACTTTGCTGTATCTCTATGCCTTGAACTATTCGTACGTGATGCCATCTATCTGCGCAGGCGTTCGTCTGACTTGCGCTCCAGATCGCTGTGCAATCTTTTGTAATACTCCGACTGTACCACCCCCCATCCGTGCGCCTCATCGACACCTCGGTCCGCGGGCGCTCAGAAACACCTATGCCCGGCGCGGAGTCGCGAGCCGACACGCCTGCCTTCCGATCGCCGCCCCCAGAGACGCTCGACCAGCCGCCTGCGCCTCCCCGCGCCTACCAAGGAAACCCCATTTTCGGAAAACCTTCGCTACTATATACGATGACGACCGCGCAAACGCCGGATAGCCCGTCGATGCGGTCAGACGATGCGGACATGGACGATAGAAGCACGGAAGATGCAGACATGGACGACGACGACGATCCGGACGCTATGGACTGGACGCCGACAAACTCCCCATCAAAGGAGGCGCGGTCTCGTCTCAACAGTAATGCCCGTCCCAGCGCCAACACCAGGCCAAAGCCGAACTGGGGCCAGCAACCACAAAACCAGAAAGACCAGAACTTTGCGCGCTCTGACGAGCCGACGGGGCTCGAGACGCTACTGGAGAGGACGGCCATTGCGGAGGTGCCGGGGAGGAGCGGCGCGATGCTGCGCCGCTCGTGGCGGGAGAGGCAATGGTGGTGGGCATTAGCGCTATCGCTGGTGCCGCTGGTCGGGGTGGCGGCCAGGCTCTGGGGGAGTAGGAGCTTTGACGTGATGGTAGTCGTTAGATCTACAGCAACAGATAATTAATCCACCAAAACATCAATCAGTCTATGAAACGAATGGCTTGATATCGCGAGCAGAGGATCGATATGGACATGGCAGGAACGGCGGTGTTCCACTTGGCACTTACGATAATGAATCCTAGCGGGGAAAACGAGCGACCAGACCAATATGAATCATAATGCACACCAAAAATTTCACAAGCGCGCAGCATGCGTAAGAAGGAAAAAGACATGCTGGACGTATAATCCCAAGGCCGCACAGTCGTGCGGCAGTCCCGCTACCTTGCCCGTTATGTAGTGCATGTTCATTTTCGATAAAGATTGGTGCTCAATATGCTCAATCACGACAGCGATATAGGAAGGAACCATATGATTGGAGAGAAATAGAGCTCAAGACAGAGCTTGTGTGACAGATGTGGTAACTATCTGACGTAGCACTCAGGTCAATGAAAAATGGATTATAGAGGCTGTGTCTCAGAGAGATACATGGAAAATTACATTGCGGTTGGGAAGGCTTAAAGCAAACGTCAGAGATGAGCAGCTTTAGAGACGAGCGAGAGTCGAGGCAGAAGGATTCACAAGGAAACAACCGGGCTGCCGGCCGACACAGCTACCAAAGGACTGCGGCCCCGATGTCGATCTTTGCGCCAAAAGTCGAGCGACACAAATGAGCAGGTGATTGAAACAGTACGAGACATGGCTCATGCGAGGGACGGCAATGGGAAGGCTGACTGTCGAGGGAGCGAGGAGGGCAGACAGTGGTCGCGACGGAAACGGCCGGCCGACGCAGCAGCCGAGTGAAGCAGAGTCACTGCGGCCCCGATCTGGGATCTACCGCCAAAAATCGAGCGACAGAAACGAGGTGTAAGACCCACTACGTAGGTAGCGGGATTTGTATGCCACTAAAACAAAACTAAGTTTGGGGTATACGAGCATGGATAACATACGAATGCACAGTCATCCGGCACAATATACGTCGTAATAAAAACAACTAACTGACGAGACGGCAAGAAAGGCGCTGCCAGCAACTCAAAAAACGCACGGGAAATGTCTGTATTCGCGCAAGGACCGGAAAAAGGGAAAAGCGCAGTCCGACGACCAGCCCAGCCATGCGAGGGAACGGCGACCAGCGGAACTTCCAACTACAGAACATGACGAGAGTCGTGAATGAACGTGATGGAAAAGCGGAACTATCAATGACCTTGGGTACGTGACGTTCTAGGCGAGACCGTACCACTGCTCAGTATCCAGTTTGATCGTAAGGGTTCTGCAGAGGGTAGCCGCCGCCACCCTGGTGGTGAAGCGGGACGCCGCCATACGGGTCCGTGCGCGTCAAGCTCGGACCACGAGTGAGTGCCTCCTGCATCTGCGGGCCAGGACTTGGCCCGCGGTAAGGGCCAGGGCTGGGTCCGCGGTACGGCATCGGGCCAGGGCTGGGACCACGCCCGTAGGGTCCGGGGCTGGGACCCCGCGCAAGGTCCGCATAACCACCGACAGGCGCGAGCGAGGCACCGGCTGTGAAGTCGTGGTCAGGGATCGGGTTGAGAGGGGCTGGGTTCGTGCTCTCGTGGCCGGAGGAGTGGAACGAGGACGCGTTTGACGGCACGCGGCGGTGCGTGGGGAGACCGCTGTCGTGATCCGTGGGCTGCCAGTCGATGGGCTGCATGCGGTCCTCGAAGTCCTTGGAGGGGCGGAACTTCCACTTGCGAATGCCCGTCCAGATGATCGCGATTCCACCGACACAGGACGCAATAACAATAATAATGACCAGCGCTGTGTGCGAGAGCTTGGATGAACCTTGCGGAGTATCGGCCTTGTCAGCAGCCGCGGTCTGCGATGCGCTGGGTAGCTGGCTCGTCACAGTGATGGACTGGATTGAAGTACCCTGGTTTTCTGGAGTGGCGCTCGGTTCCGGCTGGAGATTCAGAGACGCAGAGGTCTGGGGCGCTGATGTAGTGGCCGGTGCGGAAGATGAGCTGGATGGGAGGAGGCCGCTGACGATGCTGTTCAGCGCATTTCCAGAGGCGCTTTGCTAATTATCGTTCAATATCACGTTAGTTCGGAATATGATCGCACAGTATAATGAGGCCTACCGAGGCTGAGCTCGAGGACGCCGACGAGCTTGTAGCAGACGAAATCTGCGACGCACTGGCCGATTGCGACTGCGAAGTTTGCGCCGCCGACGAGCTCGGCGCGGCAGAGGCGGAGGCAGATTGGGAAGCCGTGCTGCTAGTGGCGCTGCTGCCATTCCCACCCGCATTGCTACCGTTCCCGTTGCTGTCGCTGCCTCCGTTAGAGGTATTGCCACCGGTGTTGCTGTTGCCGTCGGTCGGAGGGTCCGACGCAGCTCCATTCGTAGGGGGGAAGTCGGCTGCAAGGTTGCTGAGAGGTCCGGCGCGCTTTTTCATCATGCGGTTTATGTCGACATGGTCACGACGATGGAAGGGAACAGCTGCGAATCCCTTGGCCTCTACAGTGGCCACTAGGGTCACTGCGAGTGCGAAGTACAAAACGAGTGTGAGGGCAAGCTTAGAGGGCTTGGTGATAAACATTGTGACGAGGGCGTGAATATGAGGGTGGTGGGGAGAGGTTCAGGTATAGGAAGGGCGAGGCCCCGACGCTTGGATAGGATACCACAAGCTCTGGGAATGCTGCGACGACCTGAGTGGAGTTAAGGAGGTGGTAATAGGACCAGCCTGTGAAAACAGTACACGGAACGCGAGCGAGAGCAGCTGTGTTTAAGCTACAGAACGGCGACAGACAAAGAAAGGAGAAAGACGCACTTGGTGCTGAATGCTACAACCCTGCCCTACGTGAGTGGAACCCCTGTATGTAGTA
This sequence comes from Hericium coralloides, assembly GCA_003675405.1. Lineage (NCBI taxonomy): Eukaryota > Fungi > Basidiomycota > Agaricomycetes > Russulales > Hericiaceae > Hericium > Hericium coralloides. Next base: position 737,950 of record QUOP01000221.1, on the reverse strand, counting down.
GTCAAAGGAGTGGTATGCTCGAACGAGTGAGGAAGACCGGACAGAAGAACAAGCGAAACCAAGGTAACCGAGATCAGCCACAACCGGTGGCAAACAAGCGTCCGCCGCCAGTTCGCCGCCATTCCCGTCACCAATCCCGTTGCGAGGGCCATCAACACGATCAGGGTCAAAAGAGTTCATTCGAAAATAGGTAACTAAAATGTGGTATCCAAGCTTACAAGTGTCCGTTCACTAATTATAAGGTCCCAGCCTTAGGCCCGATGGTATACGAGTAAATACAAGGACGTAGATACAGTACGCCATGGCGATTCTTCTCTGCCATCCTTGCTCGTCAAGTAACGACCAAAGAAGATAAACAGTCCATTCCGAATCTAGTACCAAATCCACAAATAATCTACTCGTGGCTAGTGGTAGACCAATCGTCAAGGGCAACGAACGCCGGCGTCTTGAAGTCGTTTGCCGCCATGCCCGACCACTGTGGATTGAACAGCACCTGGAGGTTGTACGATCCCGCAGGCAAGTTGATCATGACGACAGTGACGCCGGGATTCTCTTGGTCGGACTGCCCAGCGGGAAGCGGAGGGGTCGTTGGGGAACCGCTGAGCAGGACCTGTGCTGATCTGCGCTCCATTGGGCGCGTTCAAGATCTGCATCGTCGTCTTCAGGTCATCGATCTGCAACGTTGCTGACGTGCCGCTCGAGTCAACAGCGACGGTCGCGTTGGTGTGCATCCTCCACATGATGGTGCCCTGAGCGTTGATGTCGTCCTGGATGAGCACCTGCTTGCGCCCGTTGATAGTGCGGATACCGCGCTTGTACGAGGTACTGTTTGAGATTCGTGTCAATATAAGTCACGCCACGTCAATCACCGTTGCACTTACACGTTGAAGTAGGCACTCGACAGATCAGCAACAAAGTATGCCGCCGACGAGTCTGGCACTGTGTAAACCGTGCTCGACCCCTGCGCCTCGCCCGTCGTTCCGTGGCTGATAGTAGGCTTGGCGCCAGCGACGTTCTGGTTTTGTTGGTTGACCAGAATGAGGTTCTGACCCTCGCTACGCTTGCGGTAATACAACCACCGCGGACTGTCCTGTTCAGCGCCATCGAAGTAGCCGTCCGAGAGATAATCACCGGAGCCGAGCTCTCCTGCCCAACGTGTCCCCATCGCATCGAAGACCCAGTCACCGGAGTCGAGATCGTTGTGGTTCTGGTGGCCGAGCAGCTGTCCGGCCTTCATAGCGACATATAGCGCATTGGTGTCTGTCCAACTGCTCCTCATCGAGGCCCACTGATCGAGACCGTTGTCGAAGAAGTGATCGAGGGGCAGACCATCCCAGAATGCACCCGAGACAGTGGGATTGTAATAGAACATGCTCCATGGCTCGGCAGCGTCGTATTGGTCGCGCTGGTAAAGTGCGTAGATGGGCTGATCATAGTAGTTGGCGTAGTAGGTGATGCTGTTTGCAGTCGTGGAGAACTTGTTCGGGCCGTGATCGCCGTAATTGAAGAGCGAAGTGGCACCCTGTATGTACATGTGGAACAGGCCGGTCTTGTAGAAGTTCGTGTTGTTGGTGAGCAGACCGTAGTCGGAACCAGTCGCAGTGATCAGAGACGCGGCCATCTCTGCGTGGGCTGTGGTGCCGAAGTACCAGTAGTTTGCGGTTTCCGCCCAAGAACCGTCATCCGACACGGCCTGGACACAATTCTGAACCGTGTCGGGGATGCTGTAGCTGAGAATTTGCTCCGCGATGCCAGTGTTATCGTCGCCGAGAATGGCGAGAGCGCCGAGAGTCAGACCACCATTGCAGACACAGTTCCAGTTGCCCTCCGTCGCTGTCTGCCACCAGCCGATGCTCATGTTCCCGTTGTACGCATTCATGCCAAGGTTGAGACCGTATTTGATCATGGTCGTCCTCATCTGGCTCTTCTGGTCGTCCGTCAAGACATCGTGAAGCCAGTCGTATGCAATACCATAGGCAGCGGTGAACTCTCCCGTATCAAGGAAATGCATGGAGTTCCACTTGTCATCATCGGGACCGAATGGCGTGGTTCCATTACCAGCTGCATTCTGTCGAGCAATGATTAGAAACAGTGGTGTCAAGTGAAATAATGACTGGGTACCTGGATTTCCTGCCAAGCTCTGTCCGCCCACTTCGTGTCATTGGTCATCCGATAGACGTAAGAAAAGGCCTTCAGCCTCATTTTGATCTCGCGAGCATTGTCCAGAATGCCACTGGAGCCATCCATATGATAGACGACGGGCGGAAGGGCAGCGTACGCTGTCGCATTGTTGAAGATGGAGGTATTCCAGGACTTGAGATACGGGTCTTGCTGGATGAGCTGAGGAAGCGCCTCCCACATGTAAGCAGGAGCAATCAAGCGCGGACGGTCTGGGCGAGGGGTCGTAGGACTTGGCTTCGAGGGCTGGAAGGGGTCTTTCGGCCAGGCCCGAGCTGCGTCGACGGACGGGTTGAAGGTGGGAGAGGTGAATGCCGCCGTGTTAGTCTGCGAGTATGATCAGACACAAGTCCGTACACGTAGAACAGGTAAAACTCACCGTAGAAGGGTAGATCGGCATCAGATAGTCGCTGTTGGTCGAGGTGGGGAATACGCCGATAGCGTTTTTCACACTGGCGGCTGCACTGGCCGAGGCCTCGCTGTTCTTCGACGCTGAGCCACCGTTTGTGGAGGTGTCGCTGCTGCTGCTATGGCGCGAGCCAACGACACCTCCAACGACAGCTGCAACGATGACAGCGATCACAACTGGAATTCCAATCCAGACCCATCTCTTGGAGGATTTTGGGGTATTCTGAGGGGTGATGTAGCCTGACGATTCGTTGTAGTATGGGTCACCTGAGCCATAGGGCGAGGCGTTGGTAGGTTGGTTGTGATTGTTGATGGAGTTGTAGCTGGCCATGGCGCCGCTGGCCAGGAGATTGAAAACAAGAGCGAATCAACAAGGAGAAGGGAGTGTAAAAGAGAGACTGTGGTGGGCGGTAGAGAATGCGGACAACGGGCGGAGAAGACGATCAAGGTGCAAACAAGGCGTCGGCCGGTCAACGGCCCTTATACACGCGCCGTTCCATTTTTAGATCACCCGGCCTCACGCCACCGTCCCTCGCTTCCTCCTTCTCATCATGCAAGCCCTCGGCTCTCTCTCAAAATAACTATCACAATCATTCTCTTATGAATACTGCCGCCGCTCCCATTCCGCCCCCGATGCACATCGACGTCACCAAAACCTTCAAAAGTTTCAGCAAAGTTCGTAGCGCTTCGAGGCACGCTCACCTTGCCGTTCCGGCGTTTCAACTCGTGAAGACCCGTTGCAATTTGCCGGGCACCTGTCGCGCGTGCAAGAGCCCCAGCGAGCTGATAAGTGCTCGATCCATGATCCAAATTGAACGCGTTCGACTTATCTAATGGATGCCCGAGCGCAATCGCTCCTCCGTTGACGTTCACCTTGTTGACGTCCAGCTCCAGCTTGCGCAGGCAGTAGACGTACATCGACGCGAATGCTTCATTAATCTATGGCATGACGAATTCAATTTTTTGTGGTCAGAAACGTATATGAAGCGTGCGCACCTCGAACAAATCGACATCGTTCTTAGTGATACCCACTGTCTCCAACACCATGGGGATCGCAATACTAGGGCCGATCCCCATGATACGAGGAGCAAGGCCTGTACAATCAGCCCGTCAGACCGTATTGTCCACTTCAAGGATGGATCATACCGACCAGCAACGGACGTCGTCACGTATTTCCCCAGGATAGGTAATCTTCAGTTCCTCTGCTTTCCTCCTTGTCATCAGCAAAACCGCCGCAGCTCCATCTGTGACTTGGCTTGCATTTCCTCCTGTGGTCTGCGCAGGCGGCCACTGGGGGAATGCTGGTCTGACCTTCGCCAGTGTCTCTTTAGTCGTCCCAGCCCGAATGCCATCGTCCCGAGTAAGGACAACTTTCCTTCGGTCAGCACTGTTTCGCGCTCCCTGGAAAGTAGTAAAGGGAACGATCTCATCGTCGAATAGGCCCGTCGCAGCCGCACGCTCGGCACGCTGGAACGACAAGGCAGCGACTTCGTCCATGGCTTCCCGGTTGATATTGTAGTCGCGCGCAACATTCTCACTGGTCCACCCCATCGGCTTCAACGAATCGGCAGCGCTCTCTACAGACCTAATCTCCTCGCTTCCGGGATGGCTAGGACCTTGGTCTGTACTGGCAGAGAATCAGACTGCTGAGATCGGAAGACCTGCGAGGCCGCTTACTTGCTGCTTAAGCTCTCCACACCAACGGCTAACCCAATCTCGATCTGGCCTACTCGAATCTGGTTGGCGATTGTCGTAACCGCCATCAGACCCGAGGAGCAAAAACGGTTGATTGTCTTGAACGGGCACGGTCTCTGGTATGCCTGCGGCAAGCGCTGCTGAACGCGCCTCATACGTCGGTCCCGGAGGCAGAACGGTCCCAACGCAGATGTCCCCAATGGTGTTTGGGTCAATTCCTGAGCGCGAGACTGCGAGCTGGACAATCCCCATAAGAGAGAGTTCGAGGGAATAGGCTCAGCGCGCGCTCACTCTCATCATCTCTGTCATGAGCTCGTCGCTCCTGTGGTCAGAAGTGCTTTAGCCAGCCCGCTTCTTATATGTGGGTTGGGGACGAAAGCACTTACTTCATATCCTTCATGCCGCCTTTTTTAGCCTTGCACATTGGCGAACGAATCGCCATCGTGATGACCACATCCTGCGGACTCTTGCGCTGCAGCCCAGCTAAGCCAAGCGGCGAAGAACCTGCGAGATGTGAGGTCAGTTGCTTGACGCGTTCCATGTTTGTTGCGTTGCAGGAAGCAGGATTGAGTGGGAGTGCTCGTCTCGAACAGCTGATCGCCGGCCTCCTATATATGCTGCATCGCGAGGTGGATGTGTGAACTTCGGGTCTGGAATGTAACGTTAATACAGGATCATGAGGACAGGCTGCCCCACAATAAACCCGGATCACGTTCCAGACAGTTGTAAGGGGCGCATAATAGAGCTAAGTTTCCCATCATTTGCCCATCATGCAGTTGATCGTGCCGATGGTGCTCGTAGGCTACTAGGCTTCCTCGATTTATACGTGCTGTGTATCAGCCGATGTCATGAAGTGGTTTGAGTGATCACATCGACCCTCAAAGGCTATAAAGCTATAGCTAACTGCCGAAGGAGCGCCTTAATTCTTGACGAAGGCGATGCCTTCACGGCATGGTGCAGACATCGACGTTTGAATGCCTAGCAGGATGCGACGCGCGCTAAATAAGTAAAGCTGCTTGTTCAAGCTCAAGGCGCTCACGCCGTCCATGCCGGTGCAAATGCCGGTGTACTTGAATTTCGAAAGCTGCATAAGACTACTACAACGGGCACCCAGCAAGTCATTTAGGGTTCACCACAGACCACAGCCGGCGTCCCATCCATCTCGTTTGCTTCATATCGCTAGAGAAGCCATGCCCGTCACGCTCATCCAATCCAAGCCGACCGAAGAAACGCAGGGCAGCTTCCGGTTCATAGGTACCTGTAAGAACGGCTCTGTTTGGAACGGATAGCTCATGAGAACGTTGTAGACATTGCAGGTGGGTGGAACCACTGTTAATTGATCATCATTTATCTTACGTTCATAGTTAACCTGACCGACCCCGTGTTTCGTGGTAAACACCATGGTCGACAGAAACATGAAGGTGAGTGTGATGGCATTCGACGAATTCTTCAATAGTTGAGTTCGTGCCATTCTCCGCAGACGATTTCGAAGCCATGCTTGAGCGTGCTCGTGCGGCCGGCCTCAAGTCGATGATCATTACAAGCGGAAGCCTTCATGAATCCGCCGAGGCACTCAAGCTTGCGAAGCAGCACAGTGCGCCTCATCTTGCTAGATGTTCCTTAGTTGTACTAACCCGCAATGCTGTCGAAGATCTCTATGCCACAGTCGGCTGTCATCCTACGCGCTCGACAGAGTTCGACAAGCACCCAGGCGGTCCGGATGCGTATCTGCAGGCTCTGGACAAGTTGATCGGAGACAACCTGCAAGGTCCCGGAAGAGCTGCCGCAGTAGGGGAGTGTGGGCTAGACTATGACCGCACACACTTTGCCTCCCCTGAAGTCCAACAAAAGTACTTCCGTAAGCTTTGCGTTCCACCTGAATATACTATCTCATCATCTTGACGATACGATACAGGCAGCCAGCTTGCATTAGCCAAGAAGTATCATCTGCCATTGTTTCTCCATTCACGTGCGGCGCATCAGGACTTCGTGCGCATTCTTCGTGAGGAAGGCTTCGGAGAGAATGGCGGTCGCGGTGTCGGCGCGAAAGGCGGCGTCGTGCACAGTTTCACCGGATCGATAGAAGAATGTCGAGAATATGTGAGATGCTCGCCATTGCATTTCCAATCACTACTAATGAGTACGCCAGGTCGAAATGGGCTTTCACGTTGGGTGCGTATCCTCGCTGAGGATTCCTGGGTGTCAATCTGAGATTCGTTGGAGTAAAGCGTAAATGGCTGTTCATTGAAAACAGAGGAGAATCTTGCTGCTGCGAAGTCAATTCCGCCAGAGAAGATAATGTTTGAAACTGGTGCGTTTTTGATCCACACCTTAGACCGCTGTCTCGGACAAGCTACCTATGTTCTGTAGACGCCCCATGGTGTTCCATGACATCCACTCAAGCATCCAAGCGATATCTGGACACCCTTCCTCAGTCATTGCGGTCGCTGTACTTCCCTCCTGCAACAAAGCCGGAAAGCTTCGTGTACGGAAAGCCTGTAAAGGGCCGCAATGAACCTAGCGCAATTGGAGGTGTCGCATGGGTCATCCACAAGCTGAATGACGTGCCGTACGAGAAAGTGGTTGAGAAGAGTTGGAAAAATACCGTAGAGCTGTTCGGGCTGCATGAGCTGAGTTGATGTAGGACCAGGCGTGTATCGGAATGCTGGACAATATGGTCTGCGACGAGACCCGAGTGGCTAGCCTGAGATAGCAGCCCAACGAACTGTGTAATCTTTATGTCCCTCGAGATGCGAGCCTAATCCTTCAATATTCAATGTTCATGTCACCTCGAGCGTAATGACTTCGACAGGTTGCGTTACCGCCTTTCGTCCGGCAGCGCCCGGCTCGTATTGACGCGAAGCGCGCGACTTGCCTGACCGACCGCTTCCTCATGTTCTTCAGCCCTCGTTTCCCAACCGCGTCCTTCCTGGCCCAGCTCTGCGTCCTTCCTATATGAGCTCTGAGGCTGGCGAGGCAAACCCTTCGACTGCTAGGGGTATAGTTGCCTTTGGGGTGTCCACCGTTGGGTTTGTCTGGTACAGCGTCTTCTGGTCAATCGCGCTAGTGGGATGGCGCGCCGCGTGAGTGACGCTCTACTGTATTCCACAGCATGAGTTCATACCTTCTCCAGACGCAAACGCTATAGGAACCGCCCGCGGTCCCCTCTCTCCTCTGCTGCAAGGTTCTCCGTACCGGGCGTATCAATATTGCGGCCGCTGAAGGGGTTAGACACGAATTTATACGAGAATCTGGAATCGTCTTTCCTTCAGGACTATCCGAATTTCGAGATCATTCTTTCAGTTGCGGACGAGCATGACCAAGCATTGCCAGTGGTGCGGGAGTTGTTGGCGAAGTATCCGAACGCTAATGCCAGGGTGATCATAGGTGCGCGTCTTGCGAAGTAACACGCGTTCTGTCGTATTGAAACATGTTTTATAGGCGAGGAAGTGGTTGGCGTCAACCCCAAAATCAACAATCTTATTCGTTCCTATCGAGAAGCTGCGCATGATATCCTCTGGGTGCTCGACTCGAATGTCACTGTCGATCGGGGAACGTTGGCCCGCGCTGTTGATATCCTCGAGCCCGCGCCTACAGCTCCGCCATCCCCATCCCATCGACGCATCGGTGTTGTGCACCATGTCCCCTTCGCATTTGCCAGCCGCGACGCCGTTGGCTCCCGGATAGAGGAGGCCTTTCTCAACACGAATCATGCCAAGATGTATATCGCCCTCAACACATTGGCTGTCGATTCCTGTGTCATGGGCAAATCAAACCTATACCGGCGTTCGGATTTAGAGCGTATCAATGGCTCACTCAAGCGCAGGACTATCGACGACAGCAGTTCGGAGGAGTGTGGGTTAGCAGCCTTCGGCCGTTTCCTCGCCGAAGATAACATGATTGCCGGCGCTCTCTGGCATGAACTCGACCTACGCCACGATCTCTCATGCGATGTAGCATTCAATGCCACAGGGAGCATGTCCTTATCGACTTACGTGTGGAGACGTGTGCGATGGATCCGCGTCCGCAAGCACATGGTCTTGCTCGCAACTCTTCTCGAGCCCGTCACGGAATCCGTCGTCCTCGGTGCTCTAACGGCGTGGAACCTCAAGAGCACATTTGGGATATCCCCATGGCTATTCCTTCCGGTACACTTCCTCTTATGGTTGTTGGTCGACCTGGATGTATACGCGTCGCTATTCTGGTTTTCCCTTGCCGGCAGCAAGACGTTGGAGTTTCATTGCGGCATGGGCCGCACGGGAACTCCTTGCCTTTCCCATATGGTTGCTGGGGATAGTGGGGAACGAGGTGGAATGGAGAGGAAAGAAGTATAAGGTGCTGCGACACGGGGAAGTAAGTAAGGCAGAAAGTAGGATGGATCTTCGGAGTTGGTTAGGAAGTAGGAAACGAGTGCATAACTCAGATGAATACGAGCAACTCGAGGCTGCTCCGAATTGAGACACTATATTGGGAAGCCTCATGCATGCGATTTTTGTGAGCGAGATGCGGTTCAAACATATGCAGAATGGCTTGAGAATGGCATGGATTGAGGATCCCCCAGCGAGATGTCACGGAATCTTTTTCCGAGTCTGGGCTGATGATAATGAAATCGAACCACCAGATCTCGATCTTGATCAGGAACGAAGCCTTTAGACAACAGACGTAAACAACGAAGATGGTACGCATTGCAGCACGTGCTCGGTGCCATATTCATCATAACAGCGTCTAGCAACGGCTCTCATTGAACTCACAAGTACTGTTGGCTTTCCACTGTACTATCTTCCGATCGAAACGAACGCTGAAGACCGTCTGGTGTGGACTTGATGGCGGATTATGAGGCCGTACGACAGCGGATCATATCCTCCGTATTCTCTCGTCGAAATGCAACTGGTGGCACAGACGAGAGCTATGTCGCTCATCTCAAGATCTGGGAGGATTCGGGGAACGAATCGGAGGGTCTGAAGCCTCGGTATATACTACTCGCTCGTATGTCTTATGCTCTCGTTACGATGTCATGTAATTGCATGAATAATGTCTCCATCGCAGAGGCGACTACTGGCAGCGGTTTCCTTCACAAGTCCAAGCTGAATTCCAATGGTACATTCTCTGTTGGAAAGACATGGAGATTAGCGGAACTTCGTGGTATTGAAATAACAGGCGTACGCGGTCCTTGAACGGTATGATATGTCAGTCCACTGACCCATATTCGTGACGTTAGCCAACGACAGTCAATATCACACTCGCCAGGACCTACCGATGGCAGACGGAGAATTCTCGAGATCAAATCACCTTCATGACTGCGGTAGCTCGATTGTTCCGCTCAGTGTCAGATGGAGCTGCATTGCAACTGATTGGACTGCCTGACGCGGACGCGACATCATGTATGTGCACCCCGCTTCTGTCATCCATAGGTAGCTAAATGAAAGTTCAGCTGGAAGACAGCCTGCTCGAAGGGACCGATCGAGCGATACCAGGAGCTCTACGCCTCCAGTCAGTGCACCGCGCGGTACTCCATCTAGACGTGCTGCTATGGACGGGAGAGCATCCACGCCACCACGAGAACTTGAGGATCGTGAAGAGCCCATACGTGTCAGACAGCCCGGCGCTGGTCCCCGGGAACAATCACGTCGGCGCAGGCCATCACCGTTATCATCGAGACCAGCATCACCTTCTACCGCATTCTCACAAGCAATGTCACCGGGTAGGAACCCTCCTTCGACGCCATCCGGCCCATCCTCTGCGGCATTCACTCGACCTCCAAGGTCTCGTTTACCTTCCAACAGCGATCAAACCCCTCGGACCTCCCGAACATCGAATTCTCCTCAAGTCCCAGCCATCAGCCTGCCTTCGCCGGCACCGAGCAGACCCTCAGTTACCACGACAACATCATCTCTCCGCACATCTACTGACAGCAACAATTTGAAGACAACACGGCCGTCTCTCGACGTCCCCTCGCCCAACACGACTCTCGCGCCGGCGCCCAGTTCCCCATTAGCCGCTGCATTCACCTCAAAGCGTTCAGCTTCTCCTGCACCCTCACATCGATCACGGTCTAAATACCCCTCACGCGGAAACAGTCCAGCACCTCCAGATCAAGAAAAGCGTCGAGATCACAACGCCCGCATATCTTTCTTCGATCCAGCAAACCAGGCTGCGTTGGATCGCCTGATTTCTGGTGACGGCGTGTTAGGCGGGGGCGGTTTGGACGACGACAACACGCAGGCCACCATGGCGAGCGTTGAGGAGATGCTGGAGGGCTACGAATGGGCCAGTGATGACATACTTGGACGGCAGAGGGCCAGAGGAACTGTTGACCAGATCGAGGCTCGGTTAATGGACGAACTCATGGCTCTAGACAAGGTTTATCTTCTTCATATGGTCTCATTTATGGTCTCATTGAATTGCATGTGAACCGGTGCTTTGACAGGCTAACATTCACTCCTTCATTGAATCCGACGATCGTGTAGGACTCGTGCTCAAGTATCTCGATGAAGCAATCGGAGAACTGGATAACATGGACAGTCTTGTGTCATCATACAAGATTCACTTGAATGTAAGCATCCGCAATGCATTGATTCACTGCGATTGACATTCTTTCTAGGCCGTAAGCGATGATATTTCCTTCATCCAAGGACAAAATCGTGGTCTTCAAGTCCAGACACAAAATCAGCGTGCGCTAATGACCGAGCTCGAGCAGCTGCTAGTGCGTCTGGTCATCGTTCAGGATGTCTACGGATAGGAAGCTAATACCTCTCCTAGTCCACCGTGCATGTAAACAGGGATATGTTGATGATGCTGGCGCAAGAGTCTCTAGAAAAGACGCAGAGCATTCAACGACTCGAAGAGGCTGCGACAGAGCTCTACAAGGCCCTACAGGCCGGCCGAGACAGAGGTACGAGGTCGCGACCAATGCCATAATGGTGCTTTCATCGCTTTATAGACATGGCCGCGACGATGGAACGTCTCGACGAATACCGGACGCACAATAGTCAATTCTGCAAGCGTCTCTACGATTTCTTATCCATCATGTTTACTGCACAAGTGAGTCCATCTGAAAATAGGTCAAAGGGCAAATGTTAATCACTGCTCGTCACTTCCAAGTCGAAGATGCTGCTCGCCGATTCCAATGGACTGACGAAACCTGTTCGTGGTCGAGTTAGCATCAAGAATCATCAAGACATGGAGACATACCTCGGGCGATACAGCGGTCTACTTCTTTATCTGAAGGAGATGGACGAAAGCATGTACGGAAGGCTATGTGCTGTAAGTTGAGCTATACGTTATGCCCTATGTCTTTTGTGTTGAGACTTTTATAGGCCTACTTTTCTGCTTCAAGTGAACTCCACAACAAGCAGATGACAGCCGTGATCAATTTTTACAACAGCCAGGTCAAGAAACCCACCGAGGAGGAGAACGAAGAAGGTAGCTATATCACGAGTGAAAATGAACTTCGACTAAAGGTCACGGTCAGGCTTTGCAATAGCATCGACGACAAACACATCGCGCGCTGCAGTTGGCCTTCGACGAGCTGGAACACTCGTCAGGTCTCCCTTGGAAGGTCGCAAAGACAAGGACAGCAAGCATGCTGACGGAGAGATGCTTGCTCCTGAAGTACGATGCTTTCCCTTTCATGCGGTGGTGATAACTCAAGCGTCCGCAGGCACTTGGTCATGTACTTGAGCAAGTTGCTCCTGCAATCTACCGCGAAGAGGAGTTCATTGCGGACTTCCTGCAGATCAATGATGCAGGGCTGACTTTCGCGGACTACATGGGCCTGGAGAATTATTTCCGGCGGCAAGCGGCGAGATCTGCGGGTCTGAGTCAAGCGACGATGAAGCTCGTGCGCGGTGCACTGGGCCTCATATTTGGATTCCTTCCAGCGGAGCTGAAGAATTTCATGGATGCCGCCCTGGCGAAGGACAGTATGTATGTAACGGCTTGTGTGCGCATTGTTGACATTGCTGATACACTTTCGTGAAGACAAACCATTGGGATGATAGCCTGTCTAGAAAAGTTCCTGGCTGACGCGGATGAAAGAGGCAATACCTTTTTGCTTAGTTTCCTGGACAAGCAGCATAGCCGCATGAAAACCTTGTTCGACCGGCATGTGGTAGGACAGGCTCTCTCGCATCTTTCCTGCTGCTGGCTCACATCCACCATGTAGAACAAGCAAATCAAGGCTATCGAGCAGACGAAATTGACGAGCAAAAAACGCAATGGCGTCGCGCAATTCATCAAATACTTCCCCGCCTATGTCCATCGCGTGGAAAGCCAGCTCATCGGAGCAGACACCCTTGAGATCCGGCACAGCGTCGACGTCGCGTACGAGAAGATCGTGCAGTCCATGTTCGACGCGCTCAAGCAAATGGCGAAGATGGAGGGCGAAGGCGAAGACAAGGGTCAACTCAACTACCATGTCATCCTGATCGGTACGACACATCTGGCCAAGAGATCTGTCGTGTCGCTGACTCGTTCCTAGAAAACATGCACTACTTTGCCGCCGAGATCCGCCAGCAGGAGATCGGCTCTGTGAACGTATTCATTAAGCGAGCCGAGAGCCTTTACGATGAGAATCTCAGTGCTTATGTCAAGATCGTGCTCCGACGACCGTTTGCGAAGATCATCGTGAGTTATGCAGCGATCTATTCCGTTGATCGTGATCCTTACGCGTTGGCAGGACTACTTCGAGGGTGTAGAACGGCTGCTCAAGACAACTGCACCAACAGAAGTCGCGAGCAACAGCAGCTACAACAAGTCCTCGCTAAAGAAGGTCGTCAAGGAGTACGACAGTAAAGACATCCGCAAGCACGTCGACGCGCTCTTCAAACGTGTGGAGAAGCACTTCACAGAGGCGTCGGAGAAGGCCACGACGGGCGAGAGCAGCGGCATCATGCCAGGCACCGTCCTGGTCGGCGTCTGGAAGGCGTGCGAGGACGAGCTGCTCCGGATCACAGAGCTGTTCAGCAAGCGCATAGCGCAGTGCTACGCGAACAGCGGTGTCTCGCTCGAGTACTCTGCGGCGGACGTGGAGGCGGCGTTCAAGCGGCATCGCATCGGTTCATAATGTACCATCCCACTTGTATTCATTAGTGCTTTGCAAGTGCAGACTTTCTATCAGAGCGAGACTAGAGTCCATGGATAAGCCTACATGCGATGCACTGCTAATACAGAGCAATGACCAGAACGCCTGCATACTAAAACACAGAAACGGATGCGAATCAGGTAGAGATTGAAATTTAAAAATTAATTATAAATCGGCGTGTCTAACTGCTGCTGACTCGTTGAATTTTCAATCTTCTTCGGCAGGAGTGTGGGGAACGCGCTGCTCGACGTTGTATCCCTGGATGGGGTTAGCGGAAGAGGAGGAGGTGCTGCGATGTGCTGCGGGTGGCGCAGGGTTGCCCTTGGACTGGCCGAGCGAACCGACGAGAGTGGAGCCATAGGTGTTCCACAAGCTCTGAGCGAGAACAATAGGGTTGGGAGCACCGGAGGCCTGACCGTTCTCCTGGCCCGGCCTGGTCGGGGCGGGGGTCCTGCTGACGAGGCTCCAAACGAGGTCCCAGATAGCGGTCAGGCGCGTCTGAAGGAAGGCTAGGGTCTCCGTGTGAGCGGAGGCGATACCCGCGTCGATTGCGGCCTCATTTTTGGTGAGGTAGGGCTCGAAGTAGTTGTTGTAGAATGTAGCTGGAGCCCTTTGGATACGCAAAATTATAAGACATGTGATAAGGAAGTTCGGAGAGATAAGTGGCTTACCTCCAACTGGGGGAGCGACAGGAAGAGCAGGAACGCGGTCTTGATTTCCCAGTAGAAGGGGAACCTGGCACGATACGCGTTGAGAAACACAGGGGCAAATACATGTGCGTTGGACATACCAGCTCAGGAGCCACTCGCCCGCATACTCAAATGCCACGAATGCACCGACGACAGACCAGTACGTAGTCCAGCGCTGAAGCTCTGGCTCCGAGATAGGACGGTGCTTGAGGGCCTTGTACGTCTTGTAAGACGGTAAAAGGAAAGCGAACCACCCGCTGTGGAAGTGGTCAGGTGTCCGCAGCTAGAAAACAGAACACGAGATGGGCGTGCCTAAGGAGGTGGGAAATTAAGGACACGAACATGGCGATAAATGTCTGCAATACGAGCTGATGAGCAAGACCAAGGCAGTCAAAGGAGGATGGGGTCACGTCTAGGTGCTGGGCTGAAGCTGAGAGAATGAAGTGTCGTGCGACAGGAAACGTTGGTCGTGCTGGCGACACGGCAGGACGCGGCTCCTCAGGCACACGCACCGATCGAACCGGTTCGACGCCGGTCCCTTGATCAAGTTCGCTTACCGGAGGCTGAGCGCTGAATACGTCTGCAGCGATGTTGCCTTCGTGACTTTCGTCAACGCAACAATGTTTGCCTGCAGCTTTCCGAGCCTCACCTCGCCAAGAAACAGTCCACCCGAAAACACAAAGGATCCCTGATATGATGCCACAAGATAAGCTCCATCGCATTGTCCACATCGACGAGTTGCCGCACATCCACATTGCCAGGTTGCCATCGCACTGTGGGCTGAACACATGGGAACAAAATCTAAGAACAACACTCCCTCTTGCGTCCACAAAGGAAAACATGTGGCCACGTCTATTCCTTTCATTACGCTAGACAGTCCACAGAGCGACGCAGCGTTGTGGGCTATTGGCCCGCTTAAACCTGCATGGTCTGCACATATATAAGAAATGCCAGGCCTGTTTGCTTTAACCAGAATATCCTGCGTACCGCACGACTCCAACTATTTTACCTCCTCGCTCTTCTTCCATCTCCTCCCTACCCGTGCAGCATGACTGGCAGCGCTCGCAATGAATCAAGGAAAATGCAATTGGCGGCCAGGACCACTCACGGCAAGGTTGCTTCACGGAAGCACCAGCTTACCGCTCCCGTTTCAGCGCCGAAATCGACAAAGCAGCGATTTACTGCTGCGCATTTGGAAATTCTCAGCCGCTATTTCAATAACGTAACCCGCTCGCCTGCGGCGAAAGGTTGCGAAGCGATAAAAGAAGCGTTGCAGACAGAGATTCCGGACAGGTGAGTGAGCATCCTGCTTGAAATGTCCAATGCTGACCTTCAATGCCTGCAGAACATGGGCGCAAATCAAGGAGTGGTTTGCAAAAGAGCGGCAGAGGCGACCCTCGTCAACCTGCGCCCAATCGCAGGTCGATTGTTTGCGGACAGCCGTTGCAGCCTACGCACTTCTCGATCTTCATAACGGGGTAGTTTAGGACTCAGGTATTCCCATGTCTGGTCAAGGATTCGTACCTTATGATGGGTTTGGAGGGGGCCGCTGTTGCCCAGTCATTTAGTGACTACTTGGCAATTTCTCGCATTCGTAATTCTATAGCATCGGATATTATATCAATAATTGTTATTGTACCAGGAGCAGTCATTCCCTAGTTATTTGGAGCACATCTTGATACGATACCAGAAGGCGTTCCGACGTGTGGTTGCTTCCAAAAGTACATTTATGTTGTGCATTTCCAAGGACCGCATCTAGCTTTTCCCTGGTACCTTTTTCGGATGCTTTTAACCTACAAGGTTTGGATATACGACACGATCTTGCAACGAGGCGTCCTCGAGTTGAGGCGGAAGTAAAACGGATAGCCCGGACCACTGTCGAAGGGGTCGGGCGCCGTCGGGACATACGGATTGGCTACGGGGATCCAATGGGAAGGGCGGGGACGGCCATGTGGGATGATATCGCGAGCAGAAACTTAAAGTGTAAAGGTCGCGATGTTCGCGATTGCTTGCGACACGTTGGATTGGTGAGTTGAGGCCGAGATCGGGCCACTTTGCGGGTGTTTGCCGTCGAAGCCTGATTTCTGGCCGGAATAAGTCGCCAGCAAGGGCCACCCGTACCCTTCTCACACTCTTCCCATCCCTCTTGGTCCTCAGCGCCCTCCCGAGCTTCCCTGCTCGTCCGGGTTGCTGCGAACTCTATGGACATGACAAATGGCAGTGTTCCGCCCTCTCTTGGCGTCAGCAAGCAGGAGGACAGCGACGGCCGGGATTCCAAGGGCGGCGGTTCGGCTAAGCAGGATATCAAACCCCCGACCAAAACTTTGAACAGGGTTCCTCGTAAGCGCACCCACTCGTTCACTGCTTTTCACTCGTTGATCTCTATCGGTATCGTTTAAGGTGCCTGCGTGAGTATCTCCGTCGCCGTCAACGAACGCTCCGATCTCACCTATCGCTTAATGTTTCGTACAGAATGCATGCAGGAAACAGAAGATGCGATGCGAGGGTGCAGAGAATCCCCCTTGCAGACGTTGCAAACACGCCGGTTTAGAGTGTTTGTTCGAGAAGCCCTCACGGGAGGCATCACTGACGGGGGAAGCTGGCCTGGAGTGAGTTGCCCGCCCGTACCCCATACTGCTGATACCAACCGTAGATCCCAGGCGCATTAGAAGCTTGGAATCGCATGTCGCCGACATACGACACACACAGTCCGTCATTCAGAGCAGTCTAGACGTGATCATCGGCCACCTTCGAGGTGGTTCAGCCCCGCCCGCGCGGTCCCCAGGAACATTTGCGCATCAATTCGTTCAACAATCTCCAAGTATCCAGTCAGACTCGCCGTCGCTTTCTACCTCATCTACCGCTCGCGCGCCTCTCATGGTGGACACCGCGCATTCGATGCATCCCCCGCAACAGACACCAAGCTCAGCAGTCCATCCATCTGCCCCTACACCCACAGGCCAATACCATGACCCGTCCATGATGGCTGGAAGAGGCCAATCTGATCCCCATACGTCTCATATGCTGCCACCTGGGAGTCAGTATCAGTCAGCGAATCAGGCGCACAACAATCTTCAGAATATCCATCCGCCGATGATGTTGCCGCCTGTGTCCAGTATGGATTCCATGGGACCTCCACGACCCCAACACGCTAATGTATCCTCAATGCGACATCAATATCCGGATAATAACCAGGTTTCCCGTCAGCAGACGAAGCATCTTAACGTTCCGGGCGGGTCGTCTAGTTCTAAGAGGTCTTTACCACAGTCCACCGCCACGAGTGCCAATTCATCTGATGTCGAAGAGGATGATGGTGAGCTGCCCGCATCAGGTCTTGTTGCTCCTTGGGAGGTCTTGCGGGGATTGGCCGACGTCGCCATACAGCGAGCGGCGAAGGTGTGTGACTCGGCACGTTGCAAATCACATGGTCTGAATTTATCGGCAGGAGAACGGAGAGAGCAGCGAACCGCACAGTCGCACGAGGACCCCATCCCCTGATCCGAAGCAGCGACCGTCGAAGAGGAGAAAAGTGCACCATAAAGGGTCGCGAATCACTTTCCCTGACGGTAATGATCTGTCATTGCTGAGCGATAAGAGACTGAATTGGTATCACAGTTGTGTCAAAAGGTATCATTTCTGAAGCTGAGGCTCGCGAGTTATTTAGAATGTACGTGACCATTCTTTTCTATCATTCAAGGCTAATCAGGAGCAAAAGATTCTATCATGGCTGCTCTACTTTCCTATCCATTTTCGATGTCAACGTCGACACTTATGAGTCCCTTCACGAACGCTCTCCTTTCGCTTTCGATAGCATTTGTATGGTTGCCGCGAAAGTTCGTGATGGCGGTGGTAAGCATTTCTATTTTGCAAACTTCTTAGCTTCTCTAACGTAAATGCCACCTTCTCACGCACGTAGGCAAACCCAGTGAAGTGTACACAAAGTGTCTGCAAGAAGTCCAAGCCATGTCCTGCGCTACCTTGTTTTCTCCCGTTATGCGTCACGAAGCTGTACAGGCTATGAGTAAGTCACCTCATGGCGATATATCACGCAATGAGCTGATTCGACCCTGCATGCGATCAGTTATCGTGTCCGGCTGGTCTGATAATGGATGGCTTACTGGTGGCCATGCCGTTCGAATGGCTCTTGAGCTTTGTAAGGGCATCGTGATCGACTGCTGGATATGATCTTTACTCATTTTCCGGTTCTATCACTCTTCAGCTATGCACAAGGCATGGCCGAGATTACTCCGGCGGATGGAGGCCAACAAAGCCTCGGACACTCCGGAAGACAGAGAATTGGTGGTTGCAGCCCGCATCTGGTTTTGCTTGTATCTGTTCGAGCATCAGTACGTCAGTGGTCATATCACGTCTCATCACCTCTGACTTTGTCACAGAATGTCCTATGGGAGTGGACGGCCTGCAATCTTGAGGGATGACGAAAGTATCTGGCAGTGCCGTCTCTTGCTGCGGCATCCCCTGGCGATCGAAGATGATATGCGACTTGTTTCGACTGTGGAACTGATGGCTATTCGTGAACGAGTGACCAATCAGTTGGCCCCATATGCGCATGGGGCTGTCGATGAACGAACGTTTGAGGTACTTCGCAGTGCGGATGCGGAGTTCAAGCATTGGTATCAGACATGGGATCAGGCGTTTTCCCAAAAGTACGAAGATGCGGGTGTGTTTGCATCATTATCTCTTCTCTATAGCAGCGTCTCATTGCCATTATATCAGCCTTTTACCGTCAAAGTCTTCAATTGCAGCATCTGCATGCAGAGCTGTTCCATAATGCATCAGCTCTGAGGGGTATCAATGGACCAGACGATGTACAGAAAGCGTCTCCCTCTCAACGTGAAGTTGCCATCCGCTCCATCCAGATAGCTCGGCAAGGTTTGGATATCACGGTCAACTCTCCTTCCTACAGAGAAGGCATGAAATATGGTATGAGCATTGCGATCCTTAAAGGTAAACGTTCTTGCTAAACATTCATATCGACAGCCGTGCATTATACACATGCAACTGCGACCTTTGCGGCATCGTTCTTACTGCGTTTGGCTCGCCTATTGTAAGCCAGGCAACGATCATGTGACCTCTATCTTGCAACTGAACCTTTCCGACAGCCCGAACGACTGCGACATGCAAGATACCAAGGCCAAGATTGAACTGTTAGCTGCCTTGATGTCGGAGAGTGAGCTCCGTTTCGTAACCGTCAACGATAATTCCGTAGGCTGACTTGCGATGGACAGTACCCGGCAAGCGCTATGCGCTTACGCTGCAGCTTATGCTCAAGCGGTCCAAGAAGCGCAAGGGATCCACTAGCTCTCGTTCTCCCAATCTTTCTCGCGAGCCCTACCACTCCAAAGGACCTGTTGAACGCCCCGCCAGCATGTCCGTCAACCATGTCATTAACCAAGCTCCAATTTCACCGACATACGAGACCGGTCATGGTTGCGACCCGGCTATGATGTCCCATGGTCCCCACCAGCAAATACCTCAGTACCCACCTCAATACCCGTATATGGCGAACGCTGATCATATATACCGCGGCTTTGAGGCTACGGCGAGTGAGCAGCTCCCAGTTTGGTTGTCGGACCAAAGCTTGGGCGGGAGCTCTTTCTCGCAAAACGGAATCGATGCGTTCTTGCTGCCTAATGATTATCTTCCTCCTGCTCCTCAGATATGGTAGTATGCGATTCATCTCGTCTTTGCTTGTTGTTGTATACTCTATGCTGTATTTCGTAGGATTATGATACGTTGGAATCTACGTTGCCTTGCTTTCGCTGGGTCGTCTGTGATCAACAGATCCCTGATCAGCCCATTGCAGACTGTAAGTCCAAATTCTAATTCATCAACTTGTTCCAAGGATCTTCTTCTATCTTGCAATACTGACTCCGTACTTGCCGCAGCCTCGATTGAAATGACCTTGCATTTCAGACTGGTAGGACAGTCAGTTGTTTGCGCGTAAAGACCGCCGTCTCTATCGACCACAATCAAGGCTTGTCTCCTTCCTTAACCATATAACATATCCAGTATGCGCGACGACCGCTCTTCCGTGTCTCCTAGAACAATTACCTCTACTCAGCAGGAACGTGGTGACTACTTTCAGAATGCTGCACCAGCTCGTACCGGCTACTCCCCATTCCACCGTCACTCGGCTTTCTCTTCCTCTACGAGCATTGACCAGGCCGCTCTTCGGAGTAGGGCTGTGTTCGCTTCTCCTGGATCACGGCCTGCTCTTAGCCCCACTGGATCAGCCGAGGAGGCGACCGCCGCTACCAATGCGCTCGACACCTGGGCCGATCCAGACGACCTCAAGCAAGATCGGGTCGACCTAGAAATAGAGCGCTTGTTCGGTGGCCCGGAGAGCGAGAGACAGCGTACGCACAGACCCAAGATCGTCACTGCGATGAATCATCTTGTCGGCCATCGTCATCCATCGCAGGACTTGGAACACGGCATGCCTGCTCTGAGGCGTCATTCGTTCTTTGGCCAGTTGAGTCAGGAAGAGGAAGAGGACGACCCCAATGCCCGCAAGGGCAGCGTCTCGTTTGCGCCTGATCCACGGAACCCCAAGTCGACTTCGGCTGAAGGGAAAAGATTCGATCCTCGTCCGAAGCTCGAGAAACTCCATTCGAGTCTCCTTAGTAGCAAGCAGGAAAGCCGTCGCATTACTCGCCACAATGAAAGTGAGTGTTTAATTTATACCTTCGCTGGTTCGGCAGGTATCGACACGACTGTAGGTAGCGGAACGCGCCGGAAGTTCATCCTCAAGCTGGCGAAAGCGCTTTTGTCTTATGGCGCACCCTCCCACAGGATTGAGTCGCAGCTGTTTGCTGCCTCGAAGATCTTGGAAGTCAAGGCCTCCTTCGCGTATCTGCCAAACATCGTCCTGGTGTCCTTCAACGATGGCGATACCAGGACGACAGAGCTGCATTTCGTGCGCTCTAGCGGGCGGATCGCTCTTACATCACTTCATAAAGTTCACGACGTATACAGGGATGTTCTTCACGACGACGTTGGAACCGCCGCCGGAACGGAAGCCCTGGAGAAGATTCTCCGCTCTCCTCCCATCTACCCGCTCTATACCCGATGCTTGCTCGCTTTCGTTTGCGCCTCGGTCATCTGTCCTCTTGCCTTTGGAGGAAGCTTCATCGACATGTGGGTCAGTGGATCGTGCGCCTGCGTCCTTCAATACCTGGGCTTACAGGCAGCCGCGAAAAGCTCAATATACGCCAATGTCTATGAGTGCGTATCTCGATTTAATCTTTGATCCTGTTTTAATCGTATAATTTTCAGAATCTCCGTGTCTATCATCGTGTCCTTGATCGCCAGAGTTCTGAGCTGCATTCCCGGAAAACTATTTTGCTATAGTTCTATCTCATCGGCTGGTGTGGTCTTGATCCTCCCAGGATTTACCATTCGTAACTATGCTTCCCTTTCTGTACAGCGCTCTAGCTGACATTGGTGTAGTGATTAGTGCTCTTGAACTCACCTCAAGGAATATCCTTTGTGGATCTGTTCGCCTGGTCTACGCGATCATATACACGTTCTTTTTGGTGAGTGTTTAATGTCCCGCCTGTGCTAACATCCGTGTTGACTATTTTCGTTATAGGGCTTCGGTCTGACTATAGGCTCAGATATCTTCCTGATGATCGATGATAGGGCTCATCACAGAGTCCAGACGACCGCCATTCCGCAGGAAGAGTACTATCATGGAGAATTCCTGGTTTATAACGCCACAGCTCCCATCAAGATTAATGGTACATTTGGCTTTTCGAATGTCACGAATGCACAGCACGTATCAAAGGGTAGCCACCTGACCTTTTTTTTTTTACAAAGTTCATTGCTGACATCTGATACCAGGTTGCTTTCATGACCCGAATTGGCCTTGGTATCGCAAGGCCTTCCCCTGGTGGACAATGTTGTTCCTCGTTCCCCTCTACTCGACCTGCTCGTCGCTTTCGAATTTGCAAAGCTTCCGCAGTTCTAGGTTGCCTATCATGGTGGTTTTCTCATGCTGCTCCTATGCTGTGAACAAGGCAGCCACACTCTATCTGGCCGACGCAGGAACCCTCGCATCTGCCGCCGGTGCCCTAGTCATCGGGCTCTTAGGCAATTTCTATTCGCGGTTCGTTGGAGGAACTGCATTTACCTCAATGGTGACTGGCGTCCTATTCCTCGTCCCGGTACGTGCTAGTGGTCAATCGCGGTTTAGGAGCATTCTGACAGACTCGACGTCAGTCGGGATTGGCTCAAGCCGGTGGGCTTACATCGAACTACAACAGTTCGGCTCAACAATATTGGAGCAGCTTTACACTCGGCTTGCGCATGATTCAAGTCGCGATCGGCGTGACCATCGGATTGTTCGTGAGCCAAAGTATAGTTTACGCGTTTGGTGGGCGGAAGAAAGCGGGTACGAAGTTTGCATTTTAGTCTCTTGTCCCCATTACATGAGATCGAAGCATTTAACACAAAACACTGTGGACAATCCATTTGTACGAGCAACGTCAATCTGGTCCTCATCTGCAATATATTCAGGCTGCCCTGCATCAGTCCGATTCCTCATGCATTCCATTAGACGTCACGTAAGATTGTAGTCTCGGGTGAAAATAAGAATAGACTACACGTATCACGACATACAACAAGAACTTCGGGAGTCTAGCACGCGGTCGAACACTACTCAGCCAAATAACTGGTTCAGCTCCTCCAGACGGCGTTGCATCAGCTCGGCTTTGCTGAAGCTGTGTCCCAGAGTCATGTTGGCCAACTCTGTCTTCTTCTTCTGCACCTCCAGAAGGCGTGCTTCTATAGAATTCTCGATAATCAATTTCACAGTCGTGACAGGCTTTGTCTGGCCCAATCGATGCTACATAATGGTTCTCGGTCAATAAGTTTATCGACGAAGTATGAGGACTACGCACTATACGATCGACAGCCTGATTCTCGACAGCGGGATTCCTGTGACACCATATCAATGATGACATGTCGCCTAGATATTAGAATGAACTCACCAATAAGGATCCATCAGGTACACGCGCTGCGCTGCCGTCAGGTTCAGACCGACACCGCCCGCTTTGAGGCTGACTAAAAGCACTTCGCAACTTGGGTCACACTTGAGCGCATCCATGGCGCGACTCCTGTCGTCACGTTTCATCGTCCCATCTAATCGGTCATAACGGATACCGGCAGCCTCTAGAGCGTCTTCAATTCTGGAATAATTCATGGGTAACTAAACTTTCGGATTAAAGCTAATTGGAGCTTACTTATCTAGCATGCTGGTCCATTGCGAGCTGGACATGTATGTTCAGTAATTTTGCGAGAAATTGGATGTGAATGGTGACTTACAATACTACGGTCTTGACAATACTGTCAACAAGATTCCCTTCGTTGTCAAGTAACTGTATATCGAGAGACGACGGATCGTAATTTGAAGAATGGGGATTGGCCTTCGAAAATTGCACCAGATCGTTCAGGAGCGCTTTGACCTTTGTCGACGGGTGAATATCCTCTATAGAGACGCCTTGTGCGCCCTTCACACGCTTCACGGGTTTTGTCTTGGCATGTGGAAATGTATCCGTCGGCACGACAGCAAGGTTCACCTCTGCGGCATCCGAAGGAAGGAGGCCAGTCTGGCAAATGGGACAAGGCATGTACAGGTCGGGTGCACACTTTGGCCAACCCGCATGGATGCTGCGGCGATAACAGCAGATGCAGAAAAGATGTTGACACCGAGTGAGGATGGGCTGGACCACCCCTGATGGACTGTTGGTACGAGTGGACGTGCGGGATGGCGTACCCTTGGGCTTCCGTCCGCGCCTAGGAACGGAAGGCGCCTCCTGCTGCGTACCATTGGGACATTCATCAAGGTCCGTCACATTCGGGTTGAGCTCGCAACCACAATCAACACATTGAGACGTCGAAGCGTCCTTCAAGATGTCAAAGATGTACGCGGCGCGGGCTGGCGTAATGCCTTCTTGAGCGATCTGAGCGACCACATCCTCGTACGAGGTAAGGCCGTCCTGGGCCGCTTGCTCTCCGAATAGTCCTTTGCCTTTGACTAGCTCGAAGTGGTCACATATTTGCCGCAACCGAAGGATCTTCTGCAGGATACCGACGTAATTCTTCAGCACTTCGTTCTTGTCCGAGAGCTCGTTGAACTCTGCTTTCGACTCGTTGAAGAATCTGTCGTAGAGAGCTTGTTCATGAGAATCAAACTTGAGGTAGCGCAGTTCGTCGCGACGAGGAGGAAGTGACAGGATACGTTGACCATTCTGACCTTTGCTCTCCTTCGTCCGTCGCAAAGTGATGCACTTCATGATGGTCTGCAGCCGAGCGACGCCTAGAGGCTGAGCATACTTTACAGGCGTACCGATGAGCTCAGTCCAGACAGCCTTCTCGTCAAAAGGTTCCAATCGCAGGAATTTGACAAGCGCAAAGACATCGTCAAGTTTGTTCTGAACGGGTGTGCCAGTTAGACACAAGCGACGGTCGGCCATTAAGTCGCATGAAGCCCGACAGCCGACAGTACTGATCTCTTTGATGGAGCTAGTAAAATAGCGTCAGTAGCAGACGCACAAGTAATAGCAGAGATACTGACTGGGCTTCGTCGAGAACAACACGGAACCAGTATACACTCTGCAAAGCGCTAGTGGCCTCTGCTCCTCCTGCAGCAAAGAATTTCTTGCGTTTGACTTTCTTCGGTTTGCCAAGTTTCATAGTCATCGCGCTTCCCATCCCCTCTCCCGCAGAATCGTCGCTGTCTTCATCATCCGCAGCCGAAGCTATGCTCCTCGTTTGCTTCGAAAACTCTGATGCCAGCGTCGCATATGTTGTGATAACAACATCGCAATCCGCAAGAAATGCCGGATCAGGGCGGCGGGCATTGCCATGATAAACATAGACACGGATAGGAGCTACGTCGGGCTTAGATTGCGCGGAAGTCGAAGTCGACGGTGCCTGCGTATCGGCCACAATATCCCCTTCCAAGGAGCGTTGAAGACTCGTCATAGAAGACAACGAGGACGATGAAGCTTGGGCAGGGGTCTGTGAAAGGCACGTACCACCGCCACCCAATACAGTGACTTTACCGCTCCAATGTTCGCGAAATTGGTCTTCCCAGTTGGCTACTGTTGACAATGGACAAACGATCAGAGTGGCACGGCTCTTCGTCTTGATGCGACAAGCCCTGGCATATTGTGCATCTGCTTGATCCTGCAATTTCTCGTCTTTGTATTTGCCTTTCCGCGATGAAGTCGAGATATGAGCAACGTCTGGCATGTCCCAGACGGCGCCTGCGAAGTGGACTGCATCGAGGTAGGGTCCTGATGATACGCGTGGGGGAGGGCCTGGATCAGGTAGTGGATCCGATGCGAAAGCCCTGGCGGATGACAAAGTGGATGCAATGAGAGCGAGACATGTAATGGTTTTGCCCAGGCCCATCTGTGAAGTAGCCTTTGAGTTAATCGCCTCGAGTAATAAAGAACTGCAAAACGCACGTCGTCGGCCAAAATGGCACCCTTGCATTCCGCGGGCTGTTGGAAACTTTCTTTCTGTGTGACGATATGGTACCAACACCGTCCACCAGATAAGGGGTCTCTTCGTTCCTGCCAAAGAGACGATGCTTTGCCATCCGGTCCCGCTATTTCCCGTTCTCGTTCCAGAAGGAATGTAAGTGCTTTCTTCTGATGAGGATAGAGCTGCGTCCCAACCTCAGGTGCTGCACAAAGTCAGTAAAACGGAAATGGGGCAAAATAAACAAAGAACGTACGAGGCTCCGTCTCTTCGAGCTCGTCGCCACCACGTAGACTCTTGAATAGATCGTCGACTTGACTCCTCTGCACTTCAACGCTCTTGCCAGACACGGCCTGTCCCGCCCATTTCCCTTGACTGCTGCCGCCCGGTCCATTGTATCCTATTCGGTGAGCGCCCATTGCATTCCGATTAAATCCGCCTGGAGGGGGGTTGTGGGGATTATAGTAAGGCTGACTGCAGGGGCGCCCTTCCGCTATGGGATGAGGGTGGTCGAGATATAGGCAGGATTGTCGAAGGTAGTTGCCGACAACAGAGATATTTCCCTTCGGCGTAAAAACAAGCATTTCCAATGGGAGGATAGGCAGCTATAAGGGACAGTGAATAACATGCATGGTATGAAGAAACATAATCTTACATTCGGCATGCCCCGTCGGACTTTAGCATCCAATCGTATCAAACCTTTGCCTAGCATTGGACCAAGGGCAGACGCAACCTTCTGCTCCACGACACCAAACGCATCTCCGAGCTGCGACTCACCAGAGACTGTCCTAGTATTCGGCGTCCTGATATGGATGGTGTCTTCACTTCCCGGTCGATTCGGATTCCGGTCGTATTGCAGACGCACAGGGGCCCATTCGATGTCGGTGCCAAGAGCATCTGGACGGGTTCCTCGCAAGTAATCTGTAGGGTATAGGACTAGCGCTGTCACGGACAGTTGCCCTATGCATACAGGTGTCTTTGGAGGAAGGTCGGACGGGAAATTGGCGTGATTTGCCTGCGGAGGCAGTGCGGATGGTGTATGTGGTTGGGATTGCTGAAAATGTTGGGGAGGTGGAGATGGAGAGCCAGTCAAATCAATGACGGCATTCCGACTGGACGGAGTCGAAGGGGCAGGGGTACTGTATGAAGACGGTTCGTGCGAGTGATTGTTATACGAAGACGGATGCGAGGGTGTGGATATCCTGGCGAATGCAGGTCGATAAGGCTGCTGCACAAAATTGGATGGTGGGTATGCTCCAGAGAAACTGGACGCTGCCGATAGCATTGGGCGTCCCTCGGGTTGCTGAAAGCTAGAGGAAGGCTGGTACTGTGGTGTAGAGGGGGTGTGTGCGGCGTCGAAGGGGGATGCAGACCCGGCTGATGCCTGCTGAAATGGCGGGAAGGAGGGAGGAGCATTGTAAGGATCGGAAAAGCTGGTCGCGGGCCTATCTTCGACTCGGCGGCGTTTCGAAAACCTTTCCTCGACAGGGCTCCGTTCATGGGTGTTGTCTCCTTCTTCTTCTTCGTCGTCGTCGTCGTCGTCGTCGTCGAGTGTAAGATCTATGGGGTTTGACTGCGAATGAGGTGACATCTGAGATGGAGGGAAAGTCGGAGGTGGGGGGGAGATGGGGGAATACTGCATGGCGGTCGACGAGGAAGACAGTGCAGAGGCAGGAAAGCCAAAGCCGTTCCCGCCTTAGCACTACGCCGGCACGTGATTTGGCGTATAAGCGTCGTCTTTGTCTCGCTGACAAAGCCCGTCTCCCAAGCCTTTTATCATCACTCTTTTTCGCCCGACCATACCTACAGCTCTGAGTCAGCTCTGACATATCGCATTCAGCGCGCCAGGTAAAGGGCAACAGTTGGAGGAATGCTTCCCGACCCATACATAGACGACTGTCTTCTGCCATGAGGTCAGCAACGGAGATAGTATCTCAAGGTCGGATCTCCCGTCTCGTGCGGTCGCAAGACATCGCTTCGTCCCCTTCACTATGGCCTCAGTCAATCCGGGTACAAACGGCTACCCGCTGTGATGCTTATTGCCAGCGCTACACTCGCATCCTGCTGAAGCCGGCCCCCCGCGTCGCAAGGGTTGGATCTCTGCTCAGCGGCTGTTCATCCCATCGATCTCATTCTTGAATGAAACCGATGTCTAGTGAGGCAAACGTGGAGTCGGGAGGAAATTTTCTGATTCGCGGAGAGATCAGTACTTGGAGAGGTCAGTACTTTGACATGCTGTCTTATGCCATATGTGTTAGACCAACGTATAATATCAGACTGACGAGTTCGCACAGGAATGAGCAGATGCATCGACGGTGTCTGCTCTAGTGCTCTGCGATACATTTCCCTTGAAAGGGATGGTACTGGATATCGAAGGCATCCTTTGGCGAGGCACCCTTTGGCGAGTTGTCTCGGGAATCTCAGATATATATATATATATCGAGAAAGCGTATGAGTTAGCTGATCGTACGGGAATTTCAGTTCGAAGTCCAATAGTTTCTTTCCAACTCGACATGTCTGCCCTGCGGCCCGCTCCCCTCGTCCATGCGTCGGATCAGGATTATCTGCCCGCTCGCGAAGCGTTCAGATGACCGGGTCAGATGGCTTGTGGTCCTGCCTTCCAAGCAGTCACGTGCTGTACATTTACGATCGACTATGTTCCCTCGAGAACACTAGGGTCAGGGATAGGTTCATTGAGAATACTTCAAAAACGGTTCTGACTGCATACGTTCTCCCTGTCCTGACGCGTGCCACGATGCCTGTCTCGAGGATTCTCATGTGGCTTTGCGTCGCTGTGTGTGCATTAAGTCTCGCAGCTGCAACAGGATCTGTTCATCCCAAGACTTACCATAATCCTATTCTTCCCGGCTTTCATCCTGATCCGTCCTGCACACGGGTCAAAGAGTGGGACGACACGTTCTTTTGCGCGACAAGCTCCTTCAATGTCGTTCCCGGTGTCCCAGTTTTCGCGAGCAAGGATCTGCAAAATTTCAGGCAAATAAGTATGTTTGGTTTCATTCCATGGTCTCTCTGATCTGATGACCACAACTTTTCTGCTGAAGGCAATGTCATAACGCGGCCGAGCCAACTGCCAGGTTTAGCAAACACGAACGGACCGACGAGTGGTATTTGGGCGCCAACGATAAGGTGAGATTCTTTATCTTAAAACTTCGCCTGCTCACATGTCGCCAGATATCATGACGGCGTTTTCTGGGTCGTCACCACCTTGGTCTATGACAGCTTTGCTCAGAATGATAGTTCTCGATGGGATAATGTACGGAGCCGTTATAACAGTTGCGTTTGGTCTAACCTTATTGTTGAAAGGTCATCTTCTATACGAAGAATCCGTATGATTCAGAGTCTTGGTCTGACGCCGTCCATTTCGCCTTTGAAGGATACGACACGTCGCCATTCTGGGGCGATGACGGACGGAGCTATATGATCGGCAGCCATGCATGGCAAGTGCGCGAGATGATACAGGGTTTCGAGATCAACCTCAAGACTGGAGAAATTATTGGTGATATCCACGACATGTGGCCTGGGACTGGCGGTATCGTAAGTCCCCTGTCACATTCATTTTTATTTCCGAATGCCATTGAAGCTGTCGTGGATGTTTAGGCGCCCGAAGCGCCGCATCTCTTTCATAGGGATGATAACTATTATTTGATGATAGCTGAAGGTGGCGACTCGGATCTGGAATACGCGTATCGGGAGACTAAAGATTCCTTTATTCAGGTGGCACGGGTTTAAACCATATGGTAACAACCGCTCGAGCGCCGTCTATGTGGGGACCATATCAACCGAATCCTGCAAACCCTGTTCTCACAAACGCCAACACATCTCAATATTGTTTGTACGCTCGACTTATTCTCCCCCGCCCTTGACTGATGGCGTACATCAAAGTCCAGACAGTGGGCCATGCTGACCTATTCAATGACATACAGGGTAATTGGTGGGGCGTTGCGCTGTCCACTCGGTCGGGGCCAGAATACACGTACTATCCTATGGGTCGTGAGACTGTCTTGACCCCTGCGCAATGGAAGGAGGGTGAATTTCCTACCTTCAATTCCGTGCGCGGCGAGGAGACGGGGTTACTCCCACCTCAAGACAACGGAATTAAAGGAATCGGGTGCGCTACCTTCCTATCGTTGGTATAAGATACCTTTTCTCACAAGCTGTAATCTCAACTTTCAGAAATTGGGCTGGTGCCGATGACCATATTCATTTTCCGCCTCATTCCTCCCTTCCCATCCATTTCGTTCACAACCGTTATTCGGACCCAGCAGCGTATACAATCTCCGCACCAGGACATGCGAATACTCTCCGGCTCACACCATCCATCCTCAACCTGACGGCGCCCGACCATCGCAGTGCGTCAACTCCGCAGACCTTCGTCGGACGGCGGCAAGAGCATGTGGAATTTACCTTCGATGTTAAGCTTTCGTTCCAGTCGAAGCAGGACCAGGTCGAGGCTGGCGTAACAGTCTTCCTCAATCAAGGACAGCACTTCGATATGGGCATCGTCACACTCTCGCCCAAATCTGCATCCCTTGCAGGGTACACGGGTGCACCTACGAAAGATGTCGCTCGCTACATCAGGCTGCGAACCATCACTGTCAATTCAACAGACGAGGGTGCGGTCGATCCTCTCTCGAAGCCTAACATCATGCTGCTCGACCCTCGTTCGCAAGGCGACGTCCATCTGCAAATTGAAGCTGTTAACAGAACAACATACGCTTTTCGCTATGCGACTCCGCGAGGCTGGACCACAGTTGGATGGGGCATTTCGAGCCAAGTCAGCGGAGGTTTCGTTGGTAAGTATATGGAATATACTCAATGGCTGAAGGGATGACTGACGCTTCCTCAAGGTACCATCATTGGCCTGTTCGCTACAGGGAATGGCCAAAACGTCACAGATCCAGCTTACTTCTCTGATTTTTCGTACGTAGGGAACCGCAGCGTGTTCTAATGCGGCGTCGGATGGATAATTTTATCTTCAACACTTTTCAATGCAGTCTTGTGATAAGCTTTTCTCGGCTTGTGGAATTGTTACCGCCGACATCGCGTAGTGAACTAGTGTTTACGACACGATATATAGCTTCCGGTACAGCTGGGGGCCGGATTTATCGTCCGAGGTCCGCGAGTGATCATGTGTCTGCCTCGCCGCGCCGGCTGGAGAAGTCGCCCTCCTTGTCGGGTTCTTTTGGCAATGGTCAGTCGATTAATATTACAGATATCTCATTCTGCAGTGAGTATAGGTATTTCCAGCAATCGCAATTCACGCCGATAACCTACTACAGGCCTTATCTCCAAACCACCATACGACTCGCGATCGAACCAAGGGTCCTGAAAACCAGGACCGCCTATCCCGAAGGACGTCATTGTTTATGGCCTCGCTAAAGCGCTGCGATTCTCAAATTATGAGCGCGCTCATGCTTCGCGACCTGTTCCTGTGATTTACCTATCAAGCCCCAACCGCGTGCTCGCAAGAACTCACATGCACAGTGGATTCTGTGTGCCTCCTCGCCCTCTCAGGCTCACGCAGGTATTTAAGAGGCTCTTGCTATCATCATGGCAAGCGACGCGAAGACCGAGTCGGCGCCATCATGTTGCACCTTCGGACTCTCGGAGTGCTTTCTCTGCACTTCGGCCTTGCCTTCTCTGCCGCGTTTCCCGCTGTTATACCCGCCGTTCATTCGTTCGTAGCGTCGCCGTCGCACGGGACATTCACCTTGCCTTCTCACCTCCGTATCGTCGTCGACGCAGCTGCCGCGCATACTACAGACCGTGATGGCCAGACTCTGATCCCTCCTACTCTGCTCGCATTCGCTCAGACCTTCGCCGACGATGTCCGTTCCGTCTTCGAAGGGACTTCTACCGAGGTGTCCACGCGCAAGACAGGGAGAGGCGGGGACATCTTTCTGTCCATCTTACCTCCTGGCAAGCAGGATAACCTTACTCTGGCCGACGGATCTTCCACAAGCGAGGGTTATCTACTCGACATCAAGAAGTCGTCAGTGACGATACAGGGCGCTGGTGCGCGGGGCGTTTTCTGGGGCACGAGGACCTTGCTGCAAGCTCTAGTCTTGAGTGCGAAGAAGCTCCCGGCCGGGACGGTCAGCGACCAGCCTGACTGGGCTACTCGAGGCTTCATGCTAGGTATTTTTTCGACTTAATATTTTCACGGTCAATCGAAGCTGACGCGCATGCCTAGATGTCGGCCGACAATGGTACCCGATCTCCTTCATGAAGGAGCTCTGCACCTATGCGTCTTGGTTCAAGCTCAGCGAATTTGTCAGTCATTTTTCTTTTCGATCAGCATCTCTCTTTTCATATGCCATCACAGCATGCACATCTCTCGGACAATGTGGCAGTGAGGGATCCCAAGACAACGTATGCGCGTTTCCGGCTTCGCCCCACAAACCCGGAGCTGGCAGGGCTCACGCCATACATCAATGAAACGTATTCCCGCCATGAATTCGAGGACTTCCAGGCTCATTGTGCTGCTCGGGGTGTGACTGTATGATTCCTTTCTGCAAGTACTTTATGCTGCCTTTGCTTACTCAATACCGATAGGTGATCCCCGAGATCGAAGCTGTAATTTGAGCCGCTTACGGTTTCCGATTTGGTCTGCTAACTCGCATCTATCTCTGTAGCCTGGACATGCACTGGTTATCACGCAGTGGAAGCCGGAGCTTGCTTTGTCGACGGACCCAAGCTTGCTGAATATCTCCGTGCCGGACACAATACCAACTGTAAAGTCAATTTGGAAAGGTCATTCATATCCCTCTGTTTTCGCTCACTAGACTTATCTGCATTTTGCCTTGTAGAATTTCTTCCTTGGCTTCACTCGAGTAAGTCGCTGAAGCAGGTGCTGAGTAGTCGAGGTATCTGACGCACCTATAGAGCAAGTGTCTATTGGCGCAGATGAATATGACTCAAAGCTCGCGGACGACTACAATGACTTCGTGAACGTTATGGTGAATAAGACTAGTCTTTTGTTTGGGAACTCCACCTGACGAACATCTCAGAGCGATTTCATTGGGCAAGAATCGGGGAAGACGATACGAATCTGGGGTACCAAGGAGCCTTCTAATAAGACATCCGTTTCGAAGAATATCACTATTCAGCACTGGTTCGTGTTACTATTATTCCATTCGAGCAGATCTTTACCTTCGAGCCACCAGGGAGTTTTTTGAGGAGGACCCCTTTCAGCTAATCCGTCAGGGCTACAAAGTCATCAATAGGTAAGATCTGACGTTGCCTCGTACTGGTAGTATCGCGAGGCTTACATCCCTTCTTGGACCAGCGACGATGCCTTCCAGTATATCGTCATGAAATCGGCGGTAGGACAAGTCATCAGAAGGAGTGATATCAGACCTGAATGTTTTCTTAGTCAGGGTCGTATCCTCCCAAGCTCAACCAGACACGTCTCTGGAATGGTGCCAACGTGGACACAGGAGGCATTTGGGACCCTCATATCTTTGACCGCGGTCAGTAGCCATGATGCATATGCAAATTACGTGCCGAGAGCTGAGGCCCATCGTTCTTCATCGACAGGGAATGCGTCAAACAACCCGACACTTGATTCCTCGCTTCTCCCCGGCGCGATCATGGTAAGTTACCCTGCTTCGCGAAGCTGTAAACGCTACTAATCGACCCGTTCTTCATAGGCGGCATGGAATGACCCAGGCCCGAATGCTACCACCTATCTGGAAGCATTTTACGCTTTGAAGGAAGGGCTTCCTGTGATCGCCGCAGCCAGTTGGCAGTCGGCGAGCCGTCCCAATCACTTGACGGAGAAGCAATACCTGTCTTCGTTCCCAACCTTGGAGGCAGCGGCGCCAGGTCAAAACCTGGACCGCCGGGTTCCTAGCGACGGAGATGTCATCCTTGACTATGACTTAACCCACAGTACGCATATCTTCGGAGGAAGAATTAAAGACAAGAGTCGAAACAGGTACGATGGCAAGTTGGAGAAAGGCGCTGTCGTCACACCCCTGGGCTCCAAGGGTCACAACTACACCTTCCTGCTGACCCTCCACTCCAAGAGTCCCTTGGGAACTCTTCTGTCGGGACCCGATGATTCATTCGGCTTCACGTCTTTCAGGGGTGGAAAGACGCTAGCTTTCACGTCCTCGAACAGGGCATGGCCTCTACTCAACTACACATTCTCCCCGACAACCGCCTCTTCAACAGAGATCATCGTCACGGGCACGGAGAATAGCACTTCTGCCTTCGTCGATGGCAAATATGTGGGCGACTTCGTTATTGCTGTCGACGGGAATCCGGACAAGTTGGCTCCGATGGCTTTCGTGGCACCGGTCGAGCGGATTGAGGCGTCTGTCAGCCAATTCACGCTATGGGATGGGGTAAAAGAAATATCTTCTGTTTCGCGCCGCTGAGGCACATTCGAGTTATCGAGGAATGGAGTTTGTGGGATTGATCCTTACTCTACTTGGTCCACATACCACATAGTTAGGCATCAGTAATCTGAAGCATTTGATTCAGATCCTCCGACAGGCTCTTAACGCATTCAGCAAGATGCGCCGTGAACGCTAAATATTCACCATCTGGAGACATCACCCCAGCTAGTGTTGCTACTTAAGGAAATATGACGGAATTCATGACATTGACGGGGTGTTGTAAGCTATACGATAGACGACTATATGAGACAATGGGCGATCCAGATAGAGAGCATCAACTTAAGATCACAACGCAGACCAAGACTCCAAGTGTTTCAAGCAACTCCAACGGGTATAAAACCTAATAGGTCAGGGCTCTGCGCGGATAGTTTCCCGTTAGCATCAGAAGATATTAATCAAGGGGACAGACGTACGACCGGCCCATCCCATATTGTAGAATGCCTGCCTGGCGGCGTCTTCTTTTGCAAGTTGCTTGCTCTTCCCGGTTCCGGTGCCCTTTGCAATCCCGTTGACTGTGTCGCTGTCTGTGAATAGAACCAAGCGCGCCGAATGGAAGAACTTACCGATACACTGCGCAGTCCAAGCTGGTGCGTGAGAGGGGCCGGTGGAGTTAGTATTCCAATCGACAGAGACACGGCGTTGCATTGCAGTTTGATTGAACAGCGGCAAGAAGGCTGCACTAGGCTGGGCAGGCGAAAGCGGGTTGTTTGGCATTGGCAAAGGGGGAGGGATATCTGCAGGTGGTGGTGGTGGCGGCGGCGTTGCAAACTCGGACTTAAATCGCTTGCCCGCGCCGTCTTCATCCTCAGAACTGGACTCGAAATTCGGATCGACAAGTTTGCCAATCCAGCTTTGTACTGCTGGCAATCCATGCTGTAGGTACACGGCGCCGACATAAGAATTGAAGAGCAATTCTGTCTCCTGTGTCCAGGTCAGCATCTCAGATGAGCGAGCTGCAGGAATGGCTGTAACAACCTGCGGTTCTTTCAACCTCTCGCGGGCAGTTGGGAGGCATCGCATCTTATTTCGCAATTGATACATTTCGACCCAGCGATCGATACTGTCATGGGACAGTGTCTCATCGATTTTAACCTATAGAAGTGAGCAGAGATAGACAGAGCGCGTGCAATCGTACGATCGTACCTCCAGCTCTGTGGCTTTCAGCATTGGTCTTTGGTCAAAGAGGACTTTCGCCACAGTCATGGCCAGTACTCGCTTGCCAAGGCAGGACAGACGGTCATTATCGCCAAACTCGTCGTTTCCTGGAGCACCTTCGAACTTCACGGATCGGTGCGTGAAGACTTCAAGCAGTAAGTCAGCTTGCAAGGGGGGAAGGAAAGGTGGGATTTGTGCCATGTGAGGGTCAGGTTCGCGTTGTCGTTTGAGGGACGAAGATGGAGCGCCGGGTGTGTGGGCCTTAGCAGACATGGATGCTATTTAAGATGTTGGACACGTGTAGGGCCTTCCAAAACTTGTAGACGGTGCAGAATCCGAAGGCTTGTCAGAAAAGGATACCCTACGACTGGAGGTCGGCAACCGCGGTTCGCAAACCGTCCGGGGTCACATGACCAGATTTGGTGGAGAACAGGCGCGGAAGGTGGTAGGACGGCGACGTGCGACCTTGTAGACAGCGGTAAATTTCGACAAATGTAAAGGATAATATTACGGGTTTCTATACATCGAATAATGGCATGTGCGAGATATAGAAGTGGTAATCGAAGAACTAGTAGAGTTATTGCAAGATTAAGATACCCTTCCTCATTACTGACTGAAGAGTCCTCCCCAGCCGAAATATGTTGAGCTGTAGGTTTAAAAACCTCGCGTGGAGAGTGGAGAATAGTAGTACCATATAGTCCGTTCCAATTTTGCTTCATTCAAACCCTCCGTGTGTGTGATCAAACCTGTCAAAAGGTCAGCCCTCTTACCTCCTGAGAAGGGCTTCGGAGACGTGGACAAAGTCTCAGCCTTGATGCTATCGGCTGTAATTTGGGACCCGTTGGCGACGTAGTGCGCCAGTAAAGGGGCTCAAGATGAACCCCGATAGCCTCCTGTTTCGACGTGCGAGCGCCGTCGGTGCTCCGTACTTCTGCTTCTAGCAAACAATGAGCGACGTCTCGAGAAGTTTCTACAGGAATGGGCACCCTCCTGCACGCTTACCGCACTCGCGAAAACTGATTTGTCTTGTTTTCGACACTTTCTTCCCATTGGATACTTGCTTCTTGAACGACTTGTTTTTGAGCTTTAGAGCGGCAGGTTGAGTTAAATGAACATTAGTGGTGACACATTATAAAGCATTAGATATGCACATAGTGAGAATCGCGTTCAGAATGGGTCAAAGGATGCTGGAAAAGCCAGAAATTGTCGTACACAACACAAAAGCGCGACGCGATCCTCAACGCGACGCGTTTGACGCGTGTTACGTAACACGCGTTTTTGTCTTGCCGAGCTTTGCCGAGTCCAAACGGCTCTCCTACGCTAGGGAAATGGATAAAATCACCTGCTCCGGCGGCAGCTGAGCGAAGATCACCATAAATCGTGTAAAATAGAGCTGATTACAATGTTGGAAGTCATTCTCGACTAAACCTCCCACAAGGTAGCCAGTAGTGTCAAAATCGAAGGGAATACCACTCTGGAGAGCATTATTTTGATTATAAATTCCAGGTCTTTACTCAGAACGATTTTAGAAGATTTATCATGTATGTATGCGAATATTTGGAAGTCTGTACGATGCTCTGCATTTCCCTACCACCCCCCCCGAGCGAAACAGCTGAAGTGGCGCGGACGGCTTCGGAGTTTAAACCCCTATACGTTGCCGACCTCCACTACGACAACCCGTGGACAGGTTGGCGCGAGAGAAGGAAACAAAAAGTGAAATGGACTTCGATGCCACTTGGATAAGTCTTACCGCACAAAAACAGCCTCGCGGCAAAGCCCGACGTGCCCGGCATAATGGGCCATTATGCTGAAGGATGGCTGCGCGACGTCTTCGCACGTAGCACAGAGCTCGTCCGGGAACGGTGAACTCGACTCGTTATTTTTATGAGGCGCTGTGCACGCAGCCCGAGAACCATGGTGAGGAACGCCGTTCCGCAGCTTCTGGACGTTCAAGTGCTTAAGTTGATCAACCCTTCCTTCGAGGTCTGCCCAAAATTGTCTGTGCGCATTCAAAGAAGGGAAGTGTAGAAACGTCCAAAGAACGCAGCCACAGCAGCGCGCGCTCTGGAGGCAAGATGATTGCATTCTACATATGTACTTATTGACAGCGATATGGTAATAGAAAATGTTAAGTGCTCCCATGGTCTAAAGGCGTTCGACTGTACGCGTTCTTTGCTGGTGCAGATAGTCTAGCAAGAGTATAGAACTGATGTAAAGTATGTTGCGCTGGGGTTGCAATATTGTGGGTCCGAAAAATAAAGCACTATGCCGCTGGCTCGGCGTCCAACATCCGCTTCTTCTGCTTCCTAAGGATCTTCTTCAAGGAACTGACGATTGCTGCGTATTCCGGATTGGGGTCTAAACGGGCAATCGCCCGTGATATACTGGCGATGTACACATGTCAGCGAGCGCACAGAAATCATTTGATGTTAGATCATTATACCTTGCTGGTCCTTCAGCAATGGTGAGGCAATCTTTCATTAAGTGATGGGGGGTCTTCCCGCAGACCAAACAAGCAGGTCCGTCCTCTCGTTTGGTCCTCTTCTTCTTGTGGTCGTCAGCTGTGGGACTTGACAGACGCTTGAAAGGACTAGAGGCGCCGACAGAGGAAGACAATCCGGAAGGACCGGCGACCGGCTGGTGAACAGGTGATGCATGCTTCCTCACAGAAGGAGGAGCTCCGCGCGACAGCGGCTCAGCATGCCTGTTCAGCGGCTGCGAAGCAGAGGGAAGCAGTCCGTTGGCTGAGTCCGATGTTCGCGCCGGCTGCGGCGGTGGGGGAACAGGTGCAGCACGAGGCTCTAGGAGATGAAGAGGCTGTCCAGCAATGAGGTTGGCCTTCCCTCGTTGGTTCAACGTTTTGTCTATGATGTGAATCGCAGCCCGCTTGAAAAGAAAACAAGTCAAATATCACTAAACGCATCAAGCAGACTATGCGCGTACCCGCATCTCCAATGGTTCGTCTGTCGCATCGTAAATCAGCATCCGGCGGTAGTCAGCTAGATTCTCTGAACTCTCTGTCATATAGCATGGCCCGGTGTGAGAAGTGCCGCAGAGACCACATATATCCTGATCATTTATCGTAGCCTTGGGTACACCCTTCGGTGACGCTCGACGACGCTCGCTAGGTATGGGCACTGTTGGCAGTCCTGGCGACGACCACCGAGGGGGACTAGGGGCGGCTGAAACTTGGTTAGAGTTGCCAAGTGTTATGTTACTATCATCGTCGGATACGGAGATAGGAACGTGGAAATCGGAGTCGTCAGATACGACAGACTTCGATTTCTTGCGTTTCTTATTTGCCTTCTTGTCCTTAGTCGGCGTCTCGTCTATCTCCAGGTTTTGCTGTTGGTGAAAATTGAGCTGCCAGCTATGAGAAGGCAACAAAGGCCATACCTGGGGCTTTACAGCGACCGCGACCTTGCGACGAACGCCTCGTCCTGTGGCTTCCTTGGCTTGGAACTTCTCACGCTCACTCGCAATACGCTGTAAAGTTTGTGCCCAAGAATCAACTTGGTCGCCGTTCTCCAAAGTATTCTCCAATTCCTCAAGACTTTCTTTGTCGGCCGCCCAAACCTTCGCAAAGGAGAAAGTAAGGCCAGATTCCTTGGCCTGCTCTTCTTGATCGCCCTCTTGCTCTGTCTTTTCGATGAGTTTGTCGACATCATTGTCGGTATCTGAAAGAATCCGAAAAGTGAGAAATGAGCGACGAAGTTGGTTGCGTATACGCACATATGATATCCTGTGATGCCTGCTCCTCTTCGAATAAGGCCTTCGCTCCGAACGTCAGGATAGACTGAACGTCCTCGTTGCCGTCCTCGTCCATTTTCTGTACAATGACATGATCCAGTGCAAGTTTTTTCTTTCCAGCTTGCATTATACGCTCTGTTCAAAAAGACGGAGTTGCAATTACCAGCTGAGGAAGGGTCACTGCTGTATACGTACCTTCGGCGGTGCCCTTCGCCATCAGTTTGAAAACAAGACATGGCTTTGTCTGTCCATATCGGTGAGATCTGGCGATAGCCTGCACTCTCTGCATCAGAAGACTCCTCGATGAGGGCATGAAGAGAACGTACTTGAAGATCCTAATAACATATACACGGATAAGTTAGCTACTTTCCTCTACATACGGACAGAATACACACCTGATGTGGATTGAAGTCCGGGTCAAATATAATCACGGTATCAGCACTCCAGAGGTTTATACCGACTCCTCCTGCCCTGGTAGATAACAGGTACACGAAGACATCGGAGCCCGGGCGGTTGAATTCGTCCATTCCTTTTTGACGGTCTGCTTGTTTAGTGTTACCATCCTGGTGAGAACTGCGTTTAGTCTGGGCTCGCTTGAGATATAACGATGGTCCTACTAGTCGAAGGTACTTGATGCCTTCGCCGCCAAGAAAGTCCTCAATGATGTCCAACGCTATGACAAACTAAGAAATGGATGAGAAAGGGAGTAAGCAATGCATGGCGGGATTGGCGTTTACTTGACTAAAGAGGAGAACACGATGCCCACGTGCTCTAAGTTTCGGAAGAAGAGCCTTTAGCAGCCTCAATTTAGCGCTTGCGTCCACTAGTTTTTCGTGAGCTTCCTCGACTTGTAAATCTTTAGGCTCAAGATCCTGAGATATGAGATACGGATGTTGTATGCATCTGTCTGACATTGAGGGCATTGACACAAACTCAGAAGAGAATCACTAACTTGCGCAACTCCATGAGGATATTGTTCATGTTCGTCTTCCCAACCGGAGCTTTGGTCTTCGTAGCTGACTGATTGAAGTTCATGAGAAGGCTGAGATTTTTACCTGGATTATTAATTAGATTATTTTCGAACCTTTCACGGAAGAAGCACAAAGCATACTTAAGATACCCTTATAGATCTCCTTCTGTAGGGGAGTCAAGGAAACAGGAACGATGACTTCGTTCTGCAAACAAATTTTAGGTCTAGATAGATACAGAACAATCGAAGAGACTTGCCTTCGGAGGGAGCTGAAGCACTTCCGCCTTGACGCGACGTAAGAAATAGGGCCTCAATTTACCATGAAGGTCCTTGATCAGTTCTTCTGTCAATTCTTCATGCTCTTTCTCCAACCTCTCTAGATCGTTCCATTGATTTGGATCCAAGAAGTTCATGAGATTGAACAGCTCGCGAATATTGTTGTTGAGAGGAGTCTATCAACGAGTTAGTCGCGTCTGTTTTATCAGAACGTAAAGCGAACGTACGCCGGTCATGATGATGCGATGTACGATATTCAACTCATTCAGTTTTCTGAATAAGAGACTGCTGTCGTTCTTGACTGAATGCACGTAAGGTCAGTCCGCGATCCGAAGCAGCAAGTCGGGCGCTTCAACACTTACGTCTTTGTCCTTCATCGACAACCAAGACCTCCCATCGAGGTACCTTCTTGAATACGGATGCGAAATCTCGGGAACTCACAGTGTCGTAAGTTGTCACGAGCACATGAAACTTGGTCCCTGTTGTTCCTTTGACTGGCTTCGAATGCGTGAGTTCGTATCGTTTAACAACATCTCGCGATGTAGCTTCGCCGTAGAAGGGAACTACACGAAGTGCCGGGGCCCATCTAGTGAGCTCGCGAACCCAGTTTGTGATTGTCGAATTCGGAACAACGATGAGCGCTGGGAAGGTATCGTAATTCTTGACTATATAGCCGATAAACGTCGATATCTGCACCGTTTTCCCCTAGAATTGTTGTGAGCCCAAGCGAAAAGTTGTAAATACTGAGACCGTCTCACCAAACCCATCTCATCAGCAAGAATTGACGGCTGATGGTCCCACCAGTTATTGCAGAGCCAGTTAAATCCATCGATCTAGAAGAACGATGTCAGACACGGCATAAGCAAAGAAAGGAAAAATAATTACTTGGAAATCCATAAGCTTGAACTGATCGCTTTGGCCAAGGACAGGCTGCTCATGCTCCTCCGTCTTTAATAATTTCTTGAGGAAAGCACCTTTCTTGCGGTCATCATATTTGGCCTGGTCCTGCTTCGTTCTCACAGTGACAGTGACGTGTTGAGAGTCCACCAAACGCTTAAAGGCAATTTTGTATGCAGGATAGCCGGGCTCTCCCTTCCGCGGCGGTGAGTCCCATGTAGCTGTACAACATGTAAACTCAGAAAAGCACCAAACAGATACAAGGACTTACCCTCATCGTAGCCAAGGTCATCCCATTTGAAGAAAGCCCAGACGACTTTGTCGATATCTGACTCCACAAGGTCAGACTCTGTCGTCTCCTTCCACTCGTCCAAGGACATCATGAATTCCTGGTCGGGTTGCTCGCCAAGATCGAAAGCGCGATCCCACTGCTCGAGAGCTTCCGAGTCGTCATCTTCGGCCTCGTCGTCACTATCGACTATCTTGTTCCTGAAAGCCTTACTAGATTTCTTCGATTTGCTTCCTGATGCTGTTGGGCGACACCGTACCATAACGTCGAGGACACGATCAACGGTTTTCCAGGCCGGAGGGATTCTGCGCTCGGCATCTGGCATGGATTCCACCTGGTCTTGCCCGCCGATTGGTTGATCAGGCTTCAAAGATGCATCCCTCGAGTCCGCGTCTATGACGTCGCCGATCCCTCCCGCAGCAACCTCGTTGGCGGTTTCCTCCTCCTTCACAGCTTCCTTGAGGAGGTCTAACCTAGGTCCTTCCCGGAAGAACTTTACCAACTTCTGTCGGTGTTTGACCGCAAGCCAACCGTGAGGAACCCACTGCACTCGTCGATAGCTTCGACCTTCCCACTTCACGAGATATTCGCGGGGAAGATTCACCGCCACGTTAGGCGGTTCGCGTGGAGGAGTAGGATCTACGGCATTAGGAGGGAAGGGGCGCCAGGCGATGATTTTATCGACACGATAGCTGTACGAAGCGCAGTCGGCACACTGCCATCCATTGACCTCTTGATAATGCTCCGCGATCATCACTTTGTCCACCGGTTCACCGTCCTCGTCACCCAGGGCTTCGTCGGGTGCAGGCAGATGTTCGTAGTGAGCTAGGCGTTTGCAAGTGATACAGCGGAAGAGGAGTTCCGAGGCGACAGCTTCTTGGAGAGGTCCAGGTTCGTTCGAAGAAGAAGCAACGGGTCCCTTGGTACCGTCAGCCATTTCGACGTCCGTCTCTACCGCTTGAGGCGAGCCAGAAGGCTTGGGGATCGTTGTCTGAGCAGAGGCGGCGATGCCATTCGGAGGCTTGTGAGAATGAGTGTCTGGTTCCAAGGCTGTCTCCAGACAGCCCATGCATAGGCCGCCCTTCGCACATGAGGAGCAGGTGAATTCGGTCATCTGGTAAGGAGCAAGGTCCGGACGTCGAGGCACCGCTTTCTTCATTTCATCCAGGAGCGCCTTGTCGGTCTCGTCGCCTGCGGCCTCGGACTTGCCCCGCTTTTCTAACCATTCTTGACGGTCCCGCTCCCGAGCAGCCTTGAGAATCTCATCTCGTTGCGTGCTAGCGAGACATCGCCAATGGGCAGTTAGTGGGCATTTCAAACTAGGGATTATCTGTGAGCGCCGACATCCACGAATTGTTTCTGCAACGAATTAGAAGCCTACCATTGCACCCAGCCGCCGAGAGACTCCAGCTTTTCTGTCTCGTCCATGCCATCGTCTTCATCGTCTTCATCCTCATCGTCCTTCTTCGCCTTCTTCTTTCTCGGTCTGCCCTTCTTCGCGCGTTTCTCCTCCTTCTCAAGCAAGATATGTGCTGGCTCCCTGTGGCATTTTTCGCATATGCTTCGGTGCGCCCGCAACGGCTTCGTGTACGGATCGTCGACATCACATGGATGGTAGTCAAAATCAGCAACCGTGCGGATACGCCCGTACGCCGGGTTGGATAGTTTACCACGGCGAATAACCGCCGCCTTGGCTTTGCCCTTGGACTTGCCTGATCGCCGAGGCTGTTCGTCATACGCGTCGCTATCATCTCCAGACCCGGCATCCTCATATGCGGCGTCGTCGTCGTCTTCTGCTAAGTTAGCCCGAGCAGATTTACGAGACCGCGTCGAGCGACGAGTCGCGGCAGCACGTCCCACTGGAGTACCTCCGTCCGAGTCGTCCGAGTCGATCGTAGCCCTTCTCGTACGGCGAGTCTTCTTTGGACTAAAGGGTAGCTCCTTGTTGGCCGCATTTATGTTGTTTGTGGCGTAAGCAGCAGCAGTTCGCGTGCTCCGTCGCTTGCCACCATGATTTTCGTCGTCGGTGAAGTCCTCGTCATCGATTTCTGGCTCCCCTTCTGCCGATTCATTGTCCCATTCTTCGCCTACAGAATTAACAGACATGGTGCGAGACGTCTCCCGGGGTTTGGTAGCGGCTCTAGCATTGAGCTTGATGGCGAGCTTGATGCGTGACTTAGGATGGACATCGGTTGCTGAAGGGTCGAAGCGTTCGAGTGCACCTCGTTCTTTCTTGTCCTCTGAAAGTTATTCAGTGATACCGAAGATGAGAGGAAACCCGTAAAAACCAAGATTCCACCGCGACGACCTGGGAAAGCACACTCACCGTAAGCGTCTACAAGATCAGGGTATTTGATCCGGAAATCCTCTGCTTCGTACTATACAGAGATGCGAGTCAGAGCAGCTCAGAGCATGAAACATAGTTTGTGCTTACTTTGTGTGAGATGCCGTCACCGGACGCGGCAAAGTACCAGAGAGTCGACCCGTCGTGATATTCGTACTTCAACTCCACTGGCCCGTTCTCTTCGTATGCTGAGGGTATTTCACGGTCTAGAACACTCCTATAGCGACTCCTCTGTCCTGAAGGCAAAGTCGGAAGCTCGACGTAGACCTGAGCCTGGGGGATGGGGGCCGTTGTCGGCAAGTCAGGTGTCCCCGAGATTGAAGTTAACGCGCTCGGAGCTGCAGAGCTCCCAAGGACTATATCACTAGTAGGTGAATGATGCC
Source organism: Hericium coralloides (assembly GCA_003675405.1). NCBI lineage: Eukaryota > Fungi > Basidiomycota > Agaricomycetes > Russulales > Hericiaceae > Hericium > Hericium coralloides. The sequence continues at coordinate 693,897 of QUOP01000221.1, read as the reverse complement.
TTCGCGCAAAATCTGGCGCAGGGATGATGTCCATGACTGGGAGCGACGGACGGCAAAGGAGAACATAGAGAGCGGGGACGCGTTTCGTCGCGACTATGCAATGAGCAAGGCCCAGTCGCGGTGCAGGGACGCCCTGACTAAGCAAGTCCGCGAGACTCTTATATAGGCGCTCGACTGTTCATTGCGCCTACGTAACGGGATGAGTTCGAATGCTACATAGCTCATTCTTTGCTATGGTACAGTGTCGATTACACCAATATAAAGAGACCAGTCTTGTCCTCTACTGCAGCCAACAGGCGTAATTAGTACGGTGAGCCCGTTCAGAAATTTCCCCCACTTCATACAAAGTTCTCCGAGCGCAACCATTCAAGGCATTGGACAGCTAGCTCTTCTCCGTGATCTGCGCGGATACATGAGATAGTTGATGAGAAGCGATCAGTTGAGAAACGTACTGATGCAGAAAGCATGTGGGATGTCTCTAGGCCCGTGCACAACTCTCACAGCTACGGTGGTATCACGAAAGGCACGAAGTATCACATCTCGTCGGTCGCCGACCCATCCGTCTATCTCGGCGAAATAGAACCATAGACGGTCGTGATGTTGAGCGAGAAAAACCTCATCTAAGTCACGGATGACATTCATCTCGTCGTCGGCCATGGTCAACATGCAATATATAGCGGAATGAGATCGGAGAAGGGACCGGAGAACGACAAGCTGATGCAAAGGGTATGAAGGGAAGAGCAGACCCAAGGCACGAAGCGGAAGCCAGCGAACGAGTGTCGACAGATAAGAAATGATTCGAGGGAAAGGAGAACGAAACACGCGCTGGAGGTGGGGTGACGGTGAGCCTAGATCAAGTTGCACACGACTCTACTCACAGAAAGAACTCGTCCATTGGGGGTATCAGCTATACCAGTGATCGTAGGAAACAGGAAGAAGCAACCAGCTGCATCCGATGAGCGAGCTTTGAATGCTTGCAGTGCAAGCCACGAGCCCACACTGTGGCCGACGAATAGTATCTTGGTTTTCGCTCCGTAATAGTTCCTGACAGTATCAAAGACCTCCAAAATTGCGTCAAGTTGAGCAGCCAATTGTATCAAAGAGGGATGGCTGGGATAGCCACTACTGTCGATACCAGACGTATGGCCCAGATGCGAATGTGCAAGAATGGCGAAGCGAGATGGAGGCGCCTTCTCGTAGATAGAGGAAAGGAACGGAATATAAAATCCCAGTAGTCCAGGATTGCCTACAATGGTTAACACAGATCAGCCTGGATGTATGTTGATAGCAAGAGACAAGGTTAGCTTCGAATGATACAGACCTGGTATGAACATTAAGACGGTCTGTGGAGACGCATCTGGGCTGGTGGAGGGCCACCAGATGCAGTGTGCCTGGGCAAGCGGCGCCTTGTGTTGAAATACGGCATGCTTGTACGACGCATCCTCTACTAAGGAGCCAGATGCATAAGGATGCAAGAAGAAGGGCAGAGATGGCATGGGTTGAGAGGGAGAGAGCAACCGGAGATTGCCATCGTTCGTCAACTGCTATGAGTCTATTGATCGGTCCATGCTACAGTTGAGGCGCGTCCCTGCAACTCATCTCCCTCCTTCATGTCTCGAGCTCCTCCGTTCCCTGCCCCTTCAGCTCGACGACCTCGCACACCGTCTCAAGGTAATGGCGCTGATGGATATGGCACCAAGCCTCTACAGATCAATCGCACTCCTGGCCGACCATCCACTCCAAGCAACAGTTCCGTCATTTCGGGAGGTGGCTCTCCCAGCGGACCCTCACGACCACACAGATCAGAGTTAAGGAGTCGTCAAGGCTCTGACTTGTCCAGCAACGATGGACCACCCATCTCCTCTCGTTCGCGGCCTTCAAGAGATCGCAAGGATAGTGTGGACACCGTACGGTCGGATGTCTCTCTCCCCAATCCTTATGCTGCCCGCAATGCGAGCACCAGCACGGTCGGCTCGACCCGCCCCAGGCGGCCTACACGCACTGGGACAGCAAACACGACTGGGAGTGGCGAATCCGAGAAGTCTCCAACTTCTCTGACCGCCGTCATGTCTGCATTTCAGACTGCAGGCGCGCGGAAGAAGACATTGGATATGAATGGCGATGAGGAGTGGGAAAAGGAACGTCAGCGCGAAATTGAGTTGCAAAACCAGAGACAAAGGCGCATCAGAGAGAAAGTTCCTGGTAGGCGCGTGAATGGCAAGGCTAAGGCGGGTGATATTGACGGTACGTATCATCTAACGTTTCCCCATTTCCCTGGACGCCATCGTGTTTCTCCAATGTTCCCGGAAGATCATTAATATATCTCGCTCAGCTGTCTTGGACGAGATCAAGGACGAGTGGGATTTTGTCGTCAACCCAGACGTGAGGACCTCGTTCTGTATGTCATGATCTTCTGACGAAAGAATGCCCCAGTTCAACCCCGTTGACCTCGCACTTCAAATTCTGGACGAGTCAACATCTGGCAAAGACATGGACTCATTTCGACGTACAAAGCATATGCTGTCGAGAGCATTAAAGGGCTCAGTGGACAGTGAGTGACTTCTCGGATCGGCGTGTGGTCTTCAACTCTCATCCTTGTATTTTCCAGAACACTACCAGGCATTTGCGGCCGCACTACCACATCATTCTTCTCTTCTGAACCATCTAGGCACGACACAGACGCAGATCAAAGGCGCGCGTTCAGCGCTCCAGGAAGCCAAGGATACGCTGGGCACAAAGCGTGCGGATCTGGTTCAAATGTGGACTAGAGGGCAAACTTTGGAGGAGATGATACGAATATTGGATCAGATGTGAGCAGCTTTTTTTTTTATCATCTTGGCCTTCGTTGATGGCAAATTGGGAATAGCGAGGGCCTCAAACTAGTTCCAGATGTACTCGAGAGTCTAATGTCCGAAAAGCGACTCCTTCAGGCGGCGATTCTTCTCGTGAAGAGCTTGAAGATGATTAACAATCAAGATATGCTTGACATTGGTGCTGTCTCCGATTTGCGAAGTTACCTGGTTGGCCAAGAAACGGTAGCGCCATTACTGGATATTGGTTTCATCCTATTGATTGAGTTCATACAGGCCTTACGGGAGATTCTCATTGACGAGCTCCACAGCCATCTCTATCTCAAGTCGTTCTGGTGCGAGACGCGCTGGACTTCTTATACATCGAATCAACAATCTAGTGAGGAATCTGTGCGGTCGTCCCTGAGAATAGCGCTGACCCATCATCGCCAGTGTCGAAAGTCGAGTTTGAAGAGGAGCTACCTGCAGAGAACTCGATCAAGTCTTCTCAATCGCCTATCTCTCCAACCACTCCTTCCACGGCTTATCGGCCCAGTCGGTTGACTCGTTACCTCCATGACCTCGCAATACGGCCAAATGATCCACCGGAGGACTTGAACGAGCCGAATTTCCGCCATAGCATATCTGGCGGTGGTATGTCAGGAAGCACGTCCGTATCCAACATCAACGCATCGATATCTTTGAGCTCTATGCCGACTAGCAGCGGCGTTTTTGGCGGAGTCGATCTCCATGCGCAGAATCGTAATCCGGAGACGGATTCGTTCACCTATCTGGAGAATCTCTTGGAATCTCTGGCGGTGCTAGGCAAACTGGGCAATGTCCTAGATATTGTTGCACAACGACTCCCTAGTGAGGTGTTCTCCCTAGTCGAAGCCACTGTTGATGAAGTCGGCGAACGGGCGGAGTACGCCCGGCGTACCTCGGTGCTTTCCTCTACCGCGATGAACGCAGCAGGAAAGGTGCACTCGGCGTATATGCTGACGTCCAGCTCGCTAGTATCCGGCGGCATGGGGACCGACTTTACTGGTGCACTGGTTGGGCCATCGCGGGGAAGAGGAGCACTCATGAGCCCATTACAACTGAGGCTCACAGCTTTGGAGTCATCCGCGAAGCAAGCAGACCAAGAAATCTTGCGAGATCTGTTCTGGACATTATATTCTAAGCTCGATGCCGTTTTACAAGGGTTAAGAGTGGTGTATGAAGTGGCCAATCGAATAGGGTCTGTGAGTGTGTAGTTTCTCTCTTAAGACATGTTGATTATTAATTGCTCTGTCTAACACTACACTTGTGATCAGAGACGGGATTTCAAAGATTCATCGGGTGCAAAACCCGGTGCACTTTTCCCTCTGTCAGAAATCTGGGTACCCCTTCAAGCCGAGGTTCGTCGTTATCTGGTATATTTGCTGACACATGAAGTTCACGTATTTCGACAGATACGCACACTTCTCCTGGATTATCTGACCGACGAAGAACAAGGTGCTATGTCCGGCCGTAATCCAATAGCTTCCATCAACGACGTCCTGCGGGAGGGCAGATTTGCCAGAGACAAGACAAAGGTAAAGCTTCACCGTGAGGACCCAAATACTCTTGCTCACTTTGTATCTTCACAGTATGTATTTCGATTTGCTGATACCGACCTCAAACTGTCCGCAAAAACGCTGCGAAGTCACGAGGATGAATTGGACCGTGTTTTGAAAGACACTGTTCCTGGACTCGTGCAGGGTTCGACCGAATCCACGGTTCACGCAACATTGTCCACCGTAGGCACGGACGAGCGACTGCTCGGCGTGGATCAACACCACCGCCTCCTCATCAAACCAGATGCATTCTTCGTCAGCGTCTTGTTCCAGCCAACGCTCTCGTTCATGGAGCGTGTCGCAGACATCCTTCCCGGTGGATCGGAGTCCGTTCGGGCGTCCACTGCAGTACTAGATGAGTTTGTGCTGAACGTCTATCTGCCCCAACTCGAAGAGAAAGTCTCCGTTCTTTTCCATCAAGCCGTCACAGGTTTGTCGTCGCATTCTTTGCTTAGTGTATATCTCTAAACACCCATAATAGCCCCGGAGTCCTTCCAACCTGATCCTTCTTGCTCTTGGCTATCTCCCGAACCTTTGGTCAACGTTGAGTATTTTGATATGTTGATTCGTCAAAATTTTCACTGATCACGAAATTCGTGACTTAAGGCGAGTACACAACTCATGGCACTTATCAATTCGCTCTGTGCCATGCTCCGTGCCACGCCATTCCACCGAGAGAACTATGCAAGGCTGATTCTTACCGTCGTAATCCAGTTCTATCAACGTTGCAGTGACCGATATCAGGCGCTTGTGACGCCGGGAAGCAGTAAGGAACTAGATCCGGATGCTAAGCCAGCATTGGCTGCACAGTGGACGCAGCGCTCGGAACTCATTCCTTGTTTATCCGATCTGTACCGTGTACTTGTAAGTTTCTATTTCTAACGCATGTAGTCGTATCTCACTTTTGACTGGCGTAGGATGAGGATGTCGCAAAGCGCAAACAGCTGGCACGGCGGGAGGGTCAGATTGAAGCAGAATTTCTGGGTGAACGATCGATCGAAAGGGATGAACTTATCTCTCCAGCACGAAATTTAGCTGCACTGGCCAATCTGTATCGCAGCGTGGTTCGTAGAAAATACATTGACGCCGTTCTGAACATGATGCTAACACCAACACTAATTTCAGGCATGGTTCTCTGAGGCCCTTAACCAACTGAAAGCTGTGCCCGAAGATAGCTTGTCGCCGAAAACCCCGCACATTCAACCACTGAGCGCCGCGACTCCTTATACACCTCACCTACCTACTCTACTTCCAATCTCGGCTGACGAGCAGCTGCGACTTCCTCTTTCACGAGAGATGGCAATGCAAGTTTACGTTGCTCATACTATGCGGGTCATGCTAAACCATTATTATAGGCGATTTCATGCTCTACTGAAGACTTATGATCAACTATCTGAGTTGATTTTACATACCATTCGTGTTGATATCAGATGTCGAGCAGCCCATTATCTAGACCTCGCTCTTAGACACGTAAGCGCTACTACTCTCTTGCTTAACTCCATTGTGTGGTATTGACAGCCGGTATCTAGGGGAATTACCGTATCGATCGGGAAGTAGGAGAGCCTGATCCACATATCATCGACCTGGAATATTGAACTCGGAGAATGCGACGATATCGTTGCTTCGACACTACCGCCCAAGGGTCAACGGTATAAATACTAAATCGACATTTTTACATCTACTAATATCTTTCTAGATTCGTATTTGAGGGGCTGGGTGTCATGCTGGAAGATCTGCTGATTTCAAACGCACGACATGTCCGGTTTGCGAACGCTCTGGGGATCAAAAAGATCACTAGAAATATGCTGGCATTGCAACAGTGCATCAAGACAATCGCGCGCGATTCTCTTGATACAGAGTTCGAACGGGCGAAGCAGTATTACAGCTTGTTCGCCTTGTCTCCTTCAGTGCGTTTGTTCCGCCATTTTTAGTTATATTTGTACTCACGCGGTAACGATAAGGACATGCTGAATAGCATTCGGAAGAAACAGCAGTTCTCGTTTGACGAGTACAAAGCAATGCTTAACCTGCAATGTGGTGTGGATCAGGTAAAGGGAGACGGCGCTGGTTCGCAAGCAACGGACAAAAACTACAGCATGTATGTTATCGATCTTCACGGACTTGAGCTAGAAGGGGGATCATAGCTATTTTGATGCTGTTCCGCGGTATTAAATGCTGGGTATATTTATTCGACTTTGCATCTGTGGATTAATACAGGATTATCGGGGGTTTCTCTGCTCAATCGTGGTTGAGGCCAGCTCTGCACGATCCATCCATGCCTGGTCTACTGCGTCACCATTTGGCACATTCCCGTTAGTGCTTTCGAGTTTGGGTGAAAGAGCATTTGGGGCCAGCGAAAGAGTGTAGCTTCCTTCTGGATGAACTGCGGAGGTTCTCGCAACTTCCTCGGAAGTTTTATAGGAATAGTGCAAAATCGGTAGTCTTCCTAACAGCGCGCGGTATTGGCGGCGGAGGTATCTTGTTGGAGCAGGTCTTCGCGGAGTCGAGGAAGACTGGGTTCTCTGTTCAGAATCATCAACTCTCACGGCAGGTTGCCGCCGAGGGATGGGAGGTCTTCTATCAATCGGTCCGGCCAAGGCTTCGACTTCATCGACCACCCCTAGTCCCTGCAAACCAATACATCGGATGCCAGCATTCACTACCTCGTCGGGTTCGTTGAAAACATGGGCTTCTTGGTCGCGCGACCTCGCCTGCACTGTTACCTCAAGCGGAGGAAGAACCTTCGTCCATTGAGAGCCAAAATGACGCCATCGAATGTTGACTTCACGCCTCTTACTCAAAGGTCCGTATAAGCGTGCCTCTTTCGAGCCAGCTCTGGCTCGCGGAGGGAGGGTAGGAGGGGTTGACAGGTTAGTTGGAGTGAGAGTCTTCCCCCCATCTCGAGCGAACCTAGATGTGACCAAGGCTGCCAGTTCAGGGGAGTATGTAGGTGGACGAGAACGTTCGACAGCAGATATGATGCGCGGCGGGCGTCCAGCAGTCGGGTCGTATAGGAGAGGCTGGAAACAGGCTCAGTTTCAACTATACCTGGGTAATGTATCGACCGACCTTGAGAATACTCCATCTCAGAGGCCCTTTGCGACCATATGCAAGATCAAGAATACGCATAAATGCTTTGTCGTGTCCTTGGTTTGCTCGCTCCAGGCAATATAATTCCTGCGCTAGCTTTAGATCGCTATTCGCAATAAGCAGACAGGCTTACCTCTTTCACCCGCTTCAGTCTACTATGCCTTGCTGGCGCCACTGCGTGCACCGAAAATGCTCTACGGATGTCATCTGCGACCTTTATCCGGAAGAATTCCCTGCGGCAGATTTGTATCTATGTCAGATGTTGCGATGAAGAAGAACGTACCGTAGCTGTCGGTCTGGCAGTGTTCGAATTTGGCGCAGAAACCTCCTGTATAGTGGGACAGCTTCGCTGCGGACGGCTTGATTCACCATACCAGCCATCTCATATGCGCAGAAATAGAATTGAGGAGGGAATACTGGAGGGAATGGGCTGAAATACCACTCCAGCCAATTTGTTGAAAGTGGAAGGTCCGGCGAGGCAAGCCACTGGCAAGCCGGCGCTTGCCGGACCTGCCGACACCATCGCGTCGGCTCACACTGTCACGATACTGCCAGTTTCCTCTGCCGTCTGACTCTCTGCCTTTTGCTTGAAAGCCATCCACGATCGTTCATCTATCATAGACAAGGCTACATGATCTGACTTTTGAGACGCTCACCCAACACATATACCGTATTCTTAGCACGCAGGACCTCATGTGGTCTCTGACAGAGACGAACAGAGAGTCCGACTCTCTGTTCGTCCGACACGTCGCATCGACTCCAAGTTACGGCACGATATCGCCTTTGAAATTGACTGTGTGCACCATTCTCGGAGTTTTAGGTGCGTCAATTTCGGATAATAATAAAGATATCGCATGGCGATCTGTAGGTTGGCGACGGTTCTATGGCCCAAGGCAGGCCATTTCTGCTTCGCCACCTAGCTATTCTCCTGCAATATGCGCCGTGATTCCTCCGATCATGGAGTTACCGTGAAGCACCTCATTGGGGACAAGCCGCGACAATATGACGGCATCTCGCGTATATAAAAGCTACTGGGACACTACTGTTAGAGCACCGTTTCCAACCGGCAAAATGAAGTATCTTACATTGTCAGCTGTCCTTGCTGTTGTACCTTTTGCCCAGGCGCAGTCACCAGTACGTTCTATTGCTTTTATAGGCTGAAGAACTGCTCATCACAAGTTGGTATAGATTTGGGGTCAATGTGGGTATTTTGCTTCTCATATTTATACAAGTGAATAATCTCAATGCCGACATATCAGGCGGTGGGACTGGCTGGAGTAAGCGCAGAGCTTTCCGATTATCAGGATATCGTGCTGAACCAAGCCACAGGTGGAGCAACGACGTGTGCTCCTGGAAGTGTTTGTGTCGTCAGCAACCCTTGTAAGTCTCAACGCACGTATATCACATCACTGTCTCAAGCAACGTCCAATCTAGACTACTCCCAATGTCTTCCGAGCTCTCAGGCGCCAACTCCCACTAGCAGTAGCTCTGCTCCTGCTCCTACTGGATCAGGGAGCAGCATTCCATTCTTGGGAGGCGTCAACACAGCCGGCTATGACTTCTCGGTCGTATGTGTGAACAAATGTTATGAATACTGATATCTCAAGTGCTTTACAGGCAACCGATGGTTCCTTCAATGGCACCGGCGTTGATCCCCCAGTCTCTCAATTCCAACACTTTGCCTCGGAGGGCGTCAACATTTTCCGAATTCGTGCGTTGAAAAACACAAATAACGCTCTCTGATTTACTCATGAACTCTGCCCTCCAGCATTCGGTAGGCTATACTCGGATATAACTACTTTTTCCGATCTTCTCACATTCCCTCAGCATGGCAATTGATGACTCCAACGGTCGGCGGCGATATATCGTCCACGTTCTTCGCGCGGTATGATGCTACAGTTCAATCTGCACTCTCGTCCTCCACAAGCCCCTACGTGATTATTGATCTTGTAAGTTGAAGTTACGCAAGAAATCGTCACGTTACTGAGAACAGTTCGTAGCACAACTACGCTCGATGGAATGGAGCTATCATCGGACAGGGAGGCCCAACCAATGACCAATTCGCCAGCATTTGGTCCCAGCTAGCAGCCAAATATGCAAATGAGCCACGCATTATTGTAGGGCATTCAACCCAGCCTTGTTGATCGTCTACTCATGTCGCCTTTGCCTTCAGTTCGGCATCATGAACGAGCCCCATGACATACCCTCAATTCCGGACTGGGCCGATTCCGTCCAAGCTGCCATCAACGCGATCCGTGCTGCGGGCGCTACCTCGCAGTACTTGTTGATGCCCGGCTCCAGCTATTCCAGCGCCCAAGCGCTCCCCACCGAGGCTGGTCCCTACCTCGTGAAGCTTACCGATCCCGCTGGTGGAACCGACAAGTTACTCTTCGATGGTGCGTGAATCCTTGCGTCCGAACAGCTGATTGGGACCATACGTTTACTCACGGGCGAGTTAGTCCACAAGTACCTCGACAGTGACAACAGCGGAACGCACGCCGACTGTGTGACGGTTTGTCTAATTGACTTAGACTTACGAAATTGAGAAAAGCTCAACAATTTGTGGATCAGAACAACGTTGATGTCCTCACTACCTTGGTTTCTTGGCTCCAGGAGAACGGAAACCGACAGGCCATTCTCAGCGAGACTGGCGGTGGAAACACCGCTTCTTGCGAGACTGAGTACGTCATTCAAATGTTATACAGGTTCACCCATTGACGCCGTATTGTCAGCCTTGGCCAACAATTGGCTTTCGTCAAGGAGAACTCCGACAGCATTGTCGGATTCACCGTTTGGGCGGCTGGAGCCTTCGATGACACCTACGTCCTTACCGTCACCCCGAACGCTGACGGCACCGACCAGCCCTTGTGGACCGACGCAGGCAGGTTTCTGAATCCGCAGACTTTTCCCGTCTTTCTCACGCTACAAACTTATAGTCATCCCCAACCTGCCGTAGACGGGACGTGTGCGTGAGACGCGTTAGAGTGTAAAATGATGATGGGCGACGGAGAACTATGGACGAGCATGCTACGACTGATTCGTTGTGTACTGGGATTTTGCTCGGTTGCACTGGAATAGATGATCCGCTTTGAACACCATATCTTGAAGTCAGGACAGACCATGAATGACTTCCGCGCAAGTAATAAATTTGTGCATTATGTTTGAGAAATTCGTGTATAATAGCAGATGATAGATCTCACCCGTGGGAAGGGCGCGCGAGATCTGGATCTGACTAACTTCCGTTCAGCTTGATCACCTCGGGCTCCGTCCAAGCTTCCTGATCGTCTTAAATTCATTGACCATCACACTCCATCCTCCTTGTACTATTTTGCACGGCGTACCATACAAATTCCACCGATTAGGAGCAGAACGTTTTTCATTATCTGATTCGGCTCTCCTGTGCGAACACCGGTGAAACCGCCGATCCGCAACTGAATACCGACCTTCACTACCATGGTTTGTCCTTTCATCTGCTTCTCTGTAACTCAAGACTGAGTTCTGTTAGGCTCCAAAGACCAAAAACCCTAATCCGAGCGGGTTGGGAAGAGCGATCATCAACAGGAAAGTAAAGGATGCACGCCAGGCGCATGAATCGGGCAACGTGAGGATTGTATCACGACTGCAGTGCGCTCTAGATAGCTAAAAATATGTTTGAAAGTATACGACCGACCTAGATTCGACGTCTCGCCTCAAATCCGTGACTCAGGAGGGAGATCTACAGGAGTTTCTGAGCACTGCTCAGCTCGCAGGAACAGAGTTCACAGCAGGTCAGCACAGTAAATATTATACCTATCTTGGTTCTGACGCGATGTCTCGTGTAGAGAGGCGAAACGTGAAGATCATACAGAGTAATACCCAATCAACTCAGAATCCTTATCTTTTGTCCGAGCAAGAGGAGCAGTCCACTATCAAAAAGCATCGTGAAAACAAACAGAGGCTGAGAGTCCCTAGGAGGCCTGCGTGGACGAAGTCTATGACAACAGCGCAGCTTGATAGACAAGAGAAGGACGCATTTTTGGACTGGCGAAGAGGCTTGGCTCAGTACGTCTCGATGTCTTCTGTTCGCTAGTTCACTGAAAGATCTTGTAATGTCAGGCTTCAGGAGGGCGAGAATTTTCTTCTCACACCCTTTGAACGCAACATAGAAGTATGGAGACAACTTTGGCGTGTTCTCGAGCGTTCTCATCTCGTCGTGCAAATCGTTGATGCACGAAACCCTCTCCGATTCCGTTGTGAAGATCTAGAGGAGTATGTGCAGGACATTGAAGGCCCGGAGGGTGAAGGTGAACGCTCGTCGGGTAAAGGGAAAAGGAGAAACTTGTTACTTATCAACAAGGCGGATCTCCTGACGAGGAATCAAAGGTACAGTGTTGACGATTCACATTTGATACACATCGCTGATTCATTATTTAAAAGGTTGAGGTGGGCTGATTACTTCGACAGCCAAGGAGTTCGTTATGCTTTCTTCTCCGCTGCCAAGGCCACGGCATTGCAGGTAGCTCGCCGGGAAGCGTTAGCTGCGGCCCGCGAACGTGCCGAGCAAACACAGCAGAATACGGGATCAGATGAGACCGATGATGAAGATGTAGAAAACGAGGAAATCGACAGTGAGGATGGCCATAGTGAAGACTATGAGACAGAACCTTCTAGTGACGAGGACGACGAACTTTTCGAGGAAGACGATCCATTAGACGCGCAAGACCCTCGGGCAAAGGTTTTGTCTGTCCTCGAGCTGGAGGATTTGTTCTTGTCAGCTGCCCCTCCTCTAACAGGTGGAATTTTATCTACTCGCAAGCGTCGACTTCAGAGCTCATATCACGTCCTATTCAGACTTCACCGATTTAGCCGGGAATAACCCGTCTCGACTAGTTGTGGGATTAGTCGGATACCCGAACGTTGGTAAGTCAAGCACGATTAACTCGTTACTGGGCGAGAAAAAGGTTTCGGTCTCCTCGACGCCCGGAAAAACGAAACACTTCCAAACCATCCACCTTTCGGACAACATTATGCTTTGTGATTGCCCCGGTCTTGTCTTCCCTCAATTCGCCACCACCAGGGCGGACCTCGTCTGCGATGGCGTGTTGCCCATTGATCAGTTACGTGAACACACTGGTCCAGCCGCATTGGTGGCCAAGCGCATTCCGACGGAAGTTTTGGAGTTGACGTATGGCTTGTCTATCAAGAGGAAGGGAATAGAGGAAGGGGGAGATGGTAAGATCACTGCAGAGGATCTCCTCATTGCCTACGCTGGTACGTCCTAACATTATTGCTTTCTATGTGTGATGTCAGCTACTCACAAAAACCATCTGCTTTGTTAGTTGGTCGAGGTTTTTCACGCTCTGGTCAAGGCAACCCAGATGAAGCTCGAGCAGCACGGCACATCTTAAAGGATTATGTGAATGCCAAGATTCTATTCTGCCAGCCCCCTCCAGGCGTCCCCGAAGACGAGTTCAATGAGGAAACTCATAGCTTTGCATTAAAGCGAGCCGCGGGGAAGAAACGCGCCCCCACTAGCCGAGTAGCCAAGGGTGCCGTGACCTTCATCCCGGGTTCAGGGACTCTTTCCGCCTCAGACACCCCTCAGCCGGACCAGAGCCAGGGACATTCATCGCGTACCCTTGATAAAACCTTCTTCACCGAAAATTCAGGCCTTTCCGCCCATGCGTTTGTGAAGGGAGGAAGGGAGATCTCGCGCGCGAAAATGTACCCTCATCAAAACGCTGTTGCCAACGACGGGACGCAGCTGACGGGGAGAAGGGCTCGGATCGCCGCAGTTCTGGCCAACGGTGTAGAATCACATCCAGGCAAGAAACATCATAAGAAGGGGAAGAGGGTGAAGGTACGGGGTGGCGGTGGGTATGAATAAGCACTTTGTATCGTTCAGTCAGATGTATCTCTCACCATGTAGCCCTTCCATGACCATTGATCATACCGATTGTAACTTTATCTCTAACCAGATTTGCAAGCGATTTGAACTGGAAACCTTCGAGCTTTGACTGGGCACTATCCAAATCGATCACGTGGCGTGAAGTGTCGCGTCGCGTCGGGCACGCAGCGGGTCAAGCACGCTCTTCTCTGATCTCACTCTCATCCAAAACGAAAGCTATCATCTTGCCTGGAATCGAGGCCTTCCGCCCAAATTACTTCGACGAAGATGCCTAGCGCGGATTACGCTACTCATCGACCAGATGTCACAGCAGTAGATAGATGCCGTGATCCTCAACCCGCGCAAGTCGACGAGCGGACTGTATGCGCGAAATTAGTTCCCATGCACAAGGTGGGGTCGCGGAAAGAAGGTGAGTAAAACCCCACCATCGTCATGAGATCCTGCCTAGCTGATATCTGGCGATAGTCATAGCATTGAGCATCAATAAACCGGTCACGGTCGGGCGCAATCCCGCATTGTGGTCAGTGCTTCTTTCCCCTATCTAGGGCCTCCCGGCTCACAGCGCATCACTGCAGTACATATATTATCCCAGAAATAGTCGTCTCAGGTCTTCACTGCAAGATAAATGTGTAAATTTGCTTAAGATGTTATAGCTTCGCGTCAATGAATATTTCGCAACGTGTAGGGTCCATTCAAGTACTGGAGGCGTCATCGTCTCATGCCAAGTAAGTACTCTTCATGCTTTGACAATTTTAAACTTGGCCTTAATTTTGCGATGATTCTGCGTAGGACTTATCGACTAATGGCCTCGTCTTGAATGGCCATAAGGTCAGGCGCACATCGGTCATTCTAATGGATGGGGATATTATCGAAATATCGTCATCGAGAGGTACGCACTGAATTTCGACGCATATACGCACACATCTATACTTCGGTTCGTAAAGCGTTTAAATGCGTACACATCTGGAAGCAACCTCAAGAGAAGAAGTCGATATTTGATCCCACACCTCCGACGCAGCCGTCTCATAAGGTACATCTCCGACCGAGGTGGATTCGAATAAGGCACTGATATACTGCTCCCAGAAAATTGGGGGATATATAGTAACATCTCATTGTCTGGGAACCGGTGGCTTTGCTGCCGTGCACCTTGCGATAGATACAGCGGCTTCAAGGCAAGTTGCGTGCAAGACCATTGTTCTAAAAAAGGACACGGAGAAGGAAACTGTGATGAAAGAGGTCAAGATCCTGCTGGCTTTGGATCATGTTTGTATCTCGTGCCTGGTTGACGCTGCAGGATTCTCAATTTCTGATATTCCAGCCGAACATCAGCAAGATCCTCGACGTGGACGAGGACGGAAAATTCCTGTGAGCATTTATGCACTGCCTTCGGACGTTCGATGCTGATCCAGAGATCCATAGTCATATCTTCCTCCAACTCTGCACCGGCGGAGACCTTTTTACATACATCTCGAGTCACAGCCAGAAAGGAGGGCGACTTTGCGAGGGCGAAGCAAAATACATTATGTTTCAGATTTTCAAGGGGCTGAAATACCTTCACGACAAAATGATATCTCATCGAGGTATGTCTACTGGCCCTCCCTATAGTCCGCAAGAACTCTGAAATCCTTCGAAATTTAGATCTGAAGGTACGTTGAAATACGCCCTTCCAAATAAACGCTGAGTTCTACGATGGTTCCAGCCGGAAAATGTCCTGCTTTATGCCCCAGGACCTTATCCCCGAATTCAGATTGCGGACTTCGGCCTCGCTCGGCCCAAAGCTTACGAGAAAACCTTCACCGCTTGCGGAACTGTTATGTATCTACCGCCCGAAGGGATTCTGGCGTTGCATGACAAGCGCCTGGGATACGTCGCTCTGCCCCTCGACTGCTGGAGCGCCGGCGTAATCATGTATATGATGCTTGCGTACGTGCATTTGTAACCGTCGACACCGTTTCAAAATTTACTGACATGTGTCCACCTGGAGCGGCGCCCATCCATTTGACTACGGACCAAGCAACCCCGAGCGCTCGGACATATCAAGCCACAGCGAACAGGCCATCAAGGATCGCATTGTTCACGGCGATGTGGAGTTCCGACCGGACATCTGGGACAAGATGCCAGATGGTGGGTTTTCCGTGTGATGCGTCCTGTTGTGCTCATGGCTCGTATGTGCAGCTCGAGGTCTTGTCAGCAGGCTGCTCATTCATAGCCACGAGCAACGCGCGACCATCACCTCTGCGCTTCACAGTCAGTGGATCGGCACTGATCTCGACGACCTGGAAGAGGCCTACAATGATCGGGTTCTTTCTGGCTGATGCGCTTTGCTGGTGTTCTCCGCTTTCGTTTCGTGCTCGCCCCGCTGGTCTTGTGTCTGTTCCTGTCTCGCTTCTGTCGCTGTTTATCTCTGGATTTGAACATTCACTGGCCTGTGGACCACAACTGCAACGTTCTTCATTGATACAATTCTGATTTAATCTGCTTTGTGCATACATGTAAAAAAGATACAAGGGACTTCTACTTCTGCTTTCAATTTCTCTTATTAGGTGCGATGCTTCAGGCCTTGAGGAAGTTGGCGTGGACTGCGTGACATCATAAATAAGTTGAGCCTTCGAAACGCGTCTTCTACTACTCACAGTGAACATGATCCTCGCCGAAAGTGGAGATCTAAGCGAGAAGCAATAAATTGTCAAAGAATGCACGCCGTAGAAGATATATACTCACGAAATAGTAGCTATGATCGTACCCTCCCTGCTCCCGGACGCGGACCTGGACTTCGTCGTGACCAGCCTCGCGCGCAGCTTTCAAGAAGTTCTCCGGCAACAATTGGCCGGTTTGATAGAATTTGTCGCCGGTTCCCTACAGAATGCCCATGTTTGTTCTGCGCATTCAGCTGCGAGCATAGATGAAAAGACCTACATAGTCGATGAGGATGTGTACAGGGTCCTTGTACTTGGAGATTAGCTCAGTGGCGTCATACTTCTGCTTCGCCTCCTCGACGCCGTTCTGCAGGTATCCAGAAAATGCCTTCTTTCCCCACGGCGCGTTAATGGGGTTCGAAATGGGCGCGAACGCGGAAGCAGAGCGATATTGCTTCGAAGGCGAGGACAGGTAGAGCGTAAGAGAACCGTGGCCACCCATGGAGTGTCCAAAGATGGACTGACGTTTGAGATCCTGATACAATGGGTGTTCATATGCATCGAGGAAGCGCAATGTGAAACGGGGACTCACGATAGGCAGACCCGCATCTTGGATGACCTCGGGCAGCTCGAGGGTGACATGGGTGTACATATTGTAATGATGGGCGAATTTCGGGTTCGTCGCGTTCAAATAGAACCCGGCGCCTGTGTCTCATGGGTTAGAATCTACCAAAAAAAACAGAAACATGTAGACTCTGTACTTGTGCCGAAGTCCCAATCATCGTCTTCACCTGGGATACCTGCTCCGCGAGGAGACGTATCGGGGAAGAGGATAGCAATGCCCTCCTTTGCAGCTGGGCCGAGGAAAGCACCTTTCTGAGCGCTTTACAATGATTGAGAAGCAATCGTGTCGTTGATATCTCGACGACATACCCTGTGTCCTCCGTACATTCTAAGCCTGCGAGATACACGAGCAGAGGTACTTTCCCGTTCGCGGCATTTGCAGGAAGGAAGAGATTGAACTTGGCAACCAGACCTCCCAAAGCAGCAGACTGTTGGAAACAAGTCGAGTTACGTTAACACAAAAACATAGATATCAAGATTGATTCATACCTTGAATTTGTACTTTGTCAGTTCGCCGCCAAAGGTCTTGTTGGATGACACTTTTTCGAGAGGACTGGTAGACATTGTACAACAGGCGATGGTGCGATGGGGTTGTATCGATGCGAGAGTCGTGAGAGCGAAGAGGGTGAAGGTTGGAAGAAAGGAGCTCCGGGGAGCTGAGCACGATGCAGCTGATCAGTGCGTCACCTGCCCACACCTATGACGTCACGCGTCGGTCGACGCGTCTTGTTGACGACCGTCACGCTTGTCAACAAAACTCATGTCACCACTCGGCTACCATGAGCGCTCGAAAATCGTTATATATTCGGCACATCCGACCGACGCGGGGTCCTCCTCCACCTATAATCCAGTTGGCACCCCAACACACTTCATACCTGTCTTTTTGCGCGTCGAGCGCAGACATCCTATCATCTCCACATCTTTCTTCTTGACTGACTGATACTTCCTGATGGCTCCCAAGCGCAAGTCAGATGCTGTTGACGCCCTTGGAAGCTTCGGCTTCTCAGGCGGTCAGGAGAATGGTGATGCTGCTGATGCTGCTCCAAAGAGGGCCCGCGTCTCCGAGGCTGGTGATGCTGCTCCTGTCGAGGCCTCCAGTTCAAAGGGCAAGAAAAAGGCTAAAGAGCCTGAAGCGCCAAAGAAGTGGCAGGACGTTGTGCTTGAGGGCGAAGACGAGGTAAGTACGCGTCGCGTCGCGTCTGCCGCAATATACCACTGTCTCCATGGTCATTGACGCGTTGCCGACTTGCAGGGTGACGTTCCCATCTAGTAAGTCGCGTCTCTGGGAATTTGTCGATTCGAATGACGTCTTGCAGTGATGACTGCAACGAAATTCGTCGCAAGATCCGTGTTCTCCAGAAAGAGCCCGGATTCAAGGTGCGTGCATAGTTTTCCAGACCTCGCTGGGCTTCTGTGCTCATAACGGCGGACAGGTAACGCATTGGCTCAAGGAGATCGGAGGAATCAATAACAATTCCTTCGGTCGCTTCAGTACGTATACTGTGCTCCATGATGCATAGCCGAGGCTTATGGATGGTACTCCTTAA
The DNA here is from genome assembly GCA_003675405.1 of Hericium coralloides. Taxonomy (NCBI): domain Eukaryota; kingdom Fungi; phylum Basidiomycota; class Agaricomycetes; order Russulales; family Hericiaceae; genus Hericium; species Hericium coralloides. The sequence continues at coordinate 675,726 of QUOP01000221.1, read as the reverse complement.
GTGAAAGCTACCGGTCCCTCGGGAGGTGCATCGAATGGCACATATGAAGCGGCGTATGTCGTCATGGGCTTCGAGGACTGCCGGAGGACTGATTCTCTCGTTTCAGGTATATCTACTTTGAGAAGAGGCGCATTGCAGAGGGCAAGAAGAAAACGGCGAAGCGCATTCGCAATGAGGAGACGCGTGTCAACGGACTGCCAAAGGAACAGCCCCGCGGTATGTGGGTGTTCGGCGCCTGAGGGAAATGAGCACAGTAATGGTCAGAGGTTCATAGATGAATTCTTGCGCTGCTACATATACATTATACCCTGGAGTAATATAATGCAAGTTACTGCTTTGGTTCGGCGGGTGATGGACGGATTGTGTCCCTCGGAATGATGACGAGAAGGAGGACTCGTGAGCGGGGAACATCGTGGGAGCCTTGAATGGCCAGGCGGGTGCCAGCCTCCGTGCCACAAGTACTTGGCCAGGCTTGCTTGTCGTTCCTCCGACTCTCCCTCTCCCTCTCTCTCATGTCACTCCACCGGTAGTTCTACGCTATCTTCATTCTCTCTAATTTCCGGCCATAGTCTGCTGACATATACCCTCAAATCTGTCGGCATTCTATAGCGAACCCTTGTCAAGCCCTGCCGGTTCATTATTCCTCCCCATGTCCCAAGACTCCATTCTTCCACCGCTCTCACCACCGCTCTCACCTGGTCCTCGCGTCTCAGCTGATACCGACGACACTCACGAACAATGGACTGATGCACCTGAAACCTTCGAGAACGATGGCGCGGACGGACAGATCGAAGAAATTGAACAAGGAGGGGACATCACTCTGAAGCATCAGAATTTCGCTACCGCAGACGATACCAAGAGTGCAGATGCACCTGGCCTTGATACCACTGTCGTTGGTCCCTCACCCTTGACGGGCAGCCCGACAGATCGCGCTTACGACAATGCCAGTGTGCAGAGTCTCCCAACAGTACAAATCACGGAACCTCAGAGTCCCGGTGCACGCCCCCAAACGGCGACTGTCCCATCCTTCAGGGAAAGCTCTGCCAGTCAAATCGCACCATCCCCGACACGATCTGTCTGGTCCACAGCTGATGGCACATCACCTTCCACTAGAAGGCACAGACCACGGTCAAGCATCGTCGATGTAAGCACTTCACCCAGTCGTGTCTCTCCGATGCTCATGCCATGTATTCGCTCTTCGCTCAGAATCGTGCCTCCAACCGGTTTTCTGGGTTTTTCTCGAATCTCATTCACAGGCGCGATAGTCCGACGTCGCCTACGCCTCGCGAGCAACCAGCAGAGGAACGTAGCTCCAGAACACCCGAGCCTACTGTCCCGCTTTCTCGAGCGGCTTCCCCAGTAACACCCACGCGACCGGTCACTCCCCCTCCACAATTACCCCCACCTTCATTGCAGGAGCTGGGATTGTCATTGTCCGTCTTCACTAACATTCTTTCGCCCTCGCACTTCAGCACCCCTCCAACAAGTGGTGCCTTCTTAGCGCCTCATTATCTCTTGCTTTGTCATGCACAGGGCCTGGACGTGCTGCCCTTGGTCTCGCCTCCAGCCCCGGCACCGTACGCTCTGATTCGCCGTGTCAGCTTCAAGAGCGTCGTTGTAATGGAACATCGCGGTGTCCTCGTGGCTATCGCCGGTCGACGTGATGGCGTCCGCGTCTACGCCTTGGAGGAGGTCAAAAAGGCAGTCGAATGGCGATTGGATGTCGAAATCCGTAGACAGCGGGATCGTCAACGGCGCGAGGAGGTAAAGCGATCGCATGCCCAAGGATCTCTGGAGAAACCGTCTTACGAGAAGTTCGCCCCTTCCGCGTCATCGTCGGCGTCCACAAAGACGGGGCGCAGATCGTCTCTGGCCTCTGGAATGTCAATTGCCAGCTCCAAATCGCCATCGAAAAAGACGAAGTCTCCTGCGCGGTCGGCTTCGCAACCTATACCACAACCGGCACTGCCTCAGCCTCCATCTGTGCCGCCTCCGTCGTACAATAATGCACCCCCGATGCAGCAATTGCGTACCCAGAGCTCCCTGATCTCGATCAACCCGACGCGGAATCGAACTCGGAGTGGTTCAGTAACCAACGTGTTGAGCGGAACCATTTCACGCAGAAACACGGACGCCACCATCCTCGGCCAAGATCGCGACGCCCGCGATCCGGACGCGAAGAATGACTGGATGAATGGACATGCAAGTGACGAGGAGGCAATTGATGTCGTCGCCGCTGGTGAGCGCGGAAGCGAAGCTTTGGACGAACGGACTAGTGCCATGGCTGCAGCTTCAGCGTCACCACCGATGGGCCATCGTCCCTTGTCGACCGCGACGCTGACTCCTCAAACAGCCCGACGGCACCGCCCCGCGAATCTTGACCTGAATGCGACACGTCTGACCTCAAACAATCAAACTGCACCACCACCTCCTTCCCCAACGCCAACATTGGTTACTTTACGCCAAGCGCTCTCCGGGTCTCCATCTTCCACATATCTCCCGACAATGGGAAGTATGGCATCCCGTGTAGGTGCTCCAGCCGAGCCGCCAACACCTGATGGCGAGGAGGACGAGGAGGACGACAATGCGGATGGGAGTGCGACTCCGCGGAGCGAGGAGATTTCCTTCGCGCAAGCATTACGAGAAAGTCGACGCTCCGATTTGCCACCTCCCGGTTCAAGGCAGGCACAACACGCATTGCTTATCACAGAATCGCATCCCGTCGCAACAGGCGAAGAAGACGCTCCGTCGAGTCCGATGTCTTCTACTGCGCCTAGCTGGCGTACCAGACAGAGCGAAGATGCTAACGTTAACAGGGACGGGAACAGGCGGCGCCGACGATGGTCGGTTCTTAGCGGAGTTTTCAATGCTCCTCCGGATCTCAGCTCTTTGGAACTTATCACGCCGACAGGCCCATCGCCCCCACCTTCGGTGAACTATGTTACACAGCCGGTGCCCACGACATTGCCCAGTTCCTCGATATCAGACATGCGCGAGCCGCGGAATCCATCGCTTGCACGTTCTCAATCCACCGCTTTCCGGCAAGCTCAGGCAGAGTCGACGCCCACTTCCACTCGGCCATCTTCCGCGAGAGCTTCATCGGGCCCTTCTATCACCCCTTCGCAGCTCGTACGGCCTTCAGATCCGCCAACGCCAACTGCTTCGTCACATAGCAGGTTCTTGTCGCGCATTCTGGGACAATTTAATCATCGCCGATCTGAAGATAGTGGCGTTAGTCGGACAGAGTCCGTGGAACCAGGCGGTTGGAAATTCGCGGGGACACCGACAGCGCAGCCTGCGCCCGCGCCGAAGCTTGAGTACGTCAAGCTTCCTGGGACCAAAGGCTCATTGATGATCAAATCGGTCGAGACGTCGAAAAAAAGGTTCGTACTTCGGTCATGTCATCGTCGTCTTACTAATCATCTTCCATAGCTTTCTTGCCATTCTTTGCGGCGACAATGGGGAGAAAGTGGAGTTGTTTGCTGGCACATACCGAACCGCTCTCGGGCTATCTCGCACCTTCATCCTTCCCGATTCACCGCGGTCGCTAGAACTGCAGCTACAAGGCGATGATCTAGTGGAAGTGTTCCTGATGTTCTCGCAGAATGTGTTTGGACTGGAGCCGGCAACCGTCCGAGTACGGGAAGTCCGGATAGGACGTGCAGAACGACGAGCCGCGCGCCGTCGGGCCAGGGAGCTCAGAGCAGTGGATGAAGCTGTACAAGGCGACCCAGAGCTAGCCGCTTCTGAAGAAACTACAAACGTCAATGTCAGCATAGGCGTGTCTGTGTCCTCTTCGACGACAACGACGACGACGACGATATCTGCGGATGGGACGCCCGGTGGTATAACCGCGACATCTTCGCAGGCTCCGTCAGAGACGGTGACGTCTATTGAAACACCACATTCAGCCGTCGTTCCTCCGACTGAAGAGCTGGTCGCCCTTGCTACAGCTCAAATGGGTCCATACACGACGTTCCAGCAGCTCTCCTTCGCTCCCAACTTCCCATTAGCAGCCATTGCGGATGACTACATCATTCCACCGACATACCCCGATTTCTTGCAATACCGTACAGAGCACGAGCCCGAAGTCAACGGCAGTAGCGATGTCGACCTGGCCCAGGTGCAATTCTCACCACCAGGTTTGCCTCAACCCATCCCAATGCCTCCATCGAGATGGTTCTACCGTGATCCCAAGGGAATAGTTCATGGTGAGTTTCCTGGCACCGGCGGTCCATCGACACCCTTCTTACACCGATCCTCGTCAGGCCCGTGGAAGGCTTCTCTGATGCAAGCATGGTACCGCGATGGATTGTTGCCTCCTGACCTCCCCGTCCGGCGTGAGGAAGACGACGAATACGTCATACTAAAGGATCTTCGTCAACAATGTGTCGATCCCACCCAGCCGTTCGGCTTGTCGAACACTGCCAAAGCCTTCGCAGCAGAGACTGTTCCGATCACCTCAGATGGAAAGCCGCTGCTCTCTCCGATATCCCTCCTCACACAGCCGAAGATCTTTGGCCCTCCTGCGCTATTCTATTCATCACGCGGTGGTCACAGTACTGTGATCGTTGACGGGCGGGGAAGGTCCGTTCTGAAAGGGCGACTGATGTGGAGTTCGGATGACCAGGATGACGAGGCGATCCCCGCGCGGCTAGGAGATGTCAAGCGTCTGGAGGCATTTGATGTGGAAGATCGATCCGTCCTCGTCGCCATGCGTCAAGGTGGATTGGAAGCTGTCGACCTTAGTGATGCCTTACTCCGGCCCGCAGATGCATCCAGGACTGCATTGCCGCACTTCAATGCATCGCCGTCGCAGGTCAATCGACGGGCACCGTTCATCTGGAGAATCGGGATGCCTGTTTCATCTCCATCATCAGCGCCTACGGCCCTTGCTCTGTCGAAGCCATCCCGGGCATTAGGTCACAAGAAGAACGCCTCACATCCAGCCAAATCGCATGGTCGCGCAGAACTTAGTGGGGCCGCGGACGCCGATGGCGACCCCATCCGCGACGAGGTGATTTTCTTGGGGCGCCAGCAGGACAACATATACCTCTGCGAGCGCAACGCGGGCGCTTTCCGAATATTACGGCTCTGCCCTACTAATCGCGTCTGAATGGTTTGAGTGACTTGCATCTGGACTACCTTCGGCCGGACATCTATTTATGTAGATATGCGCTTCTCGTTGCTCTATAGCCCTATTCATTCTGAAATCCTCCTCTCGTTGATCTTGAATTTCACACCCACGAGCATGCCCGATCGTCACGCCGCATTTGAAGCTTCGCATCTGTCGCTTGTGTATAGTTGCAAGTGTCGCTACTTTATTTCCATATTCATGTACTACGCAAAGATACCGCCCACGTACACCAGTATGACTACATTCATGGAAATGTTTTGAGTAGATTACCACACGCTATAGCTTGGCCATCTCCTTGGCCTTTCTCCGAAGTGATGTCTTGAGGATCTTCCCAGTCGACGTTTTCTATAGTATGTAGGTGATCAATAAATATCCAGGATGAGAGCAAAGATGATGCAGCATACGGGCAGTTCCTGAACGATGGTCACCCATTCAGGTCTGGCGAACCCTGGCAGCCGTTCCTTCACGTGTTCTTGGAGCGAGGCTGCAAATTCCTTGTGCCTTCCAGCCCATTTCTTCGCTGCGTCTGGGCGCAATTGGACAAAAGCCATGGGACGTTCGCCCCATTTCGGGTGTTCCCGGGCCACGACGGAGACTTCAAGGATGTCAGGGTGCGTCGCAAGCTCTGCACCACGCGTTAGCAAAATTGAACAACAAGGTTGAGGTATGTGCTTTACCCTGCTCAATGGCCAGACTCGATGCATTCTAGATACAACAGGCACCGCGTTGAGTGGGAGTGCTCCAGGGATAACATATGCACGGCAACCTACCTCCCCACCGGAGATGATGATGTCCTTGCTACGATCCTGTATCGCAATGGACCCATCCGGATACCACACCGCTAGATCCCCAGAGCTAAACCACCCGCCTCTAAAGGCCCGCCTCGTCGCCTCGGCATCCCGGTAGTACCCGCGCATGACAATGTTGCCCGCCATCGCGATCTCGCCGATGGTCTTGCCGTCCTTCGGCACGTCGATGAGGACTTCGGGCGATGCGTGCGCGGGATGATCGCCGGGCGGGAAGACGACGCGCGTGGGGTGGGACGTCGCGAATGCGTGGCCTTGGCGGGCGGCAAGCTTGCTGCGCTCCTCGGGCGGAAGGCTTGCCCAGGATTCCTGAGGGTAGCCGCGGGTGGTTGGGCCATATGTCTGCGAGGGTATGTCAGTCTGGGCGATTTTTCAATTAGGGTTTGAAGTACCTCGCTGGAGGGATGTGAGGATGCATCAAATTAGCTTATCATGCCTAAATACTAGAAACTGATCAACGTACGTTAAACCGTAGACGTGAACTGGTGTGATGCCTTTCTTCTCCAGCTCCGAAATGAGATGAGCGGTTGGTGCTGCTCCTGCAATGATTGCAGTGACAGGGTGCCCGAGAGGTCTTGCGTCCGGGTGATTTACGATGCTAATCTGTCCAACCCATCTATGAAAGACGTCCCTCGCTGTCCCAGAGAACGTACCTCCACAGTCGGAGCGCCACAGTAATGGGTGACTCGTGAATGCAGAAGGTGCTTCCAGATGAGGCCGGGGTCGACTGTGCGGATTGTGATCTGCATGCTGGTGAGCGAGACTGGTCACTAGACATGTGTTGAAAACAAACCTGCGTTGCAAAGGCGAAGGTGCAGGCCCATGGATACGTCCAGCCGGCTGCATGAAACATCGGGAGAACCCTTCAATGGATTGTGAGCAGCAGCACTTTGATCGAGAATGGAGGATGAGATACCATAGATACGATGAATGTCTGTCCATTCTGCGAACATATGTCTAAGGACTTCGTTGAGCGGCTCGATGAGGGTAACTGCTCACTGTGTTTCATAGGCATTGGCAACGGCCGCCAGATAGGTTCCTACGCAGCGATGAATTCATAGAGACACTGAAAATCAAACATTAAACGGACCTCTTAACGTCGTGAGTACTCCCTTCGGCTGAAAGCACGTAGAGTTAATGGTCAGTCAGTTTAGCTCAACACGCAGAGCGCACCCTCCCAGTTGTTCCAGAGCTAACCGTTTCATCAGTACATAGACTATGACAAAGTCAGAGACACGCTCACGTATAATTCAACGAGCATGGTCTGTTCTCGTCTCCATCCATGACAAGTCCTCCCCATCCTCTCTCACGACTGAAGCGCCTGCCAGAACTCAAGAACTCCTCATACGGGTCGCTTGGTAGCCCCGTGTCCTGACAGACAATTACTTTGGCTTTGGCGCCCTTCGCGAGGTGGACATACTCATGATCCACGAAGAGTATCTTGGCTCCACTGTGCTCCAGAATATAGTCGACCTCCTGTTTCGTCAGGCGAGTGTTGATTGTTGTGAGAATGCAACGCGCGGCACAGACGGCTTGAAGAGCATCTGTCAAGGGCGTCAGACCTCTGTTCAGAATTTCATACATTGGGTGAGATGACCTGCTATCATTGGACTGGGTTTGACACATTTAGTCGAGCTCAGCAAAAGAGAGAATATGGCTGTAAATACTCACGAATTGGGAGCAATAACCGCTATTCGGTCACCAGGCTCGATTCCTGCATGTATGAGCGCGTAAGCGAAGTTCTGGACGCGTTGGGCCCTACATAGTGTTAGATGGATATGATATTTGGTAGTTTTCCGACTTGCCAGACGGCATAGGTGTAGAAGACAGGGTGCGGCACGTCTGGATGTGCTAGAGCCAACTTGTTAGGGTATATCTGGGCTCCACGCAATAGGAATGCAAGAGGATTCTGTCGCCTAATTAATGAGCGCCCTAATTATAGTGTTCGAGGGGACGTACCAAGGGATGATTGTTGACGGGAACGCCATCGGGAATCCGCAGTGTCAGCTCAACGTTCGGAGGGGGTATGCTTTCCTCGGTCGGTCGAAAGGCGGCCTGTGCTGCGGCTGTCATGCAAATTCTAAGACCGCGATTATAACTCGAGTAGCAAATCCTCGTACCGAAAGACATCTTCTCCAGAGACACCTTCAAGGATTGAAGAACGGTGGACAGCGACTCAGGTAGGCCTAGAAATATATAGTCCCGTCCCCCGCACGGATTACCCCACATTGTAACCCCGCATTACGACCCTGAGGGATTTCTATCATCCGGGTCCGAACTCGGCGTCTCCGTCCAATCCTCGACATCGAATCTCGAAGTCCCACCCAATTTAATCCAAAAAACGAATGGACGTATCACAAGGATGCCGTTGATGCCAGCATGGGAGGACTATGAAGCATCGACTAATACTAGCGCTTCCACAAGTACGCTCGAAGTGTCAGCCCTGTTTATTCCGAGGTATGTATCGACAAAGATATCCCGTCTCGCCTTGTGAACCGATGGCTGGTTAGAAGCATGTGAAATGCAATAGGATCCATAAGGCACATCTACAGTGACACCCGCAGAGGAAACGAGGAGGGAACAGGAGCCTGCCATAATGTCACGGACAGGATCAGCACCACAATCCGCGCGATGCGACAGGCAAGTTTGCTGCCCGCAAGGGTATACTATCCATGGTAATCACTCGAACGGACGCGAGGATGGGCAAAATCGGCTTGAGCTGATCGATGGCTGGAGTCTGAAAGTGAATCGCACGGCGAGCTTGGCCTGTAGCCGTAACAAACGCCTTCCACGTTGGCCGAAGATTCTAGCCATCCATAGGCGGAAGCAACAACGTCCTCATACGTCCGATCGTAGTGACTGGAGTATAGTAGAGTAAGGTCCTGCCCATTTCCAGGCGCGTACGTACGTCTATGAGCATGCTTGACAAGAGTTTCACATTTATGTGAAGATTCAACCGAAAGCTACTGGGAAACGGAGCACATACTTGTGATTTAATGAAAGACACGGCGACAGACAGTACTCGGATTCATGAATGCGGAGGTAGTGGCCGGCAGTCAGAGGCGCCACGCGGGCCGAAGAGGCACTGCTGCCACAAACAAACGGGCAAACTGTGCAATTCCGCTCAGGCTCAGGCGCTTCCAGTCGTCACCATCGTCCTCCCTTGTACTCCATCCTACCTCTCCTCCTGTACACTTCCCCCCTCACGCTGACATGACAGACGCAGCTTCGGGCTCTGCAGCGGACAAATCTGTCCAGGTAAAACTCGTGCTGCTCGGTGAGTGGCTTCACGTTCGTGGCGGCAGGGCTCTTTCGTTTCTGCCATCATTCCTTCCATTCTTACGTGTTTGACCTCACATGCTAACGATATTTCGTCTCGTTTTTAGGAGAGGCCGCTGTAGGCAAATCGTCCGTGGTTCTGCGATTCGTACGCAACTGTACCCATATCAGGGCGTGTCTCACCTGACCCTCCTCCAGGTATCCAACGAGTTCCAAGCCAACAAGGAGCCCACCATCGGCGCCGCCTTCCTGACGCAGAAATGCCGCTTGGAAGACCGCGTCCTGCGTTATGAGATCTGGGATACCGCCGGCCAGGAGCGCTTCCACTCCCTCGCAGTACGTCTCCTGCTCCTTGTTCCCTCCGGCTAGCGCCGACCATCCTTAATCAGCCCATGTACTACCGCAACGCGCAAGCGGCGGTCGTGGTCTACGACGTAACGAAAGCCTCAAGTCTGGAGAAAGCGAAGACGTGGGTGAAGGAACTGCAGCGACAAGCGAACCCGAACATCGTCATCGCGCTCGCCGGCAACAAGGTCGATCTCGTCCAGCCCTCGCCGGCGGCGGGGACCGCTGCGGAGTCCGAGGACGAAGCGGACGACGCGACGGCCACGCCCGGCGAGGCGGCCGAGGGCGGCGAGGAGAGCCTGCGGCAGGTGCCGCGCGAGGAAGCGCAGGCGTACGCACAGGAGGCCGGGCTGCTCTTCTTTGAGACCAGTGCGAAGACGGGCGAGGGCATCGTGGAGGTCTTCACCGAAATTGGTGAGTGCACTGCTCCGTGCTGCAGATCCGCATGTTGATCCGCGAATAGCTAAGAAGATTCCCATCGAGCACATCTTGGCCTCGTCGCGCGGTGCTGCGGGTCGACCAGGCGCTGGCGGAGGCCGCGCCGGTGCTGGCCAGGAGGGTGGTGTTAATCTCGAAGAGAACCAGGCGAAGGGGGGCAACGCCTGCAATTGCTGAGCTGCGTGCTCCCACCGCAGTTCTTTATACTACGTGCTTTGTGAGCGAGCGCGTTGCCCAGTTCTGATATGGATTCTCTGTTACGGCCTCCCATCCCACCCATCCACCACTGCTATTCCTCACGTCGACTGTTGTCTCGCCTTTGTGATCTATATATGGCTTTCCTTATCGTCTTCACTACATGTAATTTGATTTTATATCCGACAGTATCGGCAGGCGGACTTTTCACTAGACATGATTCGCTGCTATTCTGCTACACCAAGGTTCCAATGTGACTCCGATTCGGTAAGGCTACAACTCATGAAAGCGTCCTAGTGTTCATGTGCAGGTGGCATGACATCAACATACGGCGGGGGCCTTGCCACATGTTCATGCTCTCCGTCAGGAACGAGATACGGTGGAGGGTGGGTCTCCCCGGGACTATGAACAGGTGGCGGTGGATGTGCGGGCGGCGACCGCGAATTCCTGCGCGGAGCCTGGTGTGCAACGCCCTCCCGCGAGCGATACTCCGAATGAATCGATGGCGGTGGATCCGACGGGTCGTCCATGGGCGGCGGGGGCGGCGGGGGAGGGTGGCCCGCAGCCGCTTCCTCGTGCACCTGCTCCAGCGCAAGCCCGAGCGCCTGTATCGCGCCGTCGGGCCCCTCGAGATCGAGCCGCGCAAGCTCCGTCACGTTCGGGTCGCGCGTCGCCATCTCCAGCGTCGGCGGCGGCGTCGCGGAGCCCGCACGGTCGATCTCCTCCGCGTGCCCGTCGAACTGCGCCGACGCGGGAAAGCCGAAGAGCACGCCCTCGCCTGCTATGGCATCGCGCGGGACCAGCGGTGCGCAGGGCTCTATGCCGCTGTCTTCGCTGCTCGGCACGAAGATTTCCTGCTCCGATTCGAGGAAGGTGGGCAGCCTGGCGGAGGACGACGCTTCGGCGAAGAAGGGCGGTGGTGCGTCGCGCTCTTCGAAGGGCGGAGGAGCGCCGGAGGGGAGGTAGCTAGGGCCGGCCTGGCCCTCCTCGTAGTGCGGGGCAGCTTCTTGGTCTTCACCGCGGACTGTCCGTGTCGGGGGGCGGTCGTGCTTCTTGTGGTAGGCCGTGTCCATCCACTCTTCTATTTCTGGAAGGGGCGCCGGCGGTGGGAGGAATGTGATGGGGATGGAGATGGTCGAAACGCGCTCGGTGTGGTTAGTCATGTTCCTAAAGGTAGCATGCACGCGGATCCGAAATGTCACCGAATGGAGCAGGGTGTTTTGCGTGATAGATGCGCATTCCGTGTCGCTGTCCAACAGGCCGAACTCGGTTGGAAGAAGCGGCCTGCTTGCGTTCAAGGGTGACGATGCCGGGGACGACTGGTGCAGCACGAAGCGGAGGCGCAGGGGGAGGGAAGTGTGGAAGCGGCAGAGCGCGCCGGACCGCGACACGACGGTTCTGTACAGAGCTCCTGGACCATGGTGAACGGATGAATCTGCGTCGGCCGTCGAAGATGATGCCTCTCGGTGCTTCTCGTGAGAAGGCAGAGACACGCCTAAGGGTGCGTCACCTGCGAGCACATTCTCGTCATCCGACTCGTCATCGCTGTCGGTGGGAATGTCGAAGTCGGCGACACACTCGCCGTCCTCGGATTCGTCGCGCTTGACTCGTACGCTCCGGACTAGCTCGGCCTTGACGTTTCGGAGACGCAGCCCTTGCTCGACGACTAGCTCTGGCGGGGGCGAGGGTACGGTCACGTATATAGGCACTGGCTCGAGTGACGTAAATGTGGTGCGGGGGACTTCTACCTGGACACGAGCAGGACTTTCCAGTGTCCTGATGACCGGGGAGATTCCGAGAGTATCTGAATGCGAAAGGAAGCGCCGAGTATGAACAATCAGCGTCTTGCTCAGCGGCGCACATGTCGGATCTATGGGCAGCAGAGTGGCAGTGATAGTATGCGCCAGGGAAGAGTGAGGGGTATGGATGCACTGTGGCGTGTCCGAGGTGAGAGGAATGGCAAAGGGGAACGAGGAGGGCAGCGGCGTATAGCTATCGGCACCTGCTTCGTACAGCACAAGCTCGGTGTGTCCAAGCTCAATGGTGCGATCGAAAGCAGTCTCCGCAGTGCGAAGCTCCATCAACCTAAGGGTCGATTTAGTGGGAGGAACCGCAGACGAAAGAGTCGAATCTGTCAGACGGACACTTTATACCACCGGCCTCCGTCCGCTCCCTTGATCTGCAGCTCGCCCTCGATAGCTGCGCGCTCGCCGTCTGCGCCGAGATAGCCTTGTTGAAATCGAAGAGAATTTGTCGCGGGGATTATGAGAATCTGGGGTTCAGGCTCCGTTGCAGCATCCTGCGGGTATTCCTGTGCATAGGTAGGTGGCGGCGCTCCTGGAACCTCGTCAGGCATCACGAACGGTATGATGGTTCAGAGGAAAGGATGAGTAAGGGGCGTGCTTTAAGATTTCTGTCTGCGTTCCAAGTTGGAGGCTTCATTGCACTGGATGAGCTATGCCTTGATGACATAAGCACATATCAAGCATTATTGGCGCCGCCCTGTGCGGATGACGAGAAGAACGGCGGACACGGCCAGAAAGCAAATAATCAGAGCGACAGCGGACATAAAGATAGCGGAGATACATCACTAAACAGTACAACAAAACAATCCTATATACGCCGCAGCGAATCCTATCCAACCCGTGCCAGGCTTTCCAGTTCCCGGAACATGCCTTCGTCCACGTCCTTCTGCAGCATCACGCCCCACACCACGTCTTCCTGGAATCCGCCTAGCATCCCAGTCCCCTTTTCTACGCGGTCCTCGCCCACCTCGCCGTACCCGACGCCGAACGACAGCACGGGCCCGCCCACACTTTGCGTGGTATCAAACGCGTCCTCGCCATCGTCCAGCACCTTCATCGCCTCGATAGCCCGCTTTGCGCACACGTTGAAGTAGTTCCGCACGTCGCCCGGCACATTGATCGTGAACTTCTTCACGAGCCGCAGCATGACCTTCGAGAACCCGAGGCGCCGATCGTCCTTCAGCGACTGTTTGAGCTCCGGCGGCGCCAGGAACGCGAGCGCGTAGAGGGCCATGATCACTTTCTCCACGTAGCTCAGCCACACCTCCCGCACCGCGATCTGAAAATCGTGGTCCGCGAGCGGAAGGCGGTAGACGAGCGCCTCGAAGAGCTGGCGCTGCCAGGCCTGAGGCACCGCTTTGGAGATCACCTGGCGGTTGATGTCGGGTTGTCCGAGGCGAGTGAATACCTCCAGGGCTGCGTCGACAAGCTGTGGGGGTTTCACACTTGAAATTGGGGATACGCCGGATTGCATAATCAAAACGATGGGCGTCACGGTCTCGGACGGATCGACGAGGTAGGAAGCGAGGAGTTCGAAAGTCCTTTTGGCTATGCGGAGAGCGACCGGCGAGGGATTCGCGGCTGCCGCCAGCGACGGGGACAATTTCGCAACACCTGCGAGATTGATGAGGAGGTACAGAACATCTCTTCGCACCGCGACCAAGTCGTTCAGCGAGAGCGCCGGTGACGCTGCCCGTAATTCATTATCTGCAGTTGCTGCCAGGCCACACAGCCGCGTGACGATGCTCAGCATCCGCTCGTGATTGGCCAGGAACTCCTGATTGTCAGGGACAACCGACAGATTGCGGAAGATGTTCATAATGGCGAGCACGATATCACCGGGTCGCTGTTTTGGCCCCAGCTCCATCGCTTTCAGACCCTGCTTTTTGTCCAGCGCGGCAAACGGCCGGCTGCCGTCCTCGACAATCTTGCTAACCAGCTCCTTGTTGGTGACAATTTTTGTGTTCCCGTCCTCTGCGCCCTCGTCCTCCCCCGCACCGAACGCGGCCTCCTCCAGCAAATCGAGCAACTCTTCCATGAGGTCCTCGCACCCGCCAATGGGGAACCCTGCGCCGCCCTGCCCGCGCATGATCGACAGCAGCGTGAGCGTGGTGAGGGAATAGCTGAGCTCGATGCTGATGCGCGAGCGCACGCTCATCATGAGCTGGTCCACGTCGACATTGCCCCATTCGTTGATATCGCGCATAGGGCGGCGCGCGGCGGCACGCTGGTGCTCCTCCATGATCTGGCGCAGGTCTCTGCCACCTGCCGTGTCGAGCTCGCGGCGCAGGGGCACATACTCAACCTTGTTGCGCCGCTGCGGCCGCCCGCGTGCTTGCGGGTGGGAGGGAGCCATGGCTGCTCCAGGTGTTTGTGCAGCACCCATGTTGGAGGGCGGAACAGAAGTCCGGTCGACAGTTGGCTGACAGGTTCGGCGTAAGCTTCTTTCGTTGCTACCATCTGAAACACCAACTGTGGAACTCACCAGCATGGCCTCCGGAGGCTCGGCTGCGACAATAAGCCCGGTTAGCGGGACACGATGAGGTAAATAAAAGGGACCTTACTCGTCTTCTGGCGCGCGCGCTTGGCGTCTTCCTCCATCCCCATCTTTCGTTTCCGACTCTCGAAGTCTGCATCGAAGGCAATGCTGCTCTCCCGCGACGGCGTGTGCTGTGACATGGCAGGCGTCCCACCGGGAGGTATCGCGGAGAACTGCGATCCAAGGTTTGGTGGCATCCCAGGCACAGAGTCGGCGGATGGCATGGGGCCCATGCTCTGCGGTGTGGACATGGTCGAGCTGCCGGACGCCTGTCTTGCTAGCTGTGGGGGGATTGGACCACTAGGGAGCGACGGGCCAACGGAACCGCCGCCGCCTTGCGGCATCCCCCCTCCCATCATGGGTTGCATGCCCATGTCGGGTCCTCCCATCTGACCGGAGTGGGACGACTGACCAGGCTGGGGGAACTGGCCGCCTTGCGCGCGGGCCATGGCCGCGCGCTGTTGCTGCAGCTGGTTCTGCTGCATGCCTCTCGTGTACATTTGCTCGAATGGAAAGACCATCCTCATATAGATGGTGGAAATGACCTCTGCGACTGATGACGGCATATTAGGTTGGGGTATAGGGAAGGTATCAGGGAGGTCGAAATGGGGGAGTATGGAGGACCATCCGTGCTGTTGCGATAACTGGAGGCGCTGTTCATGTCCATTCCGGGAAGGAAGACAGCGATAGACGCACCTTGGCACCACCTCCGGCGCGATAGACTGTCGTCCACAGCTTGAAGAGATCCACGTCCTTGCCAGCCAGACGTATGGAACCGACGTCCGTCGTCGAGGTCTCGAGCATTTTCCAGGGTGAGTTGTTCGGGTCATAGCCCTGGGGCCATGGCATGCCGGTGAGGGGCGGGGGAAGGGGCGCGCCACGGGTTACGTGGAGGTTGGCGAGGCCGGAGAAGAACTGACGCTTTTTCTGCTGGTAGGCCTGGATGACATTAGGGTGGGGCTGATTTGACGAGGCCATCTGTGCAGCCACAGCGAGCAGCGGATCTGTATTGGAGGGGATGCTGAGGCCAGCACCGGGGTTGACATTGAGATGCTGTGGTAGCGAGTTGTTGAGACCGGGCTGTGCCTGGAACGGGCGGCCCTGTTGTGAGAAATTGGAAAGAGGGTCGTGACCCGGGGCAGATGTGGGCGAGTGATGTGGTTGATTGAGAGATGGCATTCCTCCGAACAGTCCAGCCGAAGTTGGGCCGCCGGAGGACGAGGAAGCAGAAGCGACACGGCTTGTTTGGGCCATCCTCTGCATGCCAACTGCACTCAGCGCTGCCATCTGCTTCGCCGCAACGGACGGGTCAATGGCAAACGGGGCGCTGCCGTCCGGATTTGAACCCGTGACGGGAGATTGTGGGGGCATGAAGGAGCTGGAGGAGCCGGGGACGGACATCGGCTGCGCGGGCGTTTGTTGTGACGGGCGACCATGTTGCTGAGAATGACTGTCAACGGAGGGGGAACAAGGTCAGGAAAGGACATGACAAGAGGTCAATATAAAGAAACTGACAGGAGAGCCATGATTCCTGCACATGTGCTTGTGTTGCGCGGACGACTCGGTCTCTGTCTTGCGCAAGCCACGAACAAATTCAAATCAGGCAACTCCTCAAGCTCCTTTCGGCCTCCTCGGCTGCGCCTCAGTCGCTCTGGCCTCGACGTCTTGCCTCTCACACTCACATTCACAAAAAATGCCATCTACTGTTTAGCTGCCGTTCCGCAGTCTCACACACACTGCAGCACCGACAGGCGATTGCGGGCACTAGCGGAGCGCATGGCTGATCTTGTGACGACCGTGATGTTACCGTTACCGTAACGTCACGCCACGCGCATTTTTCTCGCGCAGCCCTCTCGAGTCCTCTCATTCCCTCCTCCATGCCAGCCTCAGAAATAGACGATATCTT
The DNA here is from genome assembly GCA_003675405.1 of Hericium coralloides. Classification (NCBI taxonomy): domain Eukaryota; kingdom Fungi; phylum Basidiomycota; class Agaricomycetes; order Russulales; family Hericiaceae; genus Hericium; species Hericium coralloides. The sequence continues at coordinate 659,276 of QUOP01000221.1, read as the reverse complement.
TGCTTCCAAAGGCAAGGCGAAAGCCGTGCAGCCCATCGCGTCCACATCCGCCGCTCCCCCTCCGCAGAAAAAGAAGAAGAAAGATAAAAAGCGTAAGCGCGACGGCGAGGTCGAGGCCGAACCTGCCGTCGAGCCTGACGCGGCGGCCAAGCCGCCCAAGACAAAGCGCCCGGTCCCTGAGACCGTCGTCGACTCTTCCAGCCAGCTCGCCCCTGCGCCGGGTGCGAAACGACCAAAGGTAGACAAAGTCTCTCGGACTGCAGGCGCGAAGAAGCCCAAGGCCGTGGAGAAGGATAAAGACGACGAGGCGCGGTTCAAGGACTCCAGAGGGACTGGACCCAGTACGTTGATTTCCTTCCGTTTTTCGTGCCAGACTTCTCATTAACGGTTCACCCAGGACGCAAAACGGAAGAAGGGTTCTCGATATTTAAAGAGGATGAACTGGGAATTCGACCCGAGTCAGGAGGTCCGTCATTCCTCTGGAGCACCGACGTGCTACTCGCTCACCGCATGGTCTGTAGACACCCCGCTATGTCCATTTGACTGTGACTGCTGTAAGCTTTTCATTTGTCCCGCATGACCGGACGCCAGCTGATCCTCCTGCAGGTTTCTGATCAACTGATATCCTACTGTGTCTACATACCCCCATCCTTGTCAGTGATGTTTTTTCCCAACCTGGTTGCGTGATTGCACTCGGCTCTATCGAAGCCTCCTGGACCGCCTAGGCAATGGTTCAGAGAGGTCAATGTGTAGCCAACATCGATGTTCTTCCCCACGCTTCTCTCAACTGAGCTCTTTACTCCCGCGAGAATGAAATTATCATATGTAGCAACGGGGTACATTTACCGCCGTCCAGCTTTCCGTCAGCCGCTAGCTAAGCTAAGCTGTTAGTTAGTCTATACCCATTCGAGGCGCTAAATCTATTTCCAGACAATGTATCATTATCTTGCACTCAGAATATAACTTCGTTCAATACCCCTTCCTTGTGTGACGAATATTTCTGGCTTCAAAGGTACCCTCACGATCTCTGCCCCATAGCTCGTGCAGGGAGTCAAACCAAGCCGAGAACTTCGTTCGATTCCCTCACTATCTCCGTGTGCACGTTCATTCTACATCTAGGACGTGCTCAACTTCGGGTGGGAGGATACATCCTTGGCGGTTGTGCGGCAAATAGGCTCCAGAGGAGCGGTACGCGCCGTCGCTGTTGTACCGCGGACTCGTGGTGCTTCGGCGTGGGCGTGGGCGGTTTTTTCCTGTCCTTGCAGCTGGCGCATGTTGTGCGGTGGATATTCTTGATTTCGGCCGCCGTTTTGCCTTCATATCAGCCTGTTCTATGTACATGGAATGCTATATCCGCATCTTATGAACGCATATCGCCAGTTCGCCGACATGATTTGTTCCACGCTGCATGATATGCCAATGTTTTGCAAGAGTACCGAGATAATGACGAAGTCCGAATATCGTGTGCATGGCCTGGGTTAGGTGTTACGTCTTCCCAGCTGTGGGAGCCGCACCTCACCGCATCGTCCTCACCGACGTCCCCACAACGATGCTCACCGTCAGGCCCCTCTCGCGGCGCATTGCCGCCTCCGCGCGGCGCTGGCAGCACACCGCGCCCTCGTCGCGCCCGTCGCTCAACGCCGTCACCGCCGACGACCTCGCGCACTTCGCCAAGATCCTCCCGCCGAGCGCGATCCTCAGCACGCTCCCACCTTCCGCGACGGCCGCGTCCGAGCTGGAGCCGTTCAACAACGACTGGATGGGGAAGTACCACGGGCGCGCGACGACGGTGCTGCGCCCGCAGACGACGGCGCAGGTCGCGGAGATCATGCGGTGGTGCTTCGAGCGGCGCATTGGCGTCGTGCCGCAGGGCGGGAACACGGGGCTCGTGGGCGGGAGCGTGCCCGTGCGCGACGAGCTCGTGCTCAGTCTTGGGAACATGACGAAAGTGCGCTCGTTCGATCCCGTGTCTGGTGCGTCGGCTTGCTGTGCGTGAGGGTGCGCTTGACGCTCGGCTGCAGGTGCTTTGGTCGCGGATGCGGGGTGCATACTTGAAAGCTTGTCGGAGCATATTGCGCCGCATAATCATATCATGCCGCTGGACCTCGGGGCAAAGGGGAGGTGCGTTTGGATGTCGCACACTCGGAAGCTCTGGTTACCGACTTCACACAGTTGCCAGATTGGCGGGAACGTCTCGACAAATGCCGGGGGCCTGCGATTACTGCGATACGGGACGCTGCACGGCTCTGTGCTTGGATTGGAGGTTGTCCTGCCCGACGGCACTATCCTCGATAACCTCTCCACACTACGAAAAGACAACACTGGTACGAGATATGCTGCATTGCATTCTGGGATGAGCTTACAACTTCCCATAGGATATGACCTCAAGCAACTATTCATTGGTTCCGAGGGAACATTAGGCGTCATCACTGGTGTTTCAATCGCGACACCACCAGCACCACAGGCGACCACAAATGTCATCCTTGCCCTTCCGACGTACGCGAACGTGCTCCCCATCTTCCAGCAAGCGAAGCGATACCTGTCTGAGATTCTCTCCGCATTTGAGTTCATTGACCGAACGGCGTACGACTTGGCAGTTAAGCATGGCCAAGGGAAGGGCCTCAGCGAGGCCGAGATCGAGGGCGCGGAATGTTTCGTGCTGCTTGAGACCAGCGGAGGCAATAAGGACCACGACGAAGAGGTTCGTCATTTCGCCCTCGCCCGGATCTAGATGCTAACTCGTGATCAGAAATTAACGACTTTGCTCGAGACGTTGCTCGATGCGGAACCACCGTTGATCAACACGGGCGTGCTCTCACAGTCGCCCAGCCAGTTTGCTGCGATGTGGCGGCTTCGGGAGGGCGTGACCGAGGCGATTTCGAAGGAGGGCAAGGCATACAAGTACGATATTTCTGTGCCGCAGGCGTCGTTCAAGGAAGTTGTGGACACCACGAGGGAACGTCTGCAGAAGCTCGGTCTGCTCCGAGACGATGCTGTGAAGCATGTCGTGGGCTATGGCCACGTCGGAGATGGTAGGCCCTTGCGACGATGAGGGTGACTATGGATGCTGAGCGTTCATACAGGCAATCTCCACCTGAACATCGTAGCCGCGGAATACTCGCCAGAAATCGAAGCCGCGCTGGAGCCGTTTGTATATGAACTCGTCGGTACGTGACTCACTTTCGCGAGTGTCTGCAAGCTGACTATTGTCTAGCATCGTACAATGGCTCGATCTCGGCAGAGCATGGACTTGGTGCGATGAAGGCGCACGCAATTCATTATTCGAAGAGCGGGGTGGCGGTGGACATCATGAAGAGGATCAAGGAGTTGTTCGATCCACGGGGGATTATGAACCCAGGCAAGGTGCTTGAGTACTGAGATATGTTCTATATGGTGTCGTTAGGCTACTATGTAGAGCACTGTGAGGACTACAACTATGTTTTGTGGATGCTTTGTTGAAGTGGCGCTCGGCATGTCGGCGCACCCTAACCTTATTTTCGCTCCGACGATTGCCCCCAACCCCATTACGAGTGTACCTCTGCTCCTGGCCTCCACAGACAACCATGGTACCCTCTCTCCTGTCTACTCTATACTTCATCCTAATCGTTCTTACTGTAGCCTATCTTTCAAGACAGCAATGGCATGGCAATCAAGTTTTTCATCCAGAAGGACCTCTCCACCGACGTCCAGGCCGAACTCTGCGAGACCATCGCTGTCCGTATCCCTCATTTCCCTGTTCATATCTACTCGTGCTCACCCAGCGTCGACGTGCAGTCACTAGGCGGACGCGTCGAGTCCAAGGTGCCACGACAGGGGTTCATTCTGATCCAGCCTGGCACCGCTGAGGCCGAACGCCTCCGCCTCTGTTGGACAAGCCACGACCGCCCCGACCGCCACTTCGTGCCCTACTCCTACGTCGAGGCCTGCAAGATCGCCGGCATGCTCCTTATGCAAATCTTCGTCGAGCACGGTGAGCCCATCAAGTTCCACATCGACTCCAGCATCGCGAACGTCAACGCGCGTGCTGCGCTCAGCGCGCGCATCATGGTGCGTCCCGCCCTCTTTCACGCGTGCCTTACTCAAGCCCGGATTAGCACTCTGGCGGAGACCCCACGGCGTCGGCGCAGAACGCTAGGGTCATCCTCGCGGATCCCAATACAGACATGTTCCAGCACCTCGTCAAAAACTACCAGGGCGTGCCCGACAAATACGTCGAGTCCTATCTTTGGGTCAAGAAGTGTGTTGAAAAGGGCACTGTTTCCTACACGCCCCTCGTCTACAAGAACCCGGGTGGCAGGCGCCCCGGCGAAGAGTACGCGTGTTCCGACTCCATATGCGCATGAACGACGCGCTGATGTCTGCTACAGGCGAACACAATTCACAGAGGAGGACGAAGAACACCTGTGCAACTGGATCGCAGCCAAGATTCCATACAAGGAGACAGGTGGCCGCACAGGCAACAGGCTGTACCAGCAGCTCGTCGAGATGGTACGTTCCTGCGACACCCGCCTCGCTCCATCTCCTGACATCGCCCAGCAAAACGAACCCGAGTACGCCTGGGTGCGCCGGCACACCTGGCAGTCCTGGCGCGAGCGCTACAAGAAGAACTCCGTGCGGCTCGACGGCCTGATCTCCGCGATCGTCGAGCAGAAGAAGCCCCTGCTGGGCGAGAAGGGGCAGTACGGCTACGTGCGCAAGGCGGAGGAGAAACCGAGGCGCAGCCGCAAGCGCAAGGCGGACGCGCCCGACGACGAGCTCGCGCACCTCGGCCCGCCGATGCCCCTGCACATGAACGGTCAGGGCCAGCTGCACCACGACGCGCTCCCCGGCCTCGCGCCCATCCCCGTCGGCATGTACCCCGCGGGGCCCGCGCCGCACCCCATGCACGCGTACACGCACCCCCCGCCCCCGCACCCACATATGCCCGCGGCGGGCGGGGGCCCGATGGACGCGGCGGGTCCGCTGCCCGGGCTCATGATGCCGCGGAAGAGCCCCGCGGAGGAGGAGATGGAGGACGACGAGGGCGAGTGGCCCGTGCGCGTCGGCAACGACCCGCCGCCGCCCTGGGCGAAGCGGAGGCCGAGCGAGGAGAACGGCCTCGAGGACCCGAATGCGAAGCGGCAGCGGACCGCGTGCGTCACTGCGTGTCTTTTTGTCCTGCATCCGTACGCCGACTGACACGGATGGGGTACAGCGACCCGAACATGCTGCCGCACCCGGGCATGGGCGGCCCTGCCCGGCAGCCCGACGACGCGCCGGTGCTGCACGTCGTGGACCAGACGATCCAGGAGATCGCGCGCGAGTTCCGCTTCACGGTGGAGGAGGTGCAGGAGTTCTACGACCGCTGCGGCGCGATGGACCGCACGCGCGCGCGGTTCAAGAAGATGCGCGAGACGTTGAATATGATGGACGACGACGACGACGACAGGTAGGTGCGCTACGGGATGTGTGGCTCGGATAGGACTGCGCTTGAGCTTCGTTTCTCGCTCGGTTTTGGGTGTCGGTCCCGGTTTGTAACGGTCGGTTGAAATATTCTTATCTATCTTCTGTATCACTACGGCGAGAATACGCTTTCTGACCTCAAACACGGATGTGGTTGCCCCAAGTCGGATACAGCGCGATAGTCCATAAGCAAAAGGCGTAAGATACAATAATTTACATCGCTGGACGAAGCTATGGTAAGTTAAAGTCAGTAAGCAGCTGGTGATCCGCGGCTCTTGTAGGGGCAGATGGACTGTCGAACGGTTTCCGGCGCCTGAAAACCGGTGTGAGCACTCGTCGCTGAGGACGCGGACTGAAGACGCACTTCTCGCCTGCAGCGGCTGATGGAAACGAGCCGAACATGTCCGGGTGTTTTGGTAACGGAGATTCACTGTACCAGGCACTTGTTGAGATCGAATGGAGAGGACGGGTGAAAGACACTGACGTGAAGTATGGATGCTGCAGGGCCTCTTCGGCAGAGATTCGCCGATCCGGGTCGTAGGTCAGCAGTGACATCAGCAGGTCAATTCCCGCTGCAGTCATATACTGAAACTTTTGGCGGAACTGGTTCGGCTGGGGCGACGGGAGGGTGATGGTCTTCGCGAGAGGCAGGGAGGAGTACCCGGGCCATGAGTCATTCGTCGGCGGGCCAAGGAGCTTGAATATCATGGAGATGAGCTCGATCTCGCCTTTTGCTTGGAACAGCGGCTCTTTCAGGAGCAGCTCGGCGAAGATGCAGCCGACGGACCACATGTCGATGGCCGTTGAGTATGTCTTTGCGCCGAGCAGGATCTCGGGTGCCCTAGGATGCACGACAACAGTGAATGGGGTTGCGGAAATGCGTGAGGTAAGATGACAGGTTGGAAAGAATACGTGCCTATACCACAGCGTCACGACGAGCTGGGTCATGCCGCCCACGCCCACGGGATCGCCATACCGCCGCGCGAGACCAAAGTCGGCGACCTTGATCGTCCCGCGGTTGTTCATGAGCAGATTGCTGGTCTTCAGATCACGGTGCAGGATCCAGTTCGAATGGCAGTGCGCGACGGCGGACAGCAGCTGCAGCATGAGCGTCTTGATCTCGGACTGGAGGAACGGGGACGGCATGAGCGTCAGCAGCGTCTTGAGGTCGTGCTCAATGAAGTCCATCACGATGAACACTCTTAAAATGGGGTGTATTCATGCGTCCGGGGGTGATTAGAAGCGGGGACGTACTGTGTCAGGGTGTCGCCAACGACGACCTCGCGGATGCGCACGACGTTCTCGTGCCGCGCGGTCATAAGCGCGTTGATCTCGCGCAGGGCGGTGATCGGGAAGCCGTGCTTCTCCTCGTCGAGCTTAAGCTTCTTCAGCGCGACGATGTCGCCCGTCTGCTTGTCCCGCGCGCGGAAGACGATGCCGTACGAACCCTCCTCGATCGAGTTAAGCCGCTCATAGCAGTACACGGAGCGCGAGGAGGTGATGGGCGGGTGGAATGTCCGTGGTGGGACGAAGATGCTGTGGCTCGGTGGTCGGGGTGTTTGTGACGGGGCTGGGGAGTAGGATTGGGGAGTGTGCGTCTTTGAGAGCTCGCCGGTCGGCTTTGCTTTGGGCTTGAGGCGGCGTTTTATGACGGGTTGGGGAATGGAAACGCCAGCGTCGTCCTCGTCTTCGTCCCAGCGCGAGCGTTTGCGAGACGGTGTGGATGAGCGCGAGACATCATGAGATGTAGACATGGTGTGTGCAGAGCAGAGTCGGAAGTCCGAGCCGCCTCGATCTCCAATGTGTTGCAGTATGTCGGCAATTGCCGTCCCCGACGTTGCGCCTCGCCGTCGCACTCAGTTGCAAACGGCGTCCTCTTTGCCAGGAGCGTGTCACTATCTGCCATGGATGCACTCGTCGAAGATGCCGATCTCGCAAAAGACATGGTTCGGCTTCTGGGACAAGAACTGAAGACGGTGAGGAGGCAGCTAGAAGCAGCACAGGTATGTAGAGACCGCTCTTCAAATTAGAACCGAGATCGTGACCGTGCGTGAAGCAATCGCTCTCTACGCGTTCCACAGCAGAGCCTGCTCCTGACGAGGCCATACAATTATTGCAAGCAGATAATGCGGCTCTGAGAGCGCGAATCTCTGTTTTGGAGCGCGAAAACGCAGCGTTTCAGGACATGAAACCTCTGAAATTAGAACCATCGGTACGCTGGGTCGTCACCTCCAGCCTGGTTGCTCATAATAAGCATTGTGCCCGACAGACTACTAGTACCCGTGGCTTGCATCACGAAGAGCCAGAAATTGCCGTAGGTGTCATCTTATATGTACGAGGTGCTTGCTAACGAGGCGACTGTCACGGATTGCCCAGGCGAAACTCGAAAAGACACAAGGAAAATACGAGAGACTCAAGCAAGCCCATCAAAAAGTCACGGAGGTCAGTACAGTCTACCATGACGTGCTAGTGCCATCAGCTCAGCTCTCATAAGACCTTGACTACTACACAAACCATGCTGGAGGAAGCTATCGACGCGAAAACCAGGGCAATACGAGATCTCGGAACGCTTCGAAAGAAATCAGTCGATGTACGTATTACTTCAAAGCCGATCGTCATGCGGCCAAGGCGTTGACGTGCCAGCCGCAACAGACGGGTCCTCGTTGTGACGACTTCCTCAAATCGACTATTGCCGGTTCAGATATTCTGCCTGCATTTACTGATCTGCAACCATGCTTCAAGCCAGAGAATTTCCTATATGCGCATCGTGCAGATAAACTTATGTTAGTAATCCCCCCCCCCTCACAATCGTTTTGATGTCGGCTTAGTCGCTCAATTTCTACAGATCCATTGACGATACGCTTCAAATTTCGACCAAAGAACTTATATTCCCTGGGAAGGGTCCAATCATATCTCACGGTGTCGCTGTGGCTCCTAGTCACTACTATAACCCCAAGGCCGCCGCTGGCAAAGGTGCATGGGAGAAATCCTTCTTAGTAGCCGAAGGAGAGATTCGCGATGTCTTCTGCCATTTGAAGGGGTTCTGGTTCTATTTTGGAACGTATAAGTGTGTTTTTCGGGAGGTATCAGACATGAACTCGGTGAAGAGACTCACCGGCTCGGTGCGTAGCCTTGACAAGCTTGTCCATGGGCCATATATCCAGCTGCTGACCATCATGCTAATCAGATAAAGTCGTACCTGTACAAGAAAACGATACTATCCCCAGAACTCGTACCGCCCTTTCTAGCGAACATGGTTCCTGGGATGTACGCGACTGGCGCTCTCAAAATGCTGTGCCTAGGCCTGGAGCGCGTGTCATTCAATGACGGGCTCTACTCAACCCTACTTTCCGTGAATAAGACCGACCCCCAAAACGCAACGCCGATCGACACACCCGTCGAGGGCACAACCTCTCGCAAGCGCTCGTCTGGCGATCCGGAGAGCGGGCATTACAACCAATCGAAGACCAAAAGGCCCAAAACGTGACGAAGAGGCCTACTCTTGGTCGTTTGATGCAACCTGCGGACGAGTATACGCCAATTCAATATACTCTAGCTGTAAAGCTATGATAAACATACGACCTCGAGACTTGCATACTTCTCACTTGTCTATCATATCTCATTTGGAAATGAAGCCAGTGCCATTATGCCGTACGCCCGTCCTTCCTTGGCCTCGCCGCGCAAGTTACGTATCGGCCTGTCGCCGCTCAGGCGCTTGATATCGTCCGCGTACTACCTAACTTGTCCATGACCACGAACCGGTGCGTCCGAATCGTTTTACTCAGTCGCAGACATGTCATCTTTGCCAATGCCCTGTCACCTATGATGGATGTAGTCGTCGAAGATGCCGACCTCACGAAGGACGTGATTCGGCTTCTCGGGCAAGAATTGAAGACGGTGAGGAGACAGCTAAAAGAGGCACAGGTAAAGACCATCTTCCCAATTCAAACGGAGACATCTTGTGACGTGCGTGAAGCGATCTCTATCTGCGCGTCCTGACACAGCTGTACCCGCGTCGAACGACGTTGTACAGTTGGTCCAAACAGAAAATGCAGCTCTGAAAGAAAGAATATCAGCTTTGGAGCATGAATCGGCGGCATCTGAAGATGTAAAGCCTGTGAAGTTGGAGCCTTCATCGGTACGCCTAAGACCTTTGAACTGTCCCTGTTTTTGCCACTCATAACAAGCGTTGAGCCCCTCAGATGATCAAGTTAGAGGACTGGCAGCATGAAGAGTCAGAAAGCATGGGCGCGACCCATGCGAAACTTGAAAAGGCGCTCGATAAATACGAAAGGCTCAAGCAAGCCCACCAGGAGCTTACAGACGTCAGTACACCACAGCAGGCCAATATCATCTGCTCAACTTCCATTAGACCTTAGCCACCACGGAGATTAAGCTAAAGGAAGTTACGACTACAAACAATACTGCGAGATCTCGGAGCACTTCAAAAGCAGCCGGTCAAAGTACGTGACAGCGTCAAACGGGCCCTTGCCTCTGTGGTAACATATTGCGACAGATGAGTCCTCGCTGTGATAAGTCGATCCACACGGGTCCAGAAAGTCTGCCCACATTCACTGGTCTGCGCCCATTTACCACGGCCGAAGCGGTCACCCTTCGCGAGCCCGACGGTCAACAGGTACGCTATACTAGTTCTTGCTTCGACGTACTCTCAAAGCATGGCAATACGATTCATTCACTTCCAGCTCTCGGGACATAATGCGTCAACTGCAGTCATTGAGGCCCAGGAACGTACAGCTGCGGCGGAGACCCAGTGGTTGCGCTGAAGGACGAGGTAAAGGCACTTCAGCTCGAAAACGCGTTGCTACGGCAGCAGAAAAGCCAAAGCGATTCGGTGAGTCATTATGATGGAAGGTGCACTCCGTCCAAGCGAACTTTATCAGAGGAAACGAGACTCGGACGTCCGCGCGCTGCTCATGGAGGAGGCTGATCAGGAGAAATGCGTAAGCACTAGTCATAAGCCACACCTGCGTCCATACTCAATCAATCCACCCAGATAACCACAATTATGAATCTGCAAGAAAAACTGGCCGCGGAGATCGAAGAGCTAGAAAGGCAAAAAGCGCTGAAATCGCGCCAAGTGGCGACGGTATCTTTGTATTCCCCTTCCCGTTAACGCTTCGCGTCCTAATCCTTGGCAGCCTGACATTGCTAGTGACAAGAATGCTGCTGAAATCCAGCGAAAGTGAATCGGGTATCGCACACGCTGATCAGCGTATGAATGTGGATGTTATCCAAATGTGTCACCAGCGCGACTCCGAGGGCAACTATTACAACCGTCAAGCTGTCGTTCGCTCTTTACCAAAGCCGTTTTCGCCTTTCAAGCCTAATTCACTTGTATTCCCCTCAAGCATGGATGAAGCTGCTATCCATTATGTGAGTCATTGAAGCTGATTCTCTGTTTTGGATTGAGTGCTCAATAGCGTATGCCATGCAGTTTCTAGAAGATTATTGGTTTGTCTGTGTTTTATACGTCAGAAAACGGTGTTTAAGATCCCACTTTTAGCCAAAAGAAAAATATGAATGCTGCTATTCTGAGCGGTGTCCAATCCTTCAAGAAATCTGGTCATGGCTTCACAATGGTGCCGACGAATGGTGCTAACAATCCTCCGAAGGACGGTGATATTAACGCGAAGATACGCTTATCATATGAATTGGCTGAAGATCGCACTCTTGAAGTTTTCTCTTGGCGTCCAAACACTCGCAAGACCTGCTACCTGGGCAAGATTGCTTGTTTTAAGATACCTCCTCTAACGATCGAGGAAATCGATGACTTAGAGTCCGCCGTAAGTTATTTAATAACAAGACACCACGAATACCAAATTGACCATCGCATAGGAGTGGAATGGTCTGCTCAAGATGATGCAGGGCACTTTTGAACTGCCTCAGATTGAGGCTGCAAGGGACGACCGCGCGGCAGGATGTCCAGCCGGAAAGGTCATCATCTACTGCCTGGGCCTCCAACGCCTCTCATTCGATCGCAAATTCTGCAATGGATTGCAGGAAGATATCGCAGCACTTCACGAAGATTCGACAAATAAGCGGAAGCATGACGAGAATACTGGGAAACAGACTAAAAGGGCCAAGTTCTCGAAAAGCGGAGGTACTCGGTGTCTATAGTGTACTTTGCGGATAAAGTAATATTTAGAGAAACATGGAGTCCCGATGGATGCCTTCCAAAGTCATAGAATCAAGGAAAAATGTCCGGACTTTGTGTCTTTGGCTCATCACGGTCGACCGTCAAGGATTCGTCAGAAACACATGTCTCGCGAGTCGCGCGTCGCGTTCCTTCCGGTCGCGCGACCAACGTGATCGTCATATCTCTTTTGTCTTTCAGTCTGCCGCATACGCGCGCCACCACACTGCTCGCAACTTAATCCAGGGTACCAGCAGGACTTGCGTCTGCATCATCGTCTCTTTGCTGGCGCTAGGGGGCCATGGGCAACAACTATGTTTTTTCTACGCATCCGACATTTACACAGGGCCTCATCCTCGGCCAGCTGTCCATTCTTGTTCTACTGGCTCTGATACTCAAGTATCTCTTCCTTGATTCGACGCCGCGTGAAGCGAACGCGGGACCGTCCTATCAACCTCGTACAGACCGCGATGTCAAATCTGCACGCAAGGTGTATTCACGAGAAGCCGATGGAGACGCGGACACGAAACCTGCTCCGGAGTCAACGGAATGGTTCAATCTTGTACTCCAGCAGGTATGTGTGGCCTATGCTTTTGTTACGTAGCTGGGCTTATCGTTCGCACCAGGTGGTAGAAGCGTATCGGTCAAAGTTACGGAATGATTCTGTAGGACCCGAAGGAGACGAGATTTCGAGGAGACAGGTGGAGGAGTTTGTAAATAAGATGCGGCCCGCCGGTCTTTTCGTATGTCTTGTCCATACTACCCCTTCATCGGCTCTCGTGAATTCATGCCGTGACTTCGCCAGGACACAATCCAAGTACATTCCGTTGACCTCGGAATTTCAGCACCACGCCTGTCCAATGCTAGGACAAGGCGCGCGAAGACGCAACGACACGAGTCTGACTACGTACGCTCCGTTCATTGCTTCCAATGTCGCCTTTGGCTGAACTGTTTCTATAGCAAACGGAGTTTGACGTCACGTACACGGACACGATATCTGTATCCCTGTCCACTGCCTATCTCTTCAACTACCCGAAATCCTCGTTTGCGCGACTACCAGTGTCTTTAACCATATCCCTATCCTTGTTTTCATCGACGGTTCGTAGTGTCTGTATTTCGGCTCACTTATCGCTGATTGGTGTGCTTTAGATCGCTCTCGCGACGCCAAGCCCATCATGCCCTGCACCAGCCCTCACCATCAGTATACCTCCAACATTCACGCTCGATCTCGACATAAAATCTCTGCTAGGAAGCAGAGCCATCCTCGCTGACGTCCCAAAGCTGCACGAGCTCATCGAACATCAGGTCCGTCGGACACTTGCGCGGCGAGGGACGTGGAAGGTTGTGTTGCCGGGGTTGGCCAGTGTCATGGAGGTGAAAGAGGAGATCAAGAAGGAACAGGCGGACACGCCGAGTGACACGCCGGGCGTTTCATGACGGTCAGATTCGCCGGGGATAGAGGCGACTGGCCCTTTGTTATGATTGTATTTATCATGCGGACTCCCTTGGAACACAGTACGAGTTGTAATCCCAACTTACAATAAAATATCATCAGCTGTAATCATTACGCACATAGAAAATCCGCAGGATTGAAAGTTTCAAAACACACATCGCGAGCCCCGACCGAAGTGCTACTACATTCCACCTTGTACAATAACAGATGTGCACCGGGTGGTACGTCGCTTCCCGAGGCACGATCTAGGAGATCTAGGCCCGATCGCAACATATCGGCATCAGCCGAGTAGAGATGTCCGTCCAAACCTTTGCACACAATTTGCGCTCTCTCCGCTTGCACCGTCTCTAGCTTCTGCACAATGTCATCCTCTTCGTCGAACATCGTCTTCGATGACATCTTCACTATCGAAGACATCGACCGCGAGGGCAAAAAATTCGACCGAGGTGCGCGCCGACCGACCATCTTCACGTCTCCACTATTGATTCGCTCCGTACTGTAGTATCGCGGCTATATGCCCATTCAAAAAACTACGACATGGACTTGACACTGGACTACAATGTCGAACTCTTTCCCCTCGTGAAGGACCAGAGTATAGCGCTTGCCCTTGCTAGCTCTCTGGCGCGTGGAGGACAACCAGCAGGGGTGAATGGCGTGACAGACGGCGCCGCAGAGGAGGAGGACAAGGACAGGGACGTGTGGCGGCCGGATGGGAAGGGTCGACGAGGACTTGAGGAGGATTATGACTATGTGATGTATGGCAAGGTGTACCGGTTTGACTCTGGAACGGCAGAGATCGTGTACGTCCTCCTCGTTTCTCGTTCTTTGCTTCTCACTCATGGTCGATGCAGGACAGCGTATGCCTCATTTGGAGGACTCCTTATGTCTCTGACAGGGTCATTCCGTCATATGACCAGTATCGTTCTCGGTGACCCCATATATATCTTACTGCGCAAGTAATTTCGCCTACATTGTACCATCCTACCCATAAAATCACTGAAGGGCGTCGGGCTTTATTTTGCTGTGCAGCTAGTTGTATGACTTTCATCGACGAGGAAATACATCATAATACACCATTAATGATTTGGTTCACACTATGCTGAACTACAGTACATTCCTCAGAAAGCATGAGCAGAATCCGTGAAAAGCGACAGAAATCGAAGGACAATGATCACGTTTCCTCCTCAGGATCTCCGATACCACTTTGAAGGATGGCAAACATCGTCTCGGACTCTGGTAAGCACGGGGAATCGTAAATCTTGCAGACACGGGTATTTGCGCGGCCCTTCTTGAGTTGTAGACTAAGGCAGATCAAGCTTAGCCAGGTATGCGAAGCGAGTGGGCAAGAGCACGTACCGAGTGGTCGAGGCGTGAGCTAGAATATTGCCGCCAATCGGTTTCTTCTCGTTTGCTGCATACGGTCCTGCTGAAGCATCTGGGTTGGACATGACTTGGTTGCTGAAAACAACAGCGATTCCGAACTAGACCTGAGGTCAGTACGGAATATATGCTATCGGTTGGAAGACATACCTCATCAGCAAGTCTCTGCAAGTTACGCAAGAACTTCGAGAGGTGAGCTTGACGAGCTGCCAATTCTCCACGACCGATGTAATCGCTACGGAACAGTGCTGTCGCGGAGTCTACAATTAAAAGGCAGAACCTGGTAGAATATGAGCGTGCATATATTAAGATCTGCAAACATTTCTGTACCTGGACTCGGACATCAATGCACTCGCTGCAGTCAGCAGTTGGTGCTGATGATCAGCATTGTACGCGCGGGCATACGCCACATTGTCGAGGACTTCTTCTCCGTTGAGACCGTATCGTTCAGCAACAGCAAGTAATCGGACAGGGCGGAAGGTGCCTTCGGTATCGATGTAGAGACACTTGCCCTCACCACCTCCCATGCTGACAGGCAGCTGGCAAGTGACGGCAATGGTATGGCAGATCTGTGACTTTCCCGTTCTAAATTCACCAAAGAGCTCAGTGATAGAGCCAGTCTCGATCCCACCTGGGAATTCCTAAATAAACTACTGCTCGTGAAATCTCACGACGTGAAAGAGGGCGTACCACCGAGTAGGGTATCAAGGTTCTTAGACCCTGTTGTAATATGCACCAGCTCTGAGCGGCGCGCATGCACCTCTGTAGCACTTTGGAAACCAAGAGGGACGATTTTTTGCGCTAAATCGGGGGTATGAGGGCCTGCGGTTGCAACGACGTCGAGCGGGTTACTTACCTTCGGCCAATATCTTCTCCGCCTTCTGCTCCGAGATTCCCTTGATACTGATTAGGTTCTTCTTCGGGGTATATGCGACGGCCTCGACGGTATGAAAGCCTGCGTCGGCGAGTTTCTTGATGTCCTGAGCATGGATTCCAGCCTCTTGCAGTTTGTTGATAAGCAGGGGCCCGGAGATCTGGAAATCGTCTTCCTCTCCTTCCTCCTGAGGTCCTTGAGAGCCTTGAGTTGAGGGCGGCATTTATATGCGTGGAGCGGCGGGCTTGAGGGTGGCGGGATAGATGGCGACGCGAGGACTTGAGGATGAGTCGAAGAGTCGAAGGGCAAAGCAGGCACCGACGTGACCCTCGACGCGCACACGCTTCCTATCACGTGGACGTGTACAGCCTTATGCGGTATGTCGCCGCGGGCAAATCGGACCAAAAGCTTGAAATTGGGCTCTGCAACATATGCCGTCTGCGAGCACACACAGTAGCACACAGTCGACTCAGATAGCACGAGGGAGGATGTATTAGGAAGATATATGTCTATGTAATCAAGGAACTATGAGTTATCCGCCATGCCTCCTGGCAACTTGCTAAGTTTCTGCTGGAGCAACTCGACGGCTTCCATGTCCAGGACAACGTGCGGCCATTTGACAAGATCATAGACATTGAGCTCCTCGACGGTTATTGCCTCCACCCTATAAAGATTGCTCGTCGACCGGTCTAGACCAGAAGGAATCTCCTCGCGCCCTGTGACGAACAACGTCTTTCTCCACCCAAGCTCCTGCAGCCTCGCAGCCATATCCCTAGTCTTGACCCCAGGCCAGTCCAGACTCTGCACGACCTTCAACGCATTCTCCTTCAACCTTGCACTCAGCGCGACCCTCATGCCCATCTGAATCACCTTCCGCGGCAGTTTGGTTGCAAAGCTGCGCGGCTTGGGTCCGAACGCAACACCTCCACCGCGCAGCATAGGGCTTTGACCGTCACCAAGACGCGCCATACCGCTGCCCTTCTGGCGACGAATCTTCCGGCCAGAACCGCGGACTTCGGCACGCGTCTTCGTGTTCGCGGAACCTTGGCGCAGACCATCGAGGATGTGAACGACACAAGAGTGAAGAATGTCTCGGCGAATGGGATGCGCGAATACAGTGGGGTCCAATTCCACTTTTGGGGGAATCTCACTTGTGGAAGGGCGGATGAGGGAGGTCAAAGGGACGGATACTCGCCGTGTCATAGGCAGAGCTTCTGAAGGGTCAGAATCGGGCAAAACAACATGATGATATATAGCATACATTCTGTGATACCTTTCTCGCCGGTCGAAGGTAAAGATGCGAGTGCTGCAGCATCGGATGCGGATGCATGCTCGAAGCTAGCGGTCGCTAGTCTACGACACGAGAGCCTGGACGGCTTCAAACACTGTCAGTAAAGGTATACACAGAGGCCAAGAGTGATACTGACCTGTACAAATGCAGTTTTGATAGCAGACAGCATAACGGCGTGGTGTGTGCAGGTGCAGCACTTGGCTACTTGACACGGGAGCCTGCAATACCGAGTCGCGCGAGAGCGTTTGCAGAGAGGAAAGGATATTGGATTACGTAATGAGCGTGAGAATTTTCTTAGCTTTCCCACCGGGCTCATCGACGTCCTCCTCGTCAACACACCCGTCCGCCGCATCTAACGACCTCAAGAAGGGTGAGTCCTTGTCATTTTATGGTCCTGACAGTCTTTCGCAGGCCCGTTCAATGCTGGGTCGTCGAAATTCTGTCGAAATCTGCTCAGAGTTGCGTTGGATGGGCCTTGTCTACTTTGGATGACGCTTGGCCCGCTAGGCAAATCTCGAACCTATGCTCTTCAGCTTCCGGACTCTGCAATCCCTGAACTAACGCTCATTTTCTTCCAGCTTTTCCACGTCCAGGGCCGGCTCGTTTTTTTTTTAAATTTTACACAAAATGGCTTCAACAACAAAGGCCGTCCAGACTTTCGGCAAAAAGAAGGCACGTCGTCCCAAATACTCTTAAGCAAGGCGACTAACCAGCCTTTCCTACAGACTGCCACGGCGGTCGCACACGCTCGTGAGGGCAAGGGCCTCATCCGCATCAACGGCTCGCCCATCACCCTCGTCCAGCCCGAGATCTTGCGCTTCAAGGTCTACGAGTCCATCCTCGTCGCCGGCGAGGACTCGTTTGCCAGCATCGACATCCGCGTCCGCGTGAAGGGTGGTGGACACACCTCGCAGGTCTACGCTATCCGCCAGGCCATCGCCAAGGCTGTCGTCGCATACTACGCGAAGTTCGTCGACGCGTACAGCGCAATCGAGCTGAAGAAGAAGCTGGTCGCATATGACAGGACGCTCCTTATCGCTGACCCCAGACGGATGGAGCCGAAGAAGTTCGGTGGTGCTGGTGCCCGTGCTCGCAGGCAGAAGAGGTATGTGACACTTGCTATGCGTTGTGTGCAGATAGCTCATTTTGGCCTCCAGTTACCGGTGAAGGGTTGTGCTACTGTATCTCTTGGCTCCTCATGTGTTATTCCTTTCTCGCATATGCAGCATGCTCATGTCTATCACACACCACAATGCATTATTGGGTTTTGCTGTGATTCAGACCCAAACATATATTGAGCTTGAAATATGCGATCATAGGCATAATGTAAGGCATAAGGTAAGGACTATAATGGGTTGTGTGTCATGATACGTCAATGCGCTGAGTGCAGATAAGATATAAGAGATCTCAAAAGCAGGAAGTCTAAGGGAAGGTGGTTGATAACGCGTTATGCCCTCCTAACCCGTTTGGCAAACACCATCTCCTCTTCGTCGCGGTATTTTCTTTTCCGACCCTCTTGTACAGGCCCCTTCCCTCCCGGCACACTTTCGCGCAGTACTGTGGGGCGAGTCGGAAGAACTGCAGAAAGTAGACTGTTCTTCACGAATTCGGAGACACGCCGGAACATGTCCTCCGAGACGCGGTAGGCCGTTCCCACAAAGTCTCGATCGACGAGGATAACGGAGCTGGGCTGCAGACGGGAAGGTCGGCTGTCGCGTTCCTCGGACTGTTTGAGGCAACTGGCCGGGGAATCTGTGGTCGATGCATCCTCCGAAGGATATCGGGTGATATCAAACGTTAATCCAGGCAGCGAGTCGTCGTCACCATCTTCATCTTCGTCATCTGCATCCCCGAAGTTCCGCTCCCCGTGCTCGCGATCATCCTGTGGATCCCCACCGCCCTCGGACGAGCCACATACCGAAAAATTGGACGGCACATCGGAATGCTCTTCGTCACTGCCATATGGGCTTGCGATAACAGCGGTGTCGACAATGGCATCGACTGGTGGGGTCTTGGCGCTTGGACTGGACGCCGCATCAGAGTCGCTGGGATCCGAGCACGCTGCGTAAGCCAATGGCGGCGAGCCATATGCTGCAAGAGGGAACGGGCGAGAGATGTCTGTGCTATAAAGTCCCGACGATGTTGATGACGATGATGCAATGAACTGATTAACTGTGGAGGGGCAGGCAGTCCCCGTGCTCGGTCTCTTCGGTCTGACTCGCCGTCTGACATGTTTGAGAACGTCCTCGTCGTCTTCCTGATCGCGGCGACGCTTGTGTGGCCCACGGAATGGGATCGTTACAACAGGAGGTGAGCCGCTGGCACAGTGCTCTGTCGGTGAAGGTGACGGGGGATGCGGTGAAGAAGGTGGTAAGATGGTTGCCCTCAGCGTAGTTGCTAAGGCTGCACTACTCGGTGTGAATGAGTCATCCTTCTGCGGTGTGTGGTTCAGCAACCAAGTTATTGGCCAACTGGGACTGCCGGGGAGGGACGGAACCGGTGATATCGAAGGCGCAGGGGAACGTGGACACAATTGGGACGAGAGGGAAGTTAGAGTCCTCAACATATGTCGCACGTAGATGTGTTCTGCTTCGGGAAGATTTTCGGTACGATGATAAGCAGGTGCAGATGTGCCATCGTCCGTGGAATGAGCAACCCAGTCGAGGTCTGCAATCTTGAATCGTTTCGCACCCCGCTCGTTACACTCCTCTACATGAGCCTCCCAAGCGTGTAGCGTATCCTTAGGAATGAAGAACTATGGATTAATGCAGTCAGTATGACTACAACGTGAGACCCGACTTCGATGGAACGCACCGGCTCGTCCGACTTCAAATCCGAAGAGTATGCTTTGATTGTCACTGCGGACCTGGTGCAGCCCCATTCCTTCTCCCGAGCACCCTCGTAGTCAAGCAGAAATTTGACGTGCCGAATTTCGAAGGCGCGGTCACACGGCTGGAAGTCCCTGATCCCTAAGAACCGAAATTGCTCGTCCATCCTTCCGGCCTTCTGAGATGCCTGCGTAAAATCAATGATTTTGACCCTACCATCATTGTCTATCATGCGAAGTCAAGCAGGGACTTGGATAGTCAAAAATTTTACGTACCGATAAGGATGTTTTGAAGGGAGACCGAACCATGAAGGGTACCATGGGCATGTATGATCGCATAGGCATCGATTATGGACTGCTTTTGTTGCTCTGACAGGCGGGCCTCTGCTGTGAACCAGCCGCGGAGACTCGGTGGTTCTACTGCAAGTACGAAATGTCCACAAGATGACTGGTGAACACCGATCAAACTCGAGACGCAAGAGCCTTGCAGAGGACGGAGCAATCGTGGGTGTGAATAAAAATATAACTCGAGGATAGTTAGCACATGAGGACCATTTTGTGCGCTGCGATGCCCTTACTTCCGTCAGAAAGTCTTGCCAATTTTCCACTCTGTAGGCGGCGTTGTCAGGATTATGTCCTGCATATTAAGCACTGTAACTCACTTTACGGCGAGATAGGTGATATGTTGATCACCCAGGACACCTTTAAACATGAGGTCATCTTTCGGTATGTCATCTGAAACTCGCTGGTCAGTTTCACTTACATATGAATCGTGGTACACGACGTACTGCAAAACAGGCGGATTTCCTCCGGATTTACTATCTTGCTCCCGTAAGTCGAGCCATATCGGCCATGTGGCCTGTATGAGAACTGGAGTGGAAGCAAGATGGGACCATGGAAGGCATCTTCGGAATGGTCGTAAACATGGGAAGACATCCAAGGCAAGTCTGAAGATAGGAACCGTCAAGAACTTTGCAGGTCCAGGTCGACAGAAGCAAAGGCGTTGTTTGCCCGGCAGTGGATGAGAGGGCGACGTAGCTGTTGGTGAAGAGACGACACATCGCCACGGATGGTCATATATCGTCGTTCAACACGCCTCTGAACGCGGGAATCCTAATGAAAGGTAGTTACGATGCATTTCGCCTTATTGTGTCGCGGTGGAAGCACATCTGTGGAATGACGGGCTCGGTGCTCAAGACAATAAGTCTGGGAGATTGATGGGGCCCAGTCTGTCAGGACTCAGCAAACAAAGAAGCAGACATGGGGACTTACGACTAATATATCTCAGGAAGCATTGCCGTTTATTAAAGACAGCTGAGCTATAGGTTTTCGTTTCAATGCAGAGTCCAGTCTAGGATTCAGAGTGACGCTTTTGGCTGTCCTCTGTAATAATCCGGATCCAACTCCAACATGGGGTGTCTTCGCGGCAACAAGCTAGTTGCGCTCGGAGTACTTACCCCAGACATCAGGCCAGACTCAATATAAGTTTTTGAAGATGCTTAGATTGCATAGCGGCAGGCTACTGTGAACGACGTGGCGGACCGGAGGCAATTGCCCGCCGCTGCCTTTTACGCATTTTGTGGCACGTCGTGTAGGCGTTCTGACAAGTGAACATCAAGACACTATCCGTGCCTCTCAGCCATCAGTCATGGCTACCGCTCCTTTACGAACGGCCTTGAACACGACAACCATGCCCAATCTCTTCGTTGATTCAAATCATCAGCCATTCAATGTTTTCGTGGACGCATCTGGTGTGCAGAGGAGACCCAAGCTGATCAGGACGCTGCGTGTATGTTTCCCTTCCGCTAGCCACTTATTAGTCATTTCGCCTCTGAATCCCGGCTCGTATCCCATAGAATTCAGGTGCCAAGGTATGTCTCATCGGCGAAGCCAGGATACTTCTCGTCGACCCAGAGTCGACATCAGGCAAGAACTACATTCGCGATTGGGCCAACGATGCGAACAAGATCGTTTTGACTGCATCATGGGTTCAAAAATGCCTAGATAAAGGTCGTGCCCTGCTTGACGCGGATAACTGGGGGGGATGCGTTGCTGAGGATGATGGCCAGCCTATCATGAGTGACGGAGACCAGGACGAGGAAGCTGAGGCTGGAGCTGAACCAGAGCCTGAAGAGTGAGTGATACTCCTGGCTGACGCGGACGAGACTCATCCGTTTTCGTAAGAACTCCATTGCCTACGCCTCGACCGACACCCGCTGGGATGAGCAATGGAGTCCAGAAGCGACACTCACGACCTTCCCTCTCCCAACCGGCAGGGTCTGAGGCGAGACCTCGCTCATCGCATCCTCCAAGTTTCTCTCAAGGGAGTTTCCGTCAACCAGAAGTCAACTATACACCGACAGCCTCTGGATCGAATACAGCATCTCAAATGCCCATGCAACTCCAAGGGGCTTCTTTCACGCAGAATGCTCCACCACCGCAGATGCAACTTCAGATGCAGCCGCAGCTTCAGCAGCAGCTCATGCCACATGCGAACATGATGTCTATGCTGCCGTACCTTTATCCTAATCTCCCCAATCTCATGCAATATCCAACTCAGAACCCACTTCCCGTTCTTACCACACTAGTCGAAACGGCAATTGCAGTTTCCCGGAATAACGGCCTCGATGCTACACTCCTCCAAGCTGCACTTACATCCCTCCCTATGTATCAGTCTCAGGCTCCGCAGACGCCCACGCAACAACCGGGAGGACAGCAAGTCGGACAAAATTTCTTTCCTGCAGCGTCAGGCCATCCACTAAATGGAGCCGCGGATTTAGCGCAGAGTCCCAACCGTGCATCACCGACCACTCCCGAGGAACCGATATCCCGCCCTCCAAAACGCAAGTCTCATCTCTCTAGTGGCAACGATCCTCAGTCGTCACAGTCCGCGAAAATGAGGCTCAGAAAGGTGGCGGCGAGTTCAATGGCTGGGACGTCTTTGCGTCCCCGTTCGTCTCAAGCTGCTGCAACCCCGTCCAGGTCTCAAGTGGTTGCAACAGCTTCTAGGCCACCTTCTGTGAATTTTCTCACGCAACCACCACTATCGCAAGGGAGACATCGGGAAAGGAGTGGTGGGGTCTTTGCCAACCCGCCTCAGCCTTTCTTCGTGCAGATTGATATCCGCAACCGAAGGGATATTGTGCAAGCGATCAAAGTCCGTCTCAAACCTATGTCTCGTTAAGTAGCTAACTGACTGCTTATATAGAGGAACGGAGGAACACTTTCGTTTGAGATATCTCAATCTAATTATGCTGTCCTCAACCCGCGCTCGACGACATTCAAGGACTTGGCTTCTGATGCGAGACGGTTTGAGGTACCGATTGTACAGCCGGCATTTGTGGATGCATCTGTTGCGCATGGCGAACTAGTGGACCCGGAACCCTATATCCTCGAAGCGCCTGTGCCTCCAAAGAAGCAAACCAAAAAGAAGGCTCGACGTAGCCCCCCTATTGATCCTATCGATAGCTTTAGCCACCTCGAAGTGCCAAAGCAAGAACCATCTGTAGAGGGCTCAAGCCGATCAGGGACTCCGGATGTTCCACCCAATCGAGAACAACTGATGTCGGGCAAATTTGCGTTCACGGAAGAGGAATGGGATTTCTGTTGGCAATACGCGCGCCGCCTCCTGGAACATGATCCAGATATCTCTTCGTCTGTACTCGGGCAAAAGGTACATGAGAAGGTAGGCGCTTTCTGCTTGCGATCATCGGTTGCATTCTGAGATTGCTTCCCAGCTTCCGCACCACTCTCTTTTGTCGTGGCAGTCCTCCATCCACAAACGCAAGCATCTGCTCAACGAAATACGAGAAGAAGTTCTAGCTTCTCGAGGCGACCCAGTGGATGACAGCGCTGGCCCGTCGGCACAGGAGCAAGAGAACCGCGAAGATATCGAAGAACTTGATGACGCAGACTCGACGAAGGTGGACTGCGCTGAATTGCGGGCACCGTCAGACGTTCTCGATGAAGCCTCGGCAATGGCAACACTTGTCACGAATGCGACAGACGACCAGTTTCGCGAAGATTTCGAAACTATTGTCTCTCTGATTTTCACTGCAGATTGGGAGGGTGTGCCAGACACCGAAATCTGGGCTCGTATGGCCGCAGAGGTACTGTCTTTTTATCTATGGGGAGTACGAAGTAAATTGACTGTCCTGCTTACGCCCAGCGATCCTGTCGGAGTGCGCCCGATTGGGACCAGTTCTTGGACGAGCACCATGAAGCTGTCACATCTGAAGTAGAACGGAGGTCTCTCGAGGCCGCTCAAACGCAAGCCGCTGCAGAAGCACAAAGAAACGCCCAGGGTGTAGCTTGAATGCAAGCAAATAATCGGGCGAAGCTTGTCTCGTCAGTTCGCCAGTTTATTTTATCGCGGCTCATATATGGGATTTTATTGGCCTTAACTACCCATCGCCCGTTGATTACGTTGTACCGTCCTATTGAATACACAGGTTTCTCACCCAAAAAGGTTTCTGAACGTGTCCAGTTGTGGGAAGCAGAAGGCATACAACCCGCATGTTGTATTCAGTAGCATTCTAGTAAGATACGTCTACTCAGAAGGGGTTGGAGGCTGCTTGAAAAAGCGTTGCCGCCTCTCCTCGAATGAAAGATTGGCCGTATCTCCCTGGAGAGTCTGTCCACCGTAGTCAAACGTCCCGACAACTGCTCCGAGCACTGCGCACGACGCGACTGCTACAGGCAACGAGCGCGCTGGAGACACAGGTCAGAAACGAGGGTAGACCTGACGTGGGTTGGCCACGCACCTCTCAGTCCTGCGAGAAATCCGGCAGCGCAGCCTCCTGCAACACCGTTCAATGCGTCTTCCTTCTCTCGTTGGTTGGCGACAATGGCTTCGGTCGCGGCGTAGGTTGCGCCCATGGCGGCTGGTCGAGACGGCGACGGGTATGCGTGAGCTACAGAAGCACGGACAACAAGGAGAACTCACCAAAGAACCCGATAGTACCACCAGTTCTCGTGAGGAAGCCAGATGCGCCGTGCGTATGTGTACCCAGCGCGTTTTGCACGGCACTGGCGAAGGCGCCGATGATGCCAGCCTGCAGACCAGCTTGGGCAGCAACACGTGTTGTGGGCTTTGCTTCGAAGGGGAAGGGTGCCGTGGGGTTTGGCACCCCGTTCGAGGGGGAGGAGGACATGAAGGCGGCGAGATGGAGTAGAGACAAGAAGTAGCGCTTGTGACGGGGAAGCACCTAGGCGAATCGGGCGGCTCGGGAAAGTCAACGTCGCGCGTCGCGCGGTGGCAGCGATGTTATCGCTCTCTCGCAGACTCTCATCACCGTTGTAACTCGTATTTCAGGGCACGGTTGTATAGCCCTAACATGTCGGACACCATCAATACTCCGTGGTACGCACTGCACGACAAGTCGCACCCTTTTCGTCTCGCTCGACAAGTCAATGTAGGCCCTTCCTCATTGGCTAATCTAGATCCTACCTCACAGATATTGCCAGGTGGGAGCACCACTTTTCTGTGCTTCTTTGTTTCCATGGGACATGGACTCTTTGAAGACCCTTTGGGGTGGCCAGCTTTATGATGCAGAGAATCCTGATCCTGAGTGGAAGTCCATGATCTTGAACTGGTCAGGCATGATTGCACTAGGTGGTATAGATACTGTCTACATTATTTGTGGCATTGGCACCAAGCGTAAACCTTTGTGTATCCATATACCTCAAAAAGTCAGTTCTATTTATTGTTCTATTCAGATGAGAATTTCAACTTTTTTGAATTAGAATCATGTGCAGGGCAGAGACAGAGATGAAAACATAAGATCCATTTGTTGGGCCTTCAGCACCAGAGACAAGTTTCAGCCCCTTCTGCTTTTCTCATGCAATCGCCTTCTGTACATCTACAATCTGAAGAGAATGGAGCTTGTAGGCAACCTGAGTGGACATGGAAAGGTATGTTGTGCATAACTTTAATTTTGTTGCTCTGCTAAAAGATATTTTTAGCCCATAACATCTATAACAGGACACCCTAGTCATCCTCAAATTATCTGCACAACCTCACATGATTGCACAAGTCGGATTCATGATCTTGGCCTGACTCATACTGAACAGCCAAACAACCCACCTTGGATGCCCCATGCAGCCCCAAGTAAGGCAGGTGCTGCTCATGGTCTTCATACAACAGAGTCAGAGGGCCTGGGCATTGGTCAATGTGTTGCCATACTTGTTGGTGGAAGGAGTGGAGGTCATCAAGGTGCTGTCTTCAATGCTGCTTTTCATCCTTTTTTGCCTTTAATTGCAACATGTGGGGTATGTATGAGCTCTTATGCATACTCATTAATGTCTAATTTTCTATTTATACAGATGGACCGATTTGTTAAGATCTGGAGACTTCCAGCATTGGAGGGTGGCAAAATTGGACGTGAAGATAAGCCACTTTTCAGTAGCTCAGCAATTCATGATGCTCGAGTGCTCTCAGTTGCTTGGTATTCATTTTGTTTCTCACTCAATTTTTAGTTGAACCATTAATCACTTTTTGTTGTAGGGTGGCTCAAGATATCCTTGTCAGCCATAGTGCACCTGCAATTATGTATTGCAATGATGCCTCTAGGAGCAGTGAAACATATACAGAAGCTGGTACTTTGCAGATTTGGCAATGGCTAAGCCTTGATAGATTTTTCCCACCAAATCAAAAATTTCAAAAAGTACTTAGAGGATGTGCATCTGTGAGTTCTTATGTGGTATCTTTCTCTATTAGCACTGATTTCAATTTGTTTTAGGATTATCAAGAAAGCTGTAAGTATTATATTCCAATCAAACATAGACTAAGAAATAATTTAAAAATCCACCTTAGCATCTTTCAAGATAATATCTCAGCTATCTTTGCCTCATCCACCATCTTCCTTGCACTGCAAAGTATACCTCAATGATGCTCATGATATGCTCATGCTATTTCCATTGGATGACAAAATCCATATGAAACATATATGGCATCTAAAAGCAAGACCTTCTCCTCCATTCCCCATCAATGAGGAGGAAGAACTTGTTGAGGCAACAAAGCTGATGCAACTCAAAACCATTCAAGATGAAGAAACCTTTGGTGAATGGCAGGCAGGAGATGGTTGGGAGTTGAGCATTAGAAAGGGAAAAAGAGCTGCAGGAAACAAACCAGATCACACTATACAAGCCATAGAAATGGGGGTAGAAGGAAGGCTTATTGTAGCTGTGGACCAGCAGACACTCTGGATATGGGAGCTCAAAGCTTAGTTTAGCCTCTCAAGCAATCATACTATCATATGAACATGAACAAATAATAGACAGCATTGGGCAATACAGAAGATGTTGCAAAGCCATACTTCATCAAGAAACTCATCAGCATAAGCTTATATCACACAACAGATAAGACCTGTTCCCAACTCCCATTGCCAAAGTAAATTTCACAAAGAAGCTCAACGAAGGACAAGCAACGCGAATCAACGCGTCAAACTAACAAAGGTAAAAAAAAAGTCTGCTTCAACTCGACACAACCTGGATATATATCACCCATCCACAACTCCGTCCAGAACACCGACGCGTCGCATACCGCAATGAGATCCACTGTCTAGAAACGAAGAAAAATTAGAAGCATAAATGACAATCAGATACCAGAACATACCTAGTACGGAGTGATGTTGCCATTCTCCGCCTTGGTCGCAACCTCGGCCGGTACAGTATTGATGTCCTCCGCACGCTTGTACGGCGTGATGTTCATGTTCTCAGCTTTCGTTGGGACCTCGGCGGGGACAGTGTTGATGTCGTCAGCAGCGCGCTTGTAAGGGGTGATGTTCATGTTCTCCGCCTTTGTTGGGACCTCAGCAGGGACAGTGTTGATGTCATCGGCGGCGCGCTTGCTGTACGGAACGATGTTCATGTTCTCCGCCTTGGTTGCGACCTCGGCGGGAACAGTGTTGATGTCATCGGCTGCGCGCTTGTACGGAGTGATGTTGCCGTTCTCCGCCTTGGTCGCAACCTCGGCCGGTACAGTGTTGATGTCCTCCGCACGCTTGTACGGCGTGATGTTCATGTTTTCGGCCTTCGTCGGGACCTCAGCGGGGACAGTGTTAATGTCATCAGCGGCACGCTTGTAGGGAACGATGTTCCCGTTCTCTGCTTTGGTCGGGACCTCAGCAGGCACGGTGTTGACATCGGCACCGGCGCGCTTGTAAGGCGTGATGTTCATGTTCTCAGCCTTGGTCGGAACCTCGGCGGGCACGGTGTTAATGTCTCCCTGACGCCTGACGTAGGCAGGGATAACATCAAGAGGCGCAACCTCGCGCTGATGAACAGCCGCATGCTAGGACGCGCTAAGATTAGAAGATGGTATGAATATATACATGCGTGCTTACCCCGAGACGAGCCCTCATGGGCGCAGCAGCAACCTGGCTGACAGCAATAACGGCCAAGGCCGCGAAAATGGAGAGGCGCGAGAAGAACATGGTGAACGTCGAAAATGAAGTCGGATTGGTAGTGCCGATCTACGCAGTAGAAGAAAGCTTGAAAGACGGAAGGGACGCGCTGCGACCTAAAATGAACGGCGAAATAGCTGGTAAAACAGCTATCAGCATGGGCTCAACAATAGATGACGGACTGAATACTCACGAGAAGGGAGAGAAAGGCAGAAGATGGGGAAAGGGTGAGCTGAAAGGCGAGCTCAAGTGTTAAGAGCGACGCAGCGCACTGGCAACTGCTTAGTCAGCTAAGATCGTTACCACGGAGATCCAGGGCGTGTGTATTTCCCACATCATTTTGGGCTTTCTGCATCGCGATTGGCTCAGGCGGTCCATTGCCTGCTGCCCTCCATGTCTGACCCTCGGTTTGCTCGGTTCAAAACAGATCCTCGCTTTCGACGCCCTAAGAAGCACCAGTCGAAAGTAGTCGTCGACGATCGCTTCAAGAGCATCTTTGAGGAGGGCGACAAGAAGGGCAAGAAGGGCAAGACAGGTATGTCCACAGCTTGTGATCTATTCGTCTGATGCACATTCCCTCGTGCAGCGAAGCGCGTGGACAAGTATGGCCGCGCAGTATCCGATACCCACGAGAAAGACAACCTCCGGCGGTTTTACCGCCTTGAAGGCGAGGATGAGGATGAGGCGGTGAAGCCAGGTCCTGATTATGCTCGCGGTGCGGTATTGCTCGAGTCCTCGGACGAGGAGGAAGATCAAAAGGAGGCCGACGATGATAGCGATGCTGGAGATGTTGTCACACTCGGGGGAGACAAATCAAAGCCTATACAGGTCCCTGAACTCGACTCGGACCCGGAGATCGACTTGGACGAAGACAACTTCGAGGACCTTGATGCTCAAGCTGCCGCTTACTCGAAAAATGCAGACGAGGAAGATGCGGACGAAGGATCTCGCACGCGCAGGCTGGCCGTGGTCAATCTCGACTGGGATCATGTTCGTGCGATACATCTCTATAAAATATTTTCATCCGTTCTTTCCCCATCTGCATCCGCCTCTGCGTCCTCAATGCGGGGCGGCCGTTCTCGCCCCACCGTACGCGGTAAAGTCATCAGTGTGCGCGTCTATCCCAGCCAATTCGGCAAGGAGAGAATGGAGAGAGAAGAAAGAGAAGGCCCCGCCATCGAGCGGTTCAAGAAGGTTGAGGAAGAGGAGGATGTTAATGAGACCAACATCTACACGACAGGAGATGCAGATGAATACGACGAGGATGCGTTGAGGACATATCAGCTTGAACGTCTTCGGTATGTGTAGGTAACGTAATTCGGAGGAGCTCGCTGACGGCCTGCTTGTCTAGATATTACTACGCCATTGTAACGTGCGATTCTACAGAAACTGCATCTTATCTGCATTCCGAACTGCAAGGTACGGAGCTGGAGCGTTCAGCGAACTTGTTCGACCTCAGTTTCGTTCCGAATGATATGACATTCGATGAAGAACCACGGTGCGTTGCATGACACATGCGCAAGCAAGGCGTACTCATCCGCTTATCTCCAGAGACGAAGCCATTGAAGCACACCTCAATGATGACTATAAAGGCCTCGATTTCGTCACAGATGTATGTGCATACTACTTCAAACCATAGTCTGCTATGTGCTCATCGCTGTATTGCCGGGCAGGTACTGCGACACTCCAAAGTGAAGCTCACGTGGGATCAGGACGACCCTGAACGAGACCGAATCACACGACGCAAGATGACGAAGAAGGAGATGGAAGAGAACGATTTCCGCGCGTACATCGCGTCGTCCACCGAGTCTGAGTCGGAGACTGAGGAGGTTGGCGGAAAGCCCAAGAAGGCCATGAAGCGCGATCAGCTGCGTGCATTGCTTTTGGCCGGCGGAGGGGACGCCATGCCCGAGGGCTGGGGCAGAGGAGACGATGAGGAGGGAGGTGATGTCGACATGGAGGTCACGTTCATGCCTGCGCTGAGCGGAGGGAAAGTGGATGAGGAGACGACGCTTGAGAAGTATCAACGGAAGATCAAGGACAAGCGGAAGAAGCGGAAAGAGGAGCTCAAAGGGAAGGACAAGGAGCCTGAGGAACCCGCAGAGGCCAAGGACGAGTTCTTTAGGAACAGCGACAGCGAGGGAGGCACTGGCGAGGAGAAGGTCGCGCCGAAGGTACGGTCAAAGAAGGGCAAGAACAAGCAGGCCGATGAACCATCTTCACGAGTGCCTTCGACAAAGGAGGAGCTTGAGCTCCTCGTCGCGGCAGATACTGCTGAGACAGAGCCTAAGCACTTCAACATGAAAGCGGTTCTCAAGGCGGAGAAGGGCAAGAAGAAGGCGAAGCGGGGCAAGAAGGCCAAAGGTGATGACGGTGGAGAGAATGAGTTGCAGCAGGACTTTGCCATCAACGTGAAGGACACGCGTTTCCAGGCCCTTCATGAAGACTACAACTTCGCTATTGATCCTAGTAATCCTCAGTACGTCGTACACGTGTCTCTGCTTTTGCTCTCATCGACTGACGTCCTTGAACAGTTTCAAGAAAACGAAGGGGATGTCGGCGCTCTTGGATGAGCGATCAAAACGAAAGCGTCAAACGCACGATGATCATGAGATGACCGACGAGCGACAGACACCAAGCGCTACGGCGGGGCAGAGTCTTGCAGACTTGGTGGAGAGCGTGAAGCGAAAGAGTCACGCTCCTGAGGCCTCCATCGGGAAGCGCAGAAAAGTATAGTACTATTTCATTAATATTACTAAATGCTGAGCCATCATACCGTCGCTGCAATGATATAGCTTCCTTCAAACGGAGAGAGGAGTCACCACGAGTCGCGCTATGCTATGCGCAAGAGAAGGCTTGACACATGATATGAGGATACAGTCACCGCAGAAGATACATGGAAGTGAATACGACTTGATACACGACTGACAGATTACCGATAGATTGAAATTACATTTTATGAAATCTTCGCATTTGAGAAATCCAGCTCAGGATGAGCGTCCTGGAACTTCTTCAAGGCCTAGAAAAGGAGGTTAGATGGATTATATCGACTGTTTCGGACGGACGAAGCCAACCTCCTGCTTCTTCAGCTCGTCTGAGGTGGGCTTTCCCATTTGCTATTGACGCAATAAGATTCTGAATGGAGACGCCATTACAGACAACTCACCTTCTGTTGGTTGTCGAACTAGACCGAATGCTTTAGCAGTCGGACACTTCTGTAAAACGAAGCAAGCGTACCATCATTTTCTCCACCATTCCTCTACAAGACAATGTCATAAATAGAGAACATAAGGAACAGAAAGCGTGCCTACCTGGTCTCACCGTCGAGGTCGCTCAGCTTGCTATTTTCTGGCGTGATCTTTTTTGTGTCGATCTTGGGATGATGGGTAAGGACGTTCTCCCACCACTGCATCTTGTTGACCTTCTCAAGGTGGATATCGACGAACTGTTGATCCTCTGTGACAAATATAAGAAGAGCATCATAGAGGGGAGGCAGAAAACGAACCGAGGGTCCAAGTGCTGTCTTCGAGCTTGATATCTTTGCAAAGCTCGCCCGCCATGATGGGCTCTTTGCCTTTCAGCCCAACGCTCAGCTTCTTCTTTTGAAGAACGACAGTGAGATCCCGGGCCCGCGTTCCCTTGGGCACAGGGACCCTGACGTCTACTTCATGGAGCTCCTGCTTCCAGGTATAGGGGAGTGCTACATGGATACTTGTATTGATGTACGCGCGAGCGACTGGCATAAGGAGCAACTTACCTGCTTGTTCCGCTTGTTCTCGGGCCCGATCCTCCTTGTCGCGCACTTCCCTCTGCTCTGGCGTGAGCTTGTCATAGTCGTCTTCAATGGCGGCCATGGGTGAAAGAGACAGATGCAAGCGAACAGTAAGCGAAGTGGAGAGTGCGCGTCAATCGACAAGGGGAAGCGTGGGAGAGCGCACGTGGGCGCGGGTGGTGGCGGTGCGCCGGCCAAAGGTGTTTGCGCGTGTGTTTTGCGAGGAACACTCCGCCTCGATTCACTCGACCTCCTGCCTGCTCTGTTTTGTCTCTGTTTTGTTGTATATTTCTCTGCAAACACAGCGTGGTTGATATAGTGGTATGCAATGTCGGCCGCAGACCCCTGGGCCGACTTTGAGGTGCGCACCTCTCCAGCTCTCAGCCTGTATGAGGTTATCAATCACTCGGGCGCGGGGCTAGACTTTGAAGGCCAGCGTCAGGCATAACACCGTAGCGCGCCTTCAACAGATAATCATCGGCATCAACGAGACCTGCACGTCTATGCTCAGCAAGTCGGGCAAGAAGCAAGAGCTTATCGACCGAATTATCCACATTATAACGGACTGGAAGATGGCCAATAACGTGGAAAAATGGAATAAGGCGCGGGCGGTCTTCTACCAGGTGCGGAACTCCGGCATGTAAGTCCCGATTCTCTGGTTCTCGAAGACATGCGGTCTGTGGCAACTCCATGCATTGTCCTCCTCCACACCCATCCTATATTAGACGATGCACCGTTTCAATAAACTTGCTTACACTTACGACCATCTCCTTAGGTACTCTTCGAGCGCGAGCACCGGTGTCGCGGCATTTGGCCCCTCAACTTATCCTTCCGTTGCCCAGACCAAGCCATACATGGGAGCAACGGTCGCGAGCAGCAACGTTCCCCGCTATGATCCCTTTACCAGCCCTCGAAAACCTCCTCTTCCCTCTAGCTCCGCCATTCCTGCACCCAAGCACAGTAAGCAATTCACTTGGTCCGACCCTTAGGAGTGTGGCCCTCATTCGTGGCCACAGCTATCCGCTTCAAGCCATCGCCATTCTACAACGTAGTTGAGATGGTGTCCAACTTAGTTGAATGTCCAGGTAATTATTCGCGTTTGGCGGGATGCGTCTCCATGCTCATTTGAGGTGATCGTTCCTCATCAGAGTCGACAAGTGCCACCGACCGGCGTCAGTCTAGCCTTGCGTTCACTTTGACCCCGGAGCACCACAAGCTACTTTGCGTCGCCGGGTACGCCACATTTTCGCATAACTTATCGCGAGCGATGCATTCTGATACAGACCAGTTGCCGACACCAACTGCGACTATACTGCACATCGTCGTCATACTATGCGCTCGGACGCACGAACACGAATCTCTGCCCTATCGAATTCCCTCCGACTTGCGAAGTCCGCATAAATGGGCTGCAGATTAGCGCGAACATGAAGGGCCTGAAGAAGAAGCCTGGCACGGCCCCTCCAGCCGATCTCAGCCGATTCTATCGCAACATTGGACAGAATCGACTGGAGATGGTCTACGTGAACAGCCAAGCCCCCCAGGGTCAGCCACCTCCACCTCCGAAGGTAATCACAACTCCGGAACAGCCACATCAATGATCTGATCTGACCTCCCTTTACAGAAATATTACATGGCCGTCATGCTTGTCGAAGTAACGACCACCGAAGAACTCGTTGAGACGCTGAAGAAAGGGAAATTTAGAAGCAGTGCTGACATCGTCGCAAACAGTACGTCACCTTCATGATTCTTGCTCGCTTATCTAACTTCTCTCATTCTCATCTAGTGAAAGCAAGTATTTCAGACGACGATGACATCATTGCTGGACCGCAAACAATGTCATTGAAATGTCCTGTATGTAATTTTGACGACGTTCGTCTTCTAGTTGTGTTGACGCCTTTCCAGTTGAGCTATATGCGTATCGTAACCCCTTGTCGATCCGTTCACTGCGTGCATCCATCGTGCTTCGATGCGACGTCATGGCTATCCATTAACGAACAAACGACCACATGGATGTGCCCAATATGCGAAAAAGTCATAACCTATGATGAATTGATCGTTGATGGGTCGGGCATCATTTTGTTGTTATCTATCTGCAAGCATTGACAAGTTTCCTTAGGTATTTTGAGGAGATACTAAAAGCGACCCCCGACAGCGTAGAGGATGTCGTGGTTGAAGTGGACGGCGAGTGGCATACCTCCGACAACAAATATGGCTCTGCAAATTGGAAGGCAAGCCACGTCACGGCGCCGCCAACTACAGTATCCCCGTCGCGCAGTCCGTCGAGAGCTCTCGCCGCCAATGGTTCGGCGGGGCCAAAAGCTGATGTCGAAGTCTTCGAATTGGATTCGGACGATGATGACGAAGGCCGGGTAAACAGGGAGCTGTCACCCTCGTGGCGTGCTCGGTCGTCAATGGCATCTCAGCCGCCCGACTCACAGGTCATTGATTTGACTGGCGACTCGGACGATGAAGAGCCGGTGCCTGTCAGACCGACGAAGCGGAAGGCAGTTGAAGATGTGCCGTCGCCTACGGAGCAAATTTGGAAGAAGTCGCGTGTGGACCCGCCGCCGTCTACGGTGATGAGGAGCTTCAATGGTAATGTCAACAATTCTGCCTCCGCGTCGTCCCCCAGTGGTAGTAATATTGGCGCAAGACCGTCTCATTTGAACGGTGTACCTTCTCAGCTCTCGCCATCCAACACGCCGCAACCCCCATCGACATATCCTAATGTATCGTTTATGCCGCCATACGTCATGCCCTATTATTCGACACCGAACTCTACACTACCGTCCCGCGAGATGACCGACGCATTCAATCGCGCATACCTCGACCGTACACGGTGGCATTCATAGCAAAGCATGGCTATTGCTCGGCAGATGGCTCCATACTACTTCTTTCGGATTTGTGGTTTTGTACAATGGTATTAGTCTGTGGTACATCTCATAATATTCTTGCTGTATACGAGAGGAAGGGAATGTGCAATTGTAATAGAGTAGCCTTGCATGTCGGCAACGCGACATGGACGCGTCAAACACGGAGCGTCGGCAACGTCGCCATGGCCATGGCCCATTGGGCAGCTTTCGCGAGGCATTTCATGCGCTGGCGCGTGCGGACAGAAAATTATGGCACAGCCTACACCGTCAGCTCGTCACCGGAGAATCAAGAGGTGGTCGGGCCGAGTGACAGCAGGTCGGCGCATAGCGGAGTTAGGGTCAAATCGGAATTGGCCGTAGCCTTTATGTGCCCGCAAACTTTTTTCGGAACGTCCCCATCCCACTCTCTCCCATCACCACTCAGTCCTCCTCCTCCCCTCCCTCCCTCCATCTTCTAAAATGGCCGAGGTTAAGAAGATTAAGTCCCCCAAGGACTTCGCGAGTGCGCATCCTTCCAGCTGCTCCGAGCGAGCTGCTAGCTTGCTTTGTTGGTTCATGACTGCTGACCTGGCACTTTTCCACAGTCGATTTCATGATGGGTGGTGTTTCTGCTGTAAGTATTCTAGCTCACGCGACCTGTTTTTTCATCTCACTATCTTTTGCTCTCTAGGCCGTCGCCAAGACCTCAGCTGCCCCCATCGAGCGTATCAAGCTGCTTGTTCAGAACCAGGATGAGATGGTGCGCGCAGTCACCACCATTCTCCAATGCTCCTTTCTCAATTGTGTCCGTTCTACTCTAGATCAAGCAGGGTCGTCTATCCCACCCGTACAAGGGTGTCGTGGACTGCTTCGCCCGTACCTACAAGGACGAGGGTCTTCTTTCTCTCTGGCGTGGTAACACCGCCAACGTCCTTCGTTACTTCCCGACGCAGGCGTTGAACTTTGCCTTCAGTGCGTACCACTTATTCACGTCATCTGAGTTGCTCTGACGTGGCATGCAGAGGACTACTTCAAGTCCTTGTTCGGCTTCAAAAAGTCTGAGGGTTACTGGAGATGGTTCGCTGGCAACGTCGCCTCTGGTGGTGCTGCTGGTGCCTCTTCCCTGCTCTTCGTCTACTCCCTCGACTACGCGCGTACGCGTCTCGCGAACGATGCTAAGTCCGCCAAGGGTGGAGGAGGCCGCCAGTTCAACGGCCTGGTAGATGTCTACAAGAAGACGCTTGCTTGGGACGGTATTGCCGGTCTCTACCGTGGCTTTGTCCCATCGGTTGTTGGTATCATCGTGTACCGTGGTCTCTACTTCGGTGTCTACGACTCTCTCAGTACGTCTCATGATCGCCTCTGTGGTATATGTTGTTCCTGACATAGTTTTTCTGCAGAGCCCGTTGTTCTCGTCGGAGCCCTTGAGGGCTCGTTCATGGCGTCCTTCCTCCTCGGCTGGGGTGTTACCATCGGTGCTGGCCTTGCTTCTTACCCTCTGGACACTATCCGTCGTCGCATGATGATGACTTCCGGTGGTGCCGTGCACTACAAGTCCATGTTCGATGCTGGCTCCCAGGTATGTAGCTCATAGTGTTACAGTTTCATCTAGGTCTGACCATGATTCGTAGATCATTGCTAAGGAGGGCACTCGCTCTCTCTTCAAGGGTGCTGGTGCCAACATCCTTCGTGGTGTTGCTGGTGCCGGTGTTCTGTCGCTCTACGACAAGCTCCAGGCTGTCATGTTCGGCAAGGTCTACTCCGGTGGTAAGTGACACTGAGTTGTGACCATTCTAGCTGATGTTAATGGTGATTTGCTGCAGGATCCGGCTAAACGGTTAGAGTTGTAGATCGTTGGTGTTTTGGAGCATTGTCCGCCGCATTTTTTATTCTGTTGTCATGACGTGGTTCCTAGTTTCGGCTTCCAATAGACCCTTTGATTATATCTCTCCCTATTGTCGTACTCCATACACCCTGGGTCGGGACTTAATGTCCTCTATTGCGAAGATTTATATACGAATCGTAGCCCGTTATGTTCTAGAGTGCGTGAATTGAGTTGTGCGGTTTATACCCTTTTGCGTGATGAAGCATAGCACTTGTCTTATATATCCCGAAGTCTGTATGACCCCTCTAAGATAAGTCAATAGCAAAACGAGCTAATCATGGGTCGATGGATAGTTTAGTGCTGTATTCTTGATTCTGTCGACAACCTGTGCCTCCCAGCCTTGTACTAAAACCAGTGGTCGTCAGCCTACACTTGACTTGCAATCTCATGATCCATGCCATGGTGGTGCTTTCGGCGTTTGGGCGTCCAGGCTACAAAACGACTTCACACCAGAAGCGCAACAACTGCGACTAGGACGGGCAGCGTAGTCCTGCGGCCGTATCAAGAGGTCTGCCTGGATGCATGCTTGGATGCCTTGAAGAGCGGCTGCTCGAGGATCGGAGTGTCCCTACCCACAGGCTCTGGCAAAACTGCAGTCTTCATTTCGCTCTTGTCCCGACTCTCGCCTCCATCTGTCCCTGACGCGAAAAGGTCCTTGATCATTGTTAACAATCTTGAGTTGGTGAAGCAGGCGGCCGTGCAGGCGCGGAGGATACGACCGGATTGGTATGTCGAAATCGAGCAGGGCGCCAGCCATGCGACTGGGTTGGCTGATGTGTACGTTCTCTGGTCCTCGTGGAGTGTATGCATCTGACTAGAAAGCACGCATATATAGGACCGTAGCTACATATCAGACTCTTTTGCGGTCTGATCGGCTTCTCAAGTTCAATCCAACGTCGCTACAAGCCGTAGTTGTGGATGAGGCGCATCATGCTGCTGCACCCTCGTGAGTCTCACGTCCTTAGGCATCCGGACCCTGTAGTCAACGCGACTGTCCTAGGTATCGGCGGATTCTGTCCTACTTCAACTCTGAGATCCAGAGCCCCGAGCCCACCACCGAACGGCCGACCTCCAACCCTCCTACTGTCCCAATCGTCGGATTCTCAGCTACTTTCAGCAGACACGATGGCCTGGCGCTCGGATCCGTCTTCGAGAGGATAGTGTACCATCAGGACTTTCTGCAGATGGTGAAGGATGAATGGTGAGTAGCCCCGAAACTACGCTGTCACACCCATGAGTACGTTTGCCCAGGCTCTGCAATGTGCGCTTCACAACGGTCCGAGCGAACCTGAATCTCAAGAATGTCACCATCAATACGCGGACAGGCGACTTTCAGGCATCCAGTCTGGCCCATGTGATGAACACGGAGACGGTCAACAGCCTTGTCGTCCAGACGTGGCTCGACAGAGCCGGTGCGTATCGCAACAGTGGGTCATGCTTGGTTATTATTTTACTCATTCAGCACTAGGTGGCAGGAAGTCAACGCTGGTGTTCTGTGTGAATGTCGCCCATGTACGTGCGTTGACGAAAGTGTTTCAATCCGCTGGCGTCGATGCACGATATCTCTACTCGGGCACGCCGGTTGCAGAACGTCATGCCTTAATCGACGGTTTCAAGAAAGGCGAATTTCCCGTGCTCGTGAATTGCGGTACGCATCAAGTCACTGGTCAATGCGGTGTAAATTGAACGGTACCACAGCGATCTTGACGGAAGGGACAGACATTCCCAATGTCGACTGTGTGCTGGTAGCACGCCCTACTCGCTCTAGGAATATATTTGCGCAAATCGTAAGGTCGAAATGACATGCATATATGCACTTCATCTCAATTATCCGCAGATTGGTCGAGGAATGCGACTTTCTCCTGAAACAGGGAAGGAGGACTGCATGGTTATCGACTTCGTGGATATCATCAACCGGGTTTCGGGGATCGTATGTACCCCGACTCTATTCGGGCTCGATCCTCATGCGATTGTCGATGGTGAGTTGTTTAGCATTCTCTGAAAATAGAGCGCATTCTGATGAAATTGCAGACGCTAGTTCCGAAGAGCTTGAAGAACGTGCAGCAAAGGCTGAAATCATCTCCATCTCGGGGGACGACCTGCCCGTTGACGGCAGTCGTCCTGATGTACCCGATCCGACCTCTGTAACATATATCGACTATGACGATCCATTTTCCTTGGTCAATCACGCTTCGAGCACTCCTGCTCACATCAGTCAATTGAGCCGAAATGCATGGGTCA
The DNA here is from genome assembly GCA_003675405.1 of Hericium coralloides. Classification (NCBI taxonomy): domain Eukaryota; kingdom Fungi; phylum Basidiomycota; class Agaricomycetes; order Russulales; family Hericiaceae; genus Hericium; species Hericium coralloides. The sequence goes on along the minus strand of QUOP01000221.1, from coordinate 620,700 downwards.
GCTGTGGGGACGACATCTACGTTCTTGAATGCATTGGCAAAGGGCACATTCGCATCCAACCTGCCGAGGACAAGGGTACGTCTTACACGTTCTGAGATAACCATTTTCTCACGAATGATCCTGCCGAAGACGGTCAAAAGCATTTCGAGGCCCATTTCGCTCCATTGCTTCCCTTCGGGACTGCAAAGGCCATGAACTTGTCTCCCTTTCGCACAAACCGGCATGTTCTGACCGCTGCAACCCTATCGGACGCAGTACACGGGTGTGATACCTACGCCGAGCAGAAAGTCATGAAAGGCGGGCCAGCAATGGGGCAAGTGCTTATCTATTTGTCCCGTCAGCCGAGTTAACGCAGTCATTAGACTCCTTCGAACGGCCAAGTGGAGAAAGGCTGCCGCCACGGCCGGCCAGAAATCATTCATCTCCAAGAGGTGGGGTATACACGGTCAGCAGACGAAGGGTCTCAATGGCACCCTCGATGCCGAGTTTCCCGATAGGATAGCCTCCTTAAGCAAAGGCGAGGCCGCCACTATCATCACGCGGCTGAAACATGGTGCACAGGTGATGGTCTATCGGTTCCTAATGCGTCTTTGCGATACTCACCCAATTTTTAGTCCCGATACGCAAAGAAGCTACAAGCAATGCGTAGAATGGAGACATCGAAAGCCAAAGAGAAGAGTAGGCAAGCTCGAGAGCGGGTTCAAGTTGGACCGTTACCTGTATAGATTGTGGACTGCAGGTCTTTGCTCTGTCGATCAGCTGTAATATTACATTAATCCCATACGAACCCTAATCTAGTTGGCCCTTATCGATAATGTGGGTGACACAGCAAATTCGCTTTCCAGCGTTTGGACAGCCGCATGTTGAGCGTTTCCGATCGCCTTGTCCATGGCGGCCGGATCCTGAAAAAGTGACGGATTCTCTGCTAGCTGTGCCAAAATAGCACCAACAAGCGAGTCGCCTGCACCAGTCACATTAACCAAGTTCGAAACGACGTGGGCGGGGAAATGCTTCAGGACGACGGTCTCGGATCGGCCATGGGCCACAATACATCTTGCACGAGGATTGCTCCTTTCCGACGTCCAAGACGACATTTCACCTGGGACGTGCATAGCGACGATGACGCCTCGCTCGCCGCACTTGATGATGAGGTGCTGGAAGAAGGGAAGGAGGTTGATCGCCATCTGTGCGATACCTTCTTCCACAAGGAACGCTAATGTTCCCTTGCCCACCGCTTCATCGTCGACATTGCGTCGGGCAAGTTGATCAAGGGCCATCCGAAACTCTGTTCCGATGGCGAAGTCGTCAATTGTCGACCACCATTTCTTGTGGCCCATGAGGTCCAGACGCTCATCATTGCGGGCTTGTAAGTAGAGCTCCGTTAATTCATGCAGATTCGGCGACGCATAGGTGATTGGCGACGAGGTGCTGTCCGAAGTGTCGAGGGCAACAGCAATTGCAGGCAGGACCAGTGATGATTTGATGACTGAGGTAGGCTCGCTAGATCCCTCAAATCAGTAAATTGTGTGAAAAGGAAGAAGAGTACAAACTAGAAAACTGGAGAAACAGTTAGTACAGCTGGTTGACGTGAGTACGTTACACTTACTCGGAATGTTGTGTTCGACGCTGTATTTCACAGCCGTCTTGATCAGGCCCCCAGACAAGTTCGCATCGATCGCGACGAGTCGCGGAGAATGCTCTTCAATCTTTTGCACGACCTATGGCGGGGGTAAGCTAGGATATAATAATTGTGGTTGAGGCACATACTTCGTCTGCGTCGAGGGCGTGAATAATTTTCATGTCGGCTACGCCTCCAATAAGATTTCCTATACCATCAAGGACCATGTTGCACACAGCGGTTCCCCCAGTCTTTGATGATATCATGCCGTCGGTTCTCATTCCTATCCGCCGAGTTTCGTCTAGGAGAAGTCGGCCGAAAGAGTCATCACCGACAGAGGAAATGAGGGCTACCGCAGAAGACGACTCAGGGAAGCGAGAAACCGTGCTTCTGTGCGCTGCCTCGGCCATATTCCTCCCAACTCCACCGAGTGATACGGAGACATTTCCAGGAGAAGTCGACTGCTGTCCACGTCCTATGTCCGACAGTGTGGATGAAACAGCCCTGGCTGTGATATCCACCGCCGCGGACCCCACAACAAGGAGCTGGGCAGGTGGTAATTCTTCTGTAGCGACGAAAGACTGCTGAACATAGGATGTTGACGAAAGCGTCTGTACCGGATGGGCGAACGTGGCCTGCATAAAAATGCAAATAGATATGCACCCATTGAGATTACCAACAACATCAGGATCTTACATTTGCACTAGATTCAGCACCTGCTAAACGAGCATAAGCGACTGCTATTCTTCCTCCAACCAGAGCCGTGTTTTCGATGAGAGCAATATCTGCAAGTCGGGATCGCCTCAGTTTCCTCGTCCACGAAAAAGAATGGACATACTGCTAGCCAAAGATTTTCCCTGCGTTAATTCCTTCACACGGGCGAGCAGCCACGGCGTGACTTCTTTCCCGCGTTTGCTCATACCATTTTCCTCTGCTTCCTTGACAGCGCGTTCGACTGCCTCTTGTATGGATTCACCAACTGCCTCGTAGGCCTCTGGGATCGGGACGCCGAAAAGTGCACCGTTGTCCATCCCAAGTTGACTTTGGGTATCTGTAAATTGGACTGTGAGATCGTCAACGCACGTAAGGTCATCCCCGACGCATACATAATATGTTAGCTGCTGTATACGGATCATCGACCCGCCACGGGCTCTGCAGATTGGACACAAATTGTCATGGAGAGTCAGGCACGTAAAGACTGTGGCCAGCCGCACCTTAAAGCCGCTACGGCGGCTGTAGAATGCTGGAAAATCTTCTGTTGCCCCGTATGTGATCACGGGGACGCCGAGGGTTTCCTGAATGGCTTCGTCGGGGCTTATCACACGCTGTGGCTAGTGAAATGCCTACCAGATACTCGAGCGTCCTGAACCCGGATGTATCAGAGTACGTCAACTTTGTGATCAGACAAAATTTACCGTCCAATGTCCAGTATAGATTTCACGCCAGCCGAAACGATGCCGACGGGACACCTTGTGAGTTCCTGAAGATCGGCAGACACGTCCATAGCTTCTCTCCGCGTTGAGCTACACTGCCCTTATACCAACGGGATTCACGCACAAGACTCTCCACCGCGATGGACACCACCCAGACTAAGAAGGCGACAGGATGTAGTAGTTTAGCAGTGCACAAAATACAGGCGCTTTGATGCTTACCCGCCCGTCGCAAATACCTTGAAATACCGAGCATTAATGAATAACGATACACTTCGCGGACTATTTCGCGCACCTTGATGCCTGCGAGCGCGGCGATTATTAAAGTTGTGCTGCAAGTAGTGCCTCCGTTCTTCTTCAGTGCAACGGCAGCGGCCAGATCCCGCCGCGACAGTTTCACGGATCCCGCCTGAGTCGTGTCGGCCAGATACTCAAGCTGCCCAGGTTCCAAGCCGATTTTCATGCGCCCTCCAATGAGACCGATTGTCGCAGGAATGGCGCCTACGGAGCGAACATTTCGCTCCACGGATTGCGCGGTCTCGAGATTGGTGGGATGAGGCATGCCATGCGTGACGATGGTCGTCTCCAGAGCTACGACGGGCTTATTGCTTCGTAACGCGTCTTCCACCTCTGGATGAACATCGATGGGTGCCCCGCGCTCGAGAGCACGAGTCAAAGTTGAAGGCAAGCCATGGACTGCTTTAGAGCTCGTAGTAAGACCGCGTACGGATGTGCGCAACATCGAAACACGCGCGCCGGTGGTGGTCTGTCTTCAACAAGACACCGTTAACTACACAAATTGGTGAATCCCATGAACTTTCGACTCACCTGGCTTCAACGCGCTACTTACCAGTCGACGGCGAAGTGAAGAGTCAAGATCGACGCGTGCCCGTGCGGTGCTAGTCCGAGTAGCCCGACGGCGTCTATCTCCGGCGAGATTAGATCATCTTACCACTATCGCGAGGCTCGGAAGATTCGAACATCTACGCAACGATGTCTTTACACAGCAGCGCGAGCACAGAAGGTCGACTGGAGACACCAGAAGGCATCGCTGTCCTGACGTATGATGCACTGAACACCGAGGAAGTCGTCGCCTCTGTCGCAGACGATGCAGCGGGCGCGACCGCCGTTTTCATCGGCACCACACGAAACTCTTTCAAAGGTAGCATGATCTATGCACTTGCCAGTATGGTCTCGTATAACGCCTACTCCAGGGAAGGTAGTAACCAAGCTGGAGTATCAAGCGTATACCAAGCTGGCGCTCAAGACCATGGTCGATATCATCCACACCGCCCACCAGTCCGTAACGCGCTCATACCATCACCCAGCCCCGCAGAGCGTTCCATCGCTGCTTCACTGTGCTGTCCACCATCGCTTGGGCTGCGTCCCCGTCGGACAGCCATCAATTGTCATTGCGGTGTCATCTCCCCATCGGAAAGAGGCGTTTGCAGCGTGCGAGCTCATCTTGGAAGAGGTCAAAGCAAAGGCGCAGATATGGAAGCGAGAGTATTATGAAGGGGAAACGGAAGAGAATGCGGAATGGAAATCCAATAATGCTCTTTAGGATACGACTGCATGTAGGTCGTTTAAACAAGGATACTTTTCCATAGTCAGGTAGACTTTCTGCATGACTAAATATCCTTGACCGATGAACACCACCGATATATCGCAATTGCACAAGCGTGCTCATCAAATCGTGAAAGATCGTGTCCGAAGCCACATACTGAGGTTACAAAGGCTATCCCACATATTTTGACCCCTTCTGCAGGCATCCAGACCGCTTTTTACTCGACCTTCCAGTCCTTCGGCATCGTATCATCGTCACTGACGAACAACTCAAAGCTCCAAATGACAAGAGTCGAGAATATGTTGGCCCATCGCCACCATACTTGCGACGAGTGGTCAAGCACTGCGAAGCCTGCGTAAATACATAGCTGCATGGGGAAAAATACGACGCACGTAAGAGATGAGAGTAGACGGTGACGAGAATGCTCTGTCGGTACGTGAGCAGAATTTTGGTCAATTTGGATGTCTATATGCGCGATAAGCTGCCGGTTTGGATACACCGATCGCAGAGGAAACATACCGGTCGGCCATCCCACCCGTCATCGACGCCATATTCTGTTTCCCAACTGTCTGCTCCGATTGTCGGTAATATTTGAGCTGCGCCGAGCAGAATAACCAGGCGATAAATCAAGGCTATAAGGACGGGCTTAGGAAGCGTGTTCGTGACGAAAGTAGTAAGCGTGTGTAGGTGAGGCAATATGTTCGATAGTAATGGTGCACTGAAGAAATAAACGTTTAGTCGGCCGTGCAGATCCCCGGCAAATGAGTCACGCACTAAGAAGACGCAGGATCGGAGAAGGATTGCTGGTCGAAGCCACACAACCAAACGTTGTACGCGATGAAGAGCGCTAAGCCGGACGATTCAATGACGTTCGTCCGCCGCAGACCGAACCCGATCAGGGTCAGGAAAAGGAACGCGGTCAAAGCAACCCCCAGAAGGGTTGACGAGAGCGGGGACGCGGCTGCTGCTGGATATGACTATACGACACATTAGCAGGTAGTAATCAAGTAGCCTCGCGCATACGCACCACTACAATCCACCAGGCAGACGTGACGTACGCCGCCGCTGCAGCAATGAGCAGCCCAAACTGGTACGCCTCGCCTTCGCCGACAAGGTCCCGCCCGACCCGGCCCAGCTTCTGCGCTACGAGCAGGCTGGACATGCTCTCGAAGAAGATGAACAGCGGGCTGGACCACGTCAGGATTGTGCCCCACCACGAGGCGACGCTCAGCAGCAGCGGACTGACGGGCTGCGAGAAGACATTGAAGCAGACGAGCAGCAGGAATGAGTGCGCGGGGAGCTGCGCGACAGAGAGGATGCCGGAGGGGAAGAAGAGCTGGAGCGTGCCGTGGATGATGGAGGCGACGAAAAACAGGAGGGACAGGAGGAGAAAGGCATTCTTGGAGAGTGTGGACAGCGTCAAAGGCAAGAAAATCAAAATTTGAAGATAGTTAGAGAGCCTTGAGCAGCAGAATACGATCAGCGCAGACCAGATATCATAAGGCTGAAGAAACTCACTTAGACGTGCTCGTCAGCGCACTCCATAGGAACCACGGGCTGGGCATGAGACCCTGTCGTAAGTGGCACACGAGCTCTGATGCAGGGACACTCGCGGGAAAGGCGTTAGAATGTCGTGGCTACCACACTTTTCGAACTTTATGCACACGAGCTGAAAGGGACTTTCCCGCTCGTGGTCATTGTTCAGGTTATGAAGAGCATGCGAGCCGCCTCAAAGGGGCGCGGATGCGGGCGCCACTGGAGCGCCGTACGCCGCAAAGCAGATAATAAGGACCTTGCCACGCGAAGTCAAATGCACACCATGTTAGTCTGTACAAATAGATGATGGGATTAAGGTATCAGACGTAGGTGGGTCGGGCGATAAATTACGTAGAAACACAAGAATAAATATCCATCTAATACGATTAACCTATCATAGCAGTGTCCCAAGATAGTACAGAAAAAGCCACGAGATACGAACGAAGACGTCGTGATCGGTAACTCACAAGCTGCCGAGATCACAATGGAGGGGTAAGGGGAACGTTGGGAGGTCGGCGAGAGTTCAGGAGGCCTTTGGCGGCAGCGAGAGCGGTGCCGCGAGCCTGGGCTTCTGGATCGGATGGTGGGACGTAGAATTTGTCGATGATGGGGATTTGCAGCACGTTCATCTTCGGCGTAATAACGACCATGTAGTTCGTCTTGATCTCCATCCAATCAGCTGTAGAAATGAAGTACGGTAAGAGATCGATGTAGGCGAATGGGAACGTGCAAATCGCACCTTTCTCGAAAGTAAGCGGCTCGCTGGCAACCTGCATGTGATGCCGGAAATGAGCAACAAGAACTTGTGCTGCATGTCAACAGGCACTGACCATAATGATGTTCTCCCTCTTATCGGCCTTCGACATCTTGTAGTGACCGCCATCCGCATATTCACTGAATGTCGTACCCGATGAGAACCACTGAGAGCAGCCGGTAAGCGACGAGAGAATCGATGGGCCTGAAGATAACATACCAGTGACGCGGCTTCGTCATGGCGAGATGAGACATAACGCGTTGCAACTACGCTCTCTCCATCAGTGACGCAGAAATTCATTAAACTTGGCTGAGATAGTGGGGTCAGATCCAAGATACAGACGAGAAAGCAAACTACAATACCTGCGTAATTCCAGCATCCTCTGCAAGCTGGTTCAGGGTAGCGATGGTCTCCAACATGGCTTTGCGCAATATTTGATGGGTGAATGACTCGGCGTTTGCATCCGGCAATTTGGACAAGAACAGCGCAAATGACCATTCGGAGTCTGTGTTGCCGCTCACGACGTTGAAGATGTGATCAGGAAGCTGCTGCTGCAACCTGCGCTTGATCCTCGGGAAGTCTTCAATACTCCCATTGTGCATGAACTAAATGGGGTATGTCAAGAAGGATTGTAATTGTATAGGTGAGGAAGACGTACCATGATCTTCCCATGAATAAATGGATGGCAGTTGTCCAGAGATAGGGAACCCGCCGTAGTCGCGCGTACATGGGCGCTTGGAAACATCATCCCATTAGTACGTATGAACAAGACATCTCGCCAGTGGAACACTCACAAGACCAAAGGCGATTTGATCTTCTCCGCAAGACGAGTGAGGTTAATGTTATTCCAAGCCTGCTTGCCATGAGCCTCAGGGCTAAACGCAGCAAAAGCAGGATACTCACAGGAGTTACGGATGTAAAGATGCAAGGCTGCTTTCCAAGCTCTTCGTCGTAAACCGAATCATACCAGCCTGTAGCGCATGATCAGACTGGGTCGCGTGCACATAACTGAACGAACGTACCGACTCCGAATCCATCCCCGTTAATGGGCCGTCTGAGGTCCACGCGTAAGCGTGAATCGAATGCTTGATTGATGATGGAATGGCAGGGTCTCGTCAGAAGCTGGGAGGATGTCGTGAGCGATTATTGATGAATGATGCCGCATGGACGCGCTGAATTGGGAGCTGATCGACCTACATGAGAGAGCTGCACGGGTGACGTGCCTTTGTAGATAAGAAGTCGGCACATTTATGGTGCAGATGTCCAGATGGCGGGCTACGTGGTGAGGCGAAAGTGAAGAGAATGAGGCTGGCTTTCAGGCGAATATAAGCTGGCCATGGCGAACTGTCCTGCGGCCTGCGCGCAAGCCTGACTCCATCATACGTCAAATCTGGCGTGCTCCGGAGCTTGCCGAACTCACGTCTCACGCTACACTAGTGTGGCACTGGCCTTCCTATCGCATCCACTGTCCGTACATATCCCCTTCCATTGACCAAAACGAACACGATAATAGTACACAAAATGCTCTGCGACCATGTGGATCTGTACAACATCATTGAAACTGCTTCGCTGTTATCCCTCTTAGATGAACTCCTTCGGACGAGTTACGGGGTCGCCACCGGTCTCATCGTAGACAAGACCAGCAACGCGGAAAGCGAGGTCTAGAAGCCGTGTTAATATCGTGCTGAATCCATCTCGATATGAAAACGCACCATCGGCTTGCGATTTGATGACAGCTTCCGCGTAAACACGAACCACGTCTTCGGTGCCACTAGGGCGTACAAAGGACCGGCCTCCGTCATATCTCTTCACGAGGTCGTCAATCTTGGCCTGCAGTCCCTTCGGGCTGACCAAACGGCGCTCGGCATCCTCCGTCTTGAAGGCATGTCGGTCGACGACGACGACTTTGACAAGACGGTTTGGCAGGTCGACGTAGAGCGAGTCCCACTCGATGCCAGAATAGGACTTGTGCGCTAAAACGGTCTCAACGAGGAGCATGTCGGAGACAGCGTCGCCGACAGTCTGGTTGATAAGCTGCGTGAGACTTAGAAGATGGTTCAACGCCGTTGACTGAGCTGGCGTCGACGGCTCGTACGATTCGAGTTTCTCTTGCGTCTCGGGAGAGAAGATTACAGTGCCGTGTCCGTTGGCCTCGAAATATACACCGACGGGGAAATGTTCCGCGGCATGATGAAGGTGCTTGACACCGGTTGGCACGCAACGTACAGGGAGACGCTGGGGAAGAGTCAGTGACACATGCCGTGAAGCCAAGAATAGAAAGCTACCTCGGACAAGTATTTGGTTGAGCTACCGTTTGCGTAGGCAGTCTGCACTACACCTACTTGAATCTCGCTGTCCAGCCCTGCAGCCTTAACTAGCTCGACAATGAAAGCAGCTACCAGAGCGGCGATCTTATCTCCGTCGAGCATGTGGAATTGACTCCGTTCGTCGAGATAGTAGTAGATCAGTCGATCCGCGTCTCCATCGAGACTGCAGGCGCGCTGACTCGCCTTCAGATGAGGCGCCACTGAAGGTGGGAGTTTCTGGGATGTCTTGACAAAGTCTGCGCCGCATGCATTGTTCAACGCACCAGGCGTGGTAGTTGCAACATTGACGGGTATCAACTTGAGACTGTCGCCGAGGTATCCAGTTATTTTGGTGACAGCATCAGTCCCGACGCCATTGGCGCAGTCGACGACGAGGGGTGGCAGGGCCGGCTTTCCAGACTAAGAAAGACGCCTTACTTCGATGCTGTATAATGTGAGAAAAAGGACCTACAACAAGTTTCTTAAATGCGCCGCTAAGTTTCGTGAAATAACCTTCTTCGGAATCGTCTCCATATTCGTGTTTTGTGCCTTTGGTATTGATGGACCGCACGAGGTAATGGAGGACAGGCGTCGTCGTGACACCAGCATTACGTCCTTCCGCGTCGAGCGCCTTCAGGCCATCCTCAAAAGCAGCAACCAGAGCCGGGCCGGACGGACGAGTGTCTCGGGCGTAGACAACGCGGGCAGGTTTTGACAGATCGATCTTTGCGGTCTTGACAAGAGTCTCTAGCGCCTCGATAAAATCTGGCGTGGTACTGGAGTTGGCCAGGACAGTGGCATGGGTCTCCCAAGTCGCCTCGAGCATCTCTCCGCGAGGATCGACGAGCTTGACGCCATTGTCCTGTTGATAGACGCGTCAATTCAGCGACAACAACTGTAGTGGGATGGCGCACAGGCTCCGGATTGTGCGAGGCGGTGACCATCACACCGATTGTCTTTCCGTCCAGCTTTTTGCTTCTAAGGGCGGCAAGCACGCCCACTCTGAACAGAACGGAGTCAAGGACACTCCCACTTTAGAGAATGCTAAATCAGCGACTCTATTTAGGACAGAAAAGTCGCCCGCATACAGCGTTCGGAAGCCCGCCGTCCCATACTGGAAACGGATGTGACCCGGCTTGGGATGGAGGTCCGAGAGCTGGGAGATTGCCTCGATGGGCAGTTGCGCAGACATGATGGGAGATGGTGATGGAGGCAAAGTAAGGAGCACAGGGAATATCAAGAACTAGTTGAAGGCAATGCGGGCGATGCGATGGGCGATGGGCGGTGGGCGGCGTCTGGGCGTCGGGCAATACGGCGGACGGTAGGCGCCAAGTCCCATATCGGTGATGTCACGCCCGTCCGCCGGCCCGTCAGGCTGCATCGCCTGCGCTTGCCGCGTGCGTCTCTCCTCCATCCTCTACCACCTACGGTGACCACCCATGCCTGCAAAGTCACCCGCTCAGTCTCTCCTCGAAAAGGCAGACAAGAAAGCCGCGTCCTCGTCAGGATGGTTCTCATCCTCCTCCACTAAATTCGAAGAGGCTGGCGATCTCTATCAGCAGGCTGCCAACTCTTTCAAGCTCGAGAAGCTCTTCAAGGAGGCTGGCGACTGCTTTGCCAGGGAAGCCGAGTGTCGCGAGAAGTGCAAGGAAGCGAATGATGCCGCCAATGCGTGGTGGAACGCTGCAAAGGCCTATAAGCGTGGTTACCCGGATCGTGAGTGATATCGTAACGCCTGCAGCGCATCATGCTAATTCATCCAACGCCAGTGGCCATTCAGGCATTAACCCAGACAATTGTACACTTCACCCAGGGCGGTCGTTTCCGCCAGGCTGCCGACAGGGAGAAGGAGATTGCACAGATATATCTCCAAGAGCAGAATGATCTCCGGAGAGCCTGTGAGAGCTACGAAAGAGCCGGCGATTGGTATGCACAGGAGGATGCCATCGCGTATGTTTCATGACTTCTCTTCCTATACACGGGCTGACTTGTTTCACCATAGCACTGCAAACGCTTGCTTCAAAGACGCTGCCGACCTGCATGCCGATTTAGAAGAGTACCCTGCTGCTATCGCTCGTTACGAGCAAGTTGCAGATCACTCTCTCGGTTCTGCTTTGACGAAGTATAGCGTGAAGGAGTACTGGCTCCGGGCGCTCCTTTGCTGTCTCGCCCTGCAGGCAAGCTGCTCCATACTTCGTCGTCATGGGCATTCCTATCTCATCATGCATGACAGGACTCTGTTACAGCGAGACGTAATTTGCAACGCTATGGCTCTCTTGACACGACTTTCACATCTACACGGGAGGCGAAGTTTATCAACGCGTTGACCGAGGCGGTAGATGCTGGAGACCCAGAGATGTTCACGGCCGCTGTGGTGGAGTTCGACCAGGTCACCAAGCTCGACAACTGGAAGACTGCCATCTTGTTGAAGATCAAGAAAGGCATTCAGGAGGAGCCTGGTCTTACTTGATTCTTTTCGCTTCGTCATGCGGACGAGGAATGTTATGTACGTCTACGTGGATGTAGGCTTTCTAGACTAGTACGATGTATATAATCCTGGATTTTCGAGATATTAAGCGAGCTACATTTCCGAGCTTCGATGTGCCTCTCATCAATGTTGCGCGGCCGAGCTCGACCAATTTTCGGTATACGGTAGGCATGATGTCGACGTGTGCATAACTAGGTAGAGTCAAATTTGGGTACAAGTTACACGACTACATTTGGGCGGCTGTGCCACGTCCGCGTCCTCCCTCGATTGACCCCATCATAATGTCCACCATCAACCTTTCAAAAAACTCTCGCCCATTCACTCCTTTGAATGCTGTCTTAGGCCCCTGAAGCTTCTTGTCCTTCGGCAATGTTCGTCTTCACGCTCGCGGCGTCGCTGGTGCTTCGTCTCATTCATTTATTCTACTCATTCGTTCTCGTGTTGTGGTCTATTCGCCGTCGTATTCGCAACCATCCACGGGCACTCAGGGCAAACAGGGAGAAGATTCCGAAGAAACTAGGTCTTGTTCTCGTCTACGATGAGAGGTATCCCAGCGAGAAGAAGCTCAAGGAGGCTATGATGCGGTGTGTTGAGCGAACAGCTGCTTATTGTCGTGTTGTGGGCGTTAGCGAGCTCATAGTTTACGACCGCCGTGGTACGTTCTACTTGCATTGTGTAACCGTGAACGTGGCTAAACCTAGTGGTAAGGTCTTCTGGCTGGCCCCTCTGTTGCACCTCGTCTCCATCTCCACGCCAACAAGGACGCCAACATCTACGATGATAATCCTCAGACCGTGGACTCTAAGTATTATCCCTTGACGCCTCCGCTATCGGACGATCCGGACTCTCAATTTGGTCTCTCCTCCGATGCAGACACGATTGTTGGAACACCGCTCTCTCCAGGAAGTAGCAGTGCGAGAAGCAGGCGGCTCGGTCGAGCTAGTTCTGCTCCCCGTAGTCGGCACTTCCGTGAGTTTTAAGCCAAGATGCCGAAGCGGACGTCGCTCACGCTGTCGCAGGCAAAACATCCTTTAGTCAAGATAATGGTTTAATCTTCCATTTCATATCACGAGATTCCGGGAAGCCCGCCATAGCGAATGTTGCTACCATATTGAGACGCAGCGAATCATTCCTAGAAGCTGCAGACCAAACACATAAGGTTTCATTCCCTTTGGAAATCAATGATTTACAGGAAATGGTTGAAGGTGTATATCTATGCCTATGTCAGAAAGACGCGATCACTGATGCTCTGTAGGGGACGAGGGCTTTCCTCCGCCGGACGTTATGATAGTACACCATGTTACCCCAGGCAAATTCCTCCGGACCCCCTTGGAGCTTCACGGCTTTCCTCCCTGGCAGGTCCGGTTGAGCGAGATATAGTAAGTGTGTCTCATTCCACGTGTTTCGATCGGGCTCATGAAGCTGGTGCTAGTCATAATGAGTTCCATGCCTTCCGCTGGCCCATTTTTTGGCCGTCGAGGAAGCATCCGCGAGGCCGTTGTACTCTTCTGTCTGAGCAGGACTTCTGTAGGGCCCTGGACGTATACGCGGACGCAGAAATGCGAGTTGGAAAGTAGCAATATCGGTGCCAGAGTATAATGTTGTCATGGAAATTCAGGGTTCTCTAGCCAAGTAACGGTTTTCCGTGTACTGTGATAATGGGTTTCCGTCGTGACCGAAAATACTCGGCCAGCGGCTTTCATTGGGCCGGGGAACGGGGATCACAGACGTGGCTTCCACTCCGCGATGTAGTGTAATGCAAAATTCATCGCTTCGGAGATTGCACAGCGTAACTCACTGTATGAAACACTACTAGTATGCACCGGCGGGCGGTTGAAGGCTCCTCAGCGTTCCCCACAGCGCTTATATATCCATCCTTGATCAAGACCTGCGACATAGAACCGCATTTGTCTCCGTCGTCGCTTCATGATGAGCGGTCATGCCCCACCCAACTTCCACCATGCGGTACCTTTTGCTTGGCTGTTCATGACTCTATCGCGCATAGCATGGACGCCCAGCTACGCCCAGTCTCTTGTTTATGACTTTACTCCGATCGTCGAAATGATGCCATGTAGCGCTGAAACGATTGTGGGATTTGATATCCACCGCTTGTCCACTGCCGGTCCCAACTCGAACATCGCTTCTGTGATCGCGATGCCTTCACCCTCTCACCACCTTCTATTGTAATGACCGATCTCTAGCTACTTCCCCGGTACGTAGCCCGCATAGCGCAAGATCTGATTCCCTTATTGCCGAAAGGGAAGTCGAGCGGTATATAAACACCAGAGGAACTGGTCGTCGGTCGCTAACGAAGAACTGACCATGGCGTCCCACTCGATGTCACTCCCGCCTTCTCCACTATCCGCCGCCTCCATTTCGCTGCCGCCTCATCATTCGAAGAGGTACAGCTCGGGGTCGTCGCGCGCTGGGGACAGGTCGCTCACCGATCCCGACCCAATGCACTTGAGGATCAAGAAGAGGATTGTTGTATGCTGCGATGGGTGAGCGCGACCCAGGGACATTTGTCAATGAGCGCGCTCACTGATCATCATGTTGCATAGGACATGGCAGGATGGCATCGTTGTCAGGGAACGTTGGAAGTACACGAACGTGCTTGTGAGTGATCAGCCCATTTAAGACTCCAGGTAGTGTTTACATCTGTCACAATCGCAGAGGCTCGCAAGGGCGATCAATCATGTCGACGAGAGATTGTGAGCGCTCATGTCCTTGTCCTTCATCTTTTTTCGGAAGCTCATAATACCGGTGCAACTAGCATACCACCCAGACCTCAAGTCGTATTCTATCAGTCTGGGGTGGGAAGTGAGCCCAATGCGTACTATGCTTTACTTGACGGAGCCACGGGCGCATCTCTAGGTATGGCTGTAGTGACGCCAGAATTTGACGGAGCCTGATTGTGTTCTCAGGCGACAAGGTCCAGGAAGCTTACGCTTTCATTGCGCAGTAAGTCGAAGCGAGTATAGCATATTTACATCCAGATGCTGACACCTCACTAGCAACTACGAGCCCGGGGACGAGGTTCGTAGTAATCCTCTTAAAATGACCGTGGTACTTACATCTTCGCCAGATATTCTTGTTCGGTTTCTCTCGCGTATGGATTCGCCCTTCCTGTCAATGATTCTCGGCTAAACTCCGTTGCAGGGAGCATATACTGCGCGCATGGTTGCGACGATGATTGTAAGTCGGCCCGAAGTGGTTTTCCCCACTAGCATTTACATTCTCCGTAGGGAAAGATTGGCGTCCTCGATCGAACAGAGATGGATAATTTTGCAGACATCTTCGTCGACCTACAGAAACGAGGCAAAACCAAGAACAAAGCCGGTCAGTCCCGGTGTTCTCCTGCGCTGCTCTAGCAGGTAGACTTATGCGTCGCAGAGATCGCCGCGCTCGACGAGCGTCTTTCACCCTGGACGCATCACAATTCCCCAGGAAAGATCAGGGCAGATTATGACGACAATTCATTCTCTGTTAAGTCAGTCTCCAAGTTCACTGACCTCGGGTCCCAAGGCACTGACGTATGAAAACACTGATGCAGATGCGTCGGCGTTTTTGACACTGTTGGATCTCTTGGTCTTCCAGAAGAGCTGACCATCGGATCCAACGTACGGAGTCTTTTTGGTTTCCCCGATTCAGCGCTCGGCGAACATATTGAAAGGGCTTACCAGGCGTTGGCTTTGAACGAGACCAGAGCTGACTTCGTAAGCTGATTGTCACTGGATGGCATACCACGCTCTGACGGAGGTCGTGTTCCCAGAACTGCAATAAATTCCACATGACCAAGAAGGGAATGCAGAAGAAGCAGATCCTCAGACAGGTGCGTTTGCTTTTAGCATGAATCGCTAGGGGGTCTGACACATAATTCCGTATCATAGACCTGGTTTGCTGGTGAGTCAATATGCACGACGTGTGAAATGAAAAGATGGAAGACTTACGCGCCTCGCTGCGTTAGGATCTCATTCTGATGTAAGTCAGTCTGCCTCAGACACATCGATCATGCTCAGGGCGCAACTCTATAGGTTGGCGGCGGTTTCGAAGAGCATGATCTCTCAGACCTGACATTGATCTGGATGGCAGCCCAAGTCGGGGACATTCTATCTTTGGATCTGAAATATCTTATGTCGTTACTGGGGCCGAACGCTCCCTGGGGTGAACAGGAGCCGCATGAGTATGTAGTGGTACTTCTGTCCGTGTATCTTGCACTAATTATCTCTCGAAGCTCCATTACCGGCGTGTTTAAACTGGCGGATACCATTCAACGCAAGCTGCCTGTCGGTATCAACCCTGTCACCCACGAGACCGTGCACTCGTCTGTGTTGAAACAAGATACTATTCTTCCCCAGTTGAAGAAGACCTTGGATGAGCATCCCGATCTGGTTGCACCTCTTCTTCCCCTTGAAGAAGAGTTGAAAGTCAACTGGCACTTCTCGCCGGATACAGCTAAGGCTAAGGTCCAGAATGCGCACGGTAACAAGACTGCCAAACTCAAGATCGAAACCACCCGGCGTCCATCACTGGTCAAGCGGACGAAAGAACGAATCCGTAGGATGACCAGGAGTGAAGGCGGTGGTCCTGAGAGTCAGCCCCCTCCTTCAATACGCGTGTTGGGAAATACTCCCACGTCGCCAAAGTCCCCGAAGTCCCCAATGTCTTCGCAACGTGAGAAGAACTGGTTCGTTCGCATCTCGGAGGAAACTAGCTTTGGCGCTTTCGTTCGTGAGATCACGAGTTGTGCGTTGCATTCCTCCTATCTACTTTTGCTTGTGTGGTTCAAATATGCACCAATATTACAGGAGGACGACAAACCTATGTTCAAGATTGTCTCATACGTGGCCAAGTCATATCGCAGCTCATCACTACTCATACCTTACTTAGAGATACCTATTATGACACCTCCACTGATATCCTTATCCTCACGATACGCGCCGACTTTTACGATAGTAATAGTAACGAATATTGTCCTTGAGAATCAAGTGTGGTGCGGGGCCCCGCAGTCCAAACGCTCAGAACGCGTATTTGGGTAGGCGCCCATTAAGCGCCCATTCCACGAACGTGGTCACTTATGGACTACTCCCATTTCCCTTTACTCAGGACTTTTCATTGTTACCCTCACGTCTCCCTCTGACACTACCCCGCGACCTTTATCCTTATGATTTTATGACATGACTGGAAGCTCCGTCAAGAAACTCGTGAACTTTTATGATACCCCCGCGGACCCGGGCAACTCGAGTGCATCACAGGATACATCTCGAGATGCGACGCACCCATCCCAGGCGTCGCGCTATACCCATACCGACCCACTGTCTCCGTCACAGCCCTCACCGGCACCTGCTCGATTCCTTCACCCAAACCACCGCGAATTTAATGACTCGCAGCTAGAGAGTAACTCTTTGCCGAGTAGTAAGACCACCGCCGCTCGTTCTACCGCGGTGGACGTGGAGACACTACCCGATTCAACAACCAATGTTGCTGACGAGTGGCAGCCTGGCGTGGTGCATTTCCGGGAAGGTTCTCGTAACAGACGCGTCAAGAATTGGTTACTCACTCGGGACGCATCCCCCGACAGCGAGGAGCAATATCTCCTCTCGACTGTGTCAACAAAGGACAGCCTTGGGCCCGTTGCGAAGGATTTGGAGGGTTCGAGGGGAAACGATGCCAGGGTATCGTCTGTGGCTCCTGCTGTCACCGGTTCCGATCACACCCCGGTTCCAGCATCCACAGTCTTTGCTCGAAAGGCTGCTGCTCTAGCTCTACCTGACCTCGATACCTATATCGCGTCATTGCCAATGCCATCATTTCATACCATTTCTCAGGCGGCTAAACGCAAGGCGGGGGACGTCCCCATGTTCATTCCCATGGACCGGCTGGCTGCCTCTGGGAAAAGCATAGAGGATTTCGAGACGAACGCTCAGGTGAGACCGTTCTGGAGGAATCGCAATTCGATTTTCGGTACCCTAGTCAACTTGGCCTTAGGCATTACGGTGGGTATTGTATTATCGAGCCTCCGTGTTTTATTTATCAAGGTTGTAGGGATCGAGCGCTCTTGCCACTTTTTACAGCTTGCAGGGATTATTTAATACTCTTCAGTTATTTGCGCTTGTTCTAAACACTATTGGTGAGCATCAGTTTGTACACCCTCATCAATTCTCTTGACCTTCTGATTTTGATTAGGCTCGCATGACAAGGCTTCTGTCAAGAACGACTGGAGACAAGTTTTCTTGGGTACAATGTTCGTGTTCTGGCGTTCCGTGATTTTTTTGATGAATCCAATATAATCTTCTAGACCGAACATCCTGGCTCTCAACTATGCATCGACGCTAGCAGAATCTCTGATACTGTTGGTCATATTTATGGCTATCGCCGCGTGCTTGTTATATTTTTTCCATCGCTCAACGTCACCTTGCCTGCGCTATGGTCGTTTCGAGGGCTTCCAGCAACCTGACAAGAAAAGCGCCGACTGGAGCATTGTCATCGTCAGCTTCCTTCTGACGATTATATACCTTCCCTTAAGCACGCTTGCTGTCCATGTCTTGACTTGGTCGGACGATTTGTGGGCTGTCCCCAATCCATATATCAACGCGACCGTCAGTCCGCCAATTGTTGCATCCTTGGGACCTCCGGACGAATTCAAAGGTCCATTGGATTTCTGCTATACAACAACAATGAAGCGGAACGAATTAAACTACGCTCCTGTCCTCGTTATCCTATCTGTTGTAGTCATTTTCGGGGTGCGTGGCACAGTTCATATTTGCGACGTTCCCAATCTTATATACCCTTGGATAGTTGACTATCTGGTTCCCAATTTCCCTAAGGCGGGCCATCAAACAGGCAGTTCCTGTGGCTGATAGATATACAGAACTCGGCACGCGTCGAGGTAGTAGTGACATGGACAGAGAGTATCAACGACTTCTTGACAGAGACAGAAATCCTCTGTCGTTCTTGTATGGTGGTACGTCTAGCATTCTGAGTCTGCCCATTAGCTCCATTGGTTAAAATGAACACAGGTTTCCGGCGCAAATGGGCCACATCTCAATCCTTATATCTTTTCGCTAAACTTGCCGCGCTCCTGATTGTCGCGGTGATTGACCCGAACAATTGTCTCTTTCGATCCTACGTCCAGGATCGAGTCGTTGCTGCTCGTCAAATTCTATTGTTAATCTCGACAACCATCTTCTTTGCCATCCAGTGCATCTACACGCCTTTTCTCGACCCTGTAAACAATGCGAGCGAATGGGTATCAAGGTTAAGTTATATACTAACATCTGCTGTCGCTCTTGCGGTCACGCTCAATATACCCAGAAAGGATATCTTCAACGGACCAGTATTATATGTGTCAGTGCATTTTTGCAACTGGAATTATCACACACTTACAATAGACTTTCAGACTCTATATCATTACATATGGCCTGTCTTTCTGTAAGCTCTGCAATTGATGCTGGCTGCAATTAGCGCTCATTGTCAATAGATTTCACTATCATCAACTGGAGTTTCATGCAGCGTCTCGTCAAAAGTAAGCACCAACTACGTCCCCGAGAATGTTGTTAATAATTCCCTTCGATTAGGATTAGCCAGGCGCATCGATTTCAGTGGGTCTTGTATACGACTCCTAGACTTCTTGCGACACTCACGCCATGGACAGGCATCGATATATTCTCACCACGGTAAGCTAGGCATGTATGACGTTTCCTCGCCAAGCTCATGTCATTCGTCATAGGCTTGATATATCTTCTACCTCTCCGCATGCGCGACGACGAATCTGGCAGGAGGCAGTCACAACTCTGTTTTTGACGAGCCCAGAATGTCAAATCCCCAAGAAGCAGTCCATGCGTTTCGTGCAAGCATTGGATGGCGAATATCCTCCTTACTTGCTGAACTTTGCCGGTTCACCTGGGGAGAGGCACGTAGAGAATTTGAAGGTAAAGCAACCCATCCGCGCGCGACCTTGCTATGTACTGAAGCCAGCATAGATCCTGAGAGATGTGGGTGGTCTGAGCTACAAGAAAGCCGTGGCATTGCTTTCTGGCCCCGATCAAGAGTGGTACCGAACCCTATTCAACGAGATTCAGACTCATTACGTAGGCCCAGATAGTTACTGGAAAGATACTTCGAAACCTCAGGTTCCTGGCTTCACGAGAAGCTTTGGCAACGCGTGGTGGATTCCGTTTCCGCCGACCCTCGTGAGTCGGCGTCCTTGAGTGGGACCAGAATTTCTAATTATCTCGCAGATCATTCGATACGACGACGGACCGCTTGCTGTTCTGCAGGAAGTGTCTGATCTAAGAAATTACGTCGCTCAGAACTCGGATCCCAACATCCGGCGCAGACGTGAAATTCGCTTGGCCCTACGTGCGTTAGACGGGCAAGTCATTTATTGGCCTCACAAATATGTATCGGTACGTACTTTTGTCGATGTGGTGTCGATGTAGTACGGCTCAGTTCAAGAGCGATTCTAGTCTGCCGGGTCACGCTCACCGTGGTGTTGCCGAGGCATGCGGTACAGAGCCCAGACAACCATCCACTTCCAGACTTGCATTCTGAACTTGCTGCGCAAAGGGGACCTCGTCTGGGATGGTCTACAGCTCGGGAGTGGCTTTGATGTAGAATTGGTTTATTCGAAGAAGGTCCACCTCGATGGCGCCGCGATCGGCCTCAACGACAGCTACGACCTGACTCCGACATTGGCCCGATTTCTTTCTGTCAACCATGGACTCATTTCAAGCCGCCTCCCAGCGGTCGAGTCTAAATTGGAACATTACCGACAGCATTCGAAGACCGAATGTCAGAGCAAACTTGACGTTCTCACGTATCGATTCCTGTCCAATGTGTACGATCATCCTCGGGATCCGTCAGGCCTTGCAAAAAGCTCGATTGAATTTGAACACGACTTGCGAGTCCGTCAGCTAATGGTTGGAAGCGAGGCGATATTTGAGACGACGTACGACCGATTACAAGCTGTGTCCACGTCGGAAGTCGCGACATGGTGGTA